>CM042186.1:41850400-41905391 GCA_023539305.1 Ilex asprella | reverse complement strand
AAAAAAAAAAAAAAAATATCTATCAATGTTATACCAACTGTTACAAAGATAACACAACATTTTTCATTTTTCTTTCTTAACACGATGCTTGGAATATAGAATTTACCATCGCTAATAGCAAGAACCATAGTGCAGTCCATCACTGTTGGTATTCTGTGAGCTACTGTGATTACAGTACAGTCTGCAAATTCTATTCTTATGGTTTTTTGGATGATTGAATCTGTTGCATTGTCAATTGATGCAGTGGCTTCATCCAACACTAATATCTTCCTCCTCTTCAGCAATGCTCGTCCCAGGCAAAATAACTGTCGTTGTCCCATGCTCCAATTTGATCCATCTTGTACCACTACAATGCGGCATTTTTAGTAATATAAGAGCATGATTTCTAAAGGCTTGCACCTCTATACACAATCCGACTTACCTAAGGAGTTCAGGCCCTCCTCTTTCTCTTGAACAGCTTCTCGGAGCTGACATTTTTCAAGAACCTTTCATTGGCAGAGATTACAGTAAGCTTCATCTGGTAAATTGTAGCGTAATTTTTTTTTCCCGTCTAATGTTACAAACAGAAACCTTACCTCCCATATTTCATGATCAGTATGCTCAGATAAGGGGTCCAGATTGTATCTTACAGGTCCACTAAAAAGGGTTGGATCTTGTGGAATGATCCCGAAGTGTGATCTGAGGTCATGGAGACCGATTGTAGATAAATTTATGTCATCGATTATGATCTTTCCATCTGTAGGCTCTACCAGGCGAAACAAGGCGCTAATCAGAGTTGTCTTCCCACTACCAGTGCGGCCAACAATTCCAATTTTGTGCCCACCTTCAAAAATGCAGCTGATTCCGCGAAGAACTAGAGGAGCATTATGCCGATATTTGACCTGTTTTATGTAATTTGTTGGCACATTGATATCCATAAGTCTGGAACTTGTAAAATAGATAGAAGAAAATGGTTATGTGATGCTCTATTTACCTTCAAATCATGGATTTCCACCCTACCAACAGTTGGCCAGTTGAGCGATGGCCTGTGGCCTTCTATGGTTTCAGGAGCTTCACTGGGAATATGCATGTATTGTTCTAACCTTTCCACAGAAACAATCAAATTTGATAGCATGCACTGGCTTTGGACAGAATTAACGACGAACACATTCAGTGAAAGACCATATGACAGAGCCATTCCGATTAATCCTGCCATCACATTGATGACCCAAAAGTTTATTAGGAAATTATTAAAATGATGAATTTATCTTTTAACAATAAAAATAACTGAGCTGCAAGACAATATGAGAAAATTTTGTACAGGTGTAGAGATCAGTAACCTGAGTCAGAAGCTTGAAAAGGAAGCAGAGTCATGGCAAGGGCTGAGGATGAGAGAACGACTGCACATAGTACTTCCAGACGCTGGATCAACCACTCATTTGCTGAAAAATTGTGGAAAAATGGACTAGCATTTGCATCGATAAGGTGAAAATGCTCTGTGGAGAATCGATTTTCCTCTCCAAAAGCTCTGATGGTCATTGCTCCTGCCATGGATTCAGCTAGATGGCTTGCAACTGAAGACCTTGTTGTGCCATCAATTCGTATCAACTCTTTTGCAGAAGCAAAGTAAAATTTCTGTTTGTCATAACAGATAAACCACCCTATTTGTTAGAAAGGGTAGAGAACTACAAGACATCATGTGGAACGAAAAATACAGGCACAAAAAAAACACACACAAATAACATATAATTAACTGGAGATGGGGAAAATGGATTCCTTTTTAACTCAGCTTTCTTATGTTAAATAAAAAAAAAAATAGAGAATCAGTAAAATTATTGCATTACCTGTAAGAGAATGGTTGCATAAATCATTGGTGCAATGACAAATAAGATTGGCCATGTAATAACAGCCAATATTCCAAAGCTAAAATACGTGCTCATTGTTGTCCCTAGAGAAAGGCTGAATTTGAATGCCAATTCAAGGTCCACAATGCTCAGATCAGAAGATACCTACATAGGAAAGAAATATGAGTCCCATGAAATGCATTGAAGCATGATTCTGACATCCATGAAATATTCTTACCCGACTGATTATCCTACCCAGAGGTGTTGAGTCGTAAAAGGACACGGGTGCTCGAAAAAGAGAGATCATTAACTTTGAAAACGTAGATTTTGATGTCCTAAGACCTAAAATAACAACTACATAAGATCTGAGGATCAAGAAGAGTGACATGACACAGCCGATCAGCGTGTATATTAAGATCAGGCTCAGCATACTTGTACTAGAATCCTGTACATCAGCAGCCAACCAAAGATTTTGAACCAACTGCCCTACTATATATATGAGGTGGCATATAACTGCCAGGAAGAGATATAAGAAACCATTGCTCTGATTAAGATACTGTATATAAGGTTTTAGACCAGTGTCTCCGGTTTCTCTCTCTTCTTGCTTAATCAACTGGTCTCCTAAAGATGCTCCTATCTGCTCCTCCGCATGTAATTTTTGAATCTCTTCTTCGGAGGCTTTTGGTCTTTGTTGCAATCCATACTCTGTCTCTCCCTGAGAACCAACAGTGTCATTATGTGCAATGATAAGATTTTGAAATTCTTGACTGGAAGCCAGCAACTGATCATAGGTAGCCGCCTTGAGGATTTTTCCTTCCGACATCAACTGTCAACAAAACAAAATTTACTGCAACAGTTCTTTACACACAATATAGGCTAACTTACTACATAAAAAGTGGGATTTTTAGGGTTCGTTTGGTTAGAAAGAAAAAGATGATGGAAAGTGAAGTGAAAGAAAGGAAAGTGAAAAAAATATATTTTCTTGTATGTATTTGATTATGATGAAAATTTTGTAAGAAAGTTTTAAGAAAAATTCATTCTATAGTTTGGAAAGCAAGAAAGTTACAAGAAATTTTATTTAATTGTCTGAATTACCCTTATGTATAATTATTCAAAAGTGGTTGAGAAGATGAGGGCTGAGAGGAGTTGTGGTGTCTTAAAATAGGGGCAAGGTGGTAAACAGTGAAACAGATTGGTAAGTTTCACGGGAAAAAAAAATTTTCATGCAGATTTTGTAGGTTTATTAAAGACCATCAGATACAGAAAAATTTGATCATGCGGGAAAATTTTTTTTTTCGAGAAACATTCGTTTCCTGCTAAACAAACGATAAATTAATTTTTTTTTTCTCTTTCCCACTTTTTCCACCATTCTCTCGCTAACCAAACAAAGCCTTAAGGAAAAATCATTCTGAAAAAGCATACTGATAAGCATAGTAAGATCACTAACCAAAACCGAACCAAAAGCAGGAAGGAAGTCAACTTGGTGGGTCACAAGTAAGACCGTCTTCCCTGACAGAGCTCCCATGATATATTCCTGGCCAAAATTATAGTATCTTTCAGTTAGAAAGCAGTTTCATAAGAAGCACAAATTGCAGTTAGATAGGAATTACGATTACTTTAAACAAACTGCCAGCAGTTTCTGCGTCAACAGCACTAAACGGATCATCCAAGAGATACACATCTGCATCTTGATATAGTGCACGTGCAAGTTGAACTCGCTGCTTCTGCCCACCGCTCAGATTAACACCTCTTTCTCCAATTACAGTGCGATCACCAAATGGAAGCATTTCGAGGTCCTTTACTAGTGAACACTTTTCAAGTACTACTTGGTACCTATGTTGATCCATGGTGGACCCAAACAGTATATTGTCTTGTATGGTGCCTGTTTGGATCCATGCTAACTGAGGAACATAAGCTATCCTTCCATAAACTTGAACCTGGAAAATGGAGTAGAATAAAACTTGAAGTGAATTCTTACCATTTTCAGGATTTATACACTTCTTTTATTTCCCTGTATTGACAAATAGTTATGGGTATTTGCAAGAAAATCATTCATACACACAGATCACGGGCTCAAATAACATAATATTTATGCCCCATTTTTAATTTCTTAGCTTTAGAACACACCAGTCCTCAAAGTTGAATACAAATTGTATTGAAATCCACGATTTAAAATTGAAGATAAGAAGCATAATAGGGAAGACTTACTATGCCATTGATGTTTGGAACCTCTCCAAGAATTGCAGCCAGAAGGGTCGACTTACCTGAGCCAACCTCTCCACATATGGCTACGTTTTCACCTGGTTTAACCACCAAATCTATGTTATTTAGGGTAGCCTTCGTTTTGTTAGAATCCCATGAAATTATTGTGGAATTAATTACTATAGACTGTCCAAGTTCCTCTCCATAGCACTTCTCCTTGATAGGTCTTTTCTGCAATTCAGGTGCCTCAAGAAACTTCTCAATCCGAGTCAACGAAACCTTTGCTTCAATGAAAATTCCCCCAACATCAGGTAGCAACCTGATTGGCTCCTGAACAATACGTAAAGCTGCAAGAAACGTGAAAATGTTACTAGCATTCAGAGGGATTCCAAGGAAGTAGCATGCCCAGAAAGTAATAGCCGACACAATGATGGAAGACGACCAAAACAGAACCATGTAGTAGCCTTTCTGTGAGAGAACTGCCGATAACCATTTATATTCTTCTTTCCTAAGCCCTTCTATAACATTTCTGAAATGTGTCTCCCAGGCATACAACTTCAAAACTTTCATGCTTGTAAGAGCCTCTGTAATGGCCTTCAGCCTGCTGTCTTGTGCCACCATAAGCTTTTTCAGGTACTTGTACTGTAATTTGGCCACCGGAGTATTTCCTACTACAGTTAGTATTACCACTAATAGGGCTGCAACAGATGCTAAACCCACAGAATAGTAAATAACAACCAATGCAAGACATATCTGAAGGCTTGTTGTCCATATTTGATGAAGCCAATATGGGAATTCACCTATTTTATTGGCATCCACAGTCACATAATTCATTATTTCTCCAGGAGAATGAGTTGTCTTAGCAGCACTTGATAGCCTTAGCTGCTTCTTGTAAATAGCTGCAGACAGGCAAGACCTTACTTGGAGACCAATAAGTCGAGTTTGGAAATACCATTGCCTTTCTGATATTGATTCTAAGCATTTTGCAAGGAAGAGCCCCCCAGTTAGAGCATAACCCTCATATTTAAAAGCCTCGTTGCCTTGAGCAACCCTAATGAAAGCTCTAAGAAGCAAGGGGCTGATAGCCAGAGTGAGTACTTTGATCAGAGCAAGGAGGCCTGATGTCAAAATAGCTTTCCAATGCCACAGAAATATTGTAGATGAAATGGAGGATGAATCAAAAGATTTTTTCCTTTTCTGTATGCTCAATTGCTCCATAAACTTGAAATAACATGTTTCTGCTCGATCTTCCAGCCTTAACTTCCGAATATCTTTGTTCTCAAGAGTTTTCTGTTTACCCTTCTTCATTAGTGCATTCAACCACCAAAATGATAGTTTATTCAGGAATTCAGCTTCAGCAAAAGGAGTTACATTCTCAACCATACTAATTTCCTCGCCATTATCCGCTTCTTTGCCTTGCAAAGGTGCATAGAGCGCATTTACTTTGGTTCCTGCTTCAGTTTCTGCATAATTTGGTTCCCCAAAAGCAGATAAGACTAGAAGAATTGCCCCAGGAAATGACAAAATATCTAACGCAATCTTTACAGATGCTTCTTTGTCCTGAATAGCTTTCGAAACAGATGGGATGCATAGAAATGCTGCAAAAAAGATGTCGAGGATTGAAGAAAGCTTCACCATGATACTGTGTGGATGTTGTGGCCTTTTAAAACTCACTGTTGAGCCCATCAGGAACCATGTGAGTCCCTGGAATACCATGACCAGCCAACCATGCAGAGGGGTTATGCTCTGTTTGGAAGTCCATCTCTCTGAAAGTATCCAGAGCCCCATGCCCAGGTAAGCCAAACCCAAAGCGCCATTGAAAACCTTAGAAGAAACTGACAATGATAAGTAGCATTTAGAGGGTGGTGGGGCTCCAAATTTGGTTGATGACTTGTATAAAACAATAAATAGGAAGATGAGCAGGAGGAGACTATCAGCTGAAATGACCAAAACATGGTTGGTACATGAATATGGATGAACAATGGCAGATAGGATAGAAGTACAATTGTCTCTGCCTCCACTTGAACACTGATGGTCCCCACAGAAGATGGTCCAGACACTTTCAGCCATTCTCCGATTCCGACTTCAAAAACTGTTTGCTGTGTCAGTGCAAAGGAAAACACATCAGGCTTGTATATGGTGCTTTAGGGAAGCCATAAACTTGACATCCAAAGTGTATGTGAACATCATGAAATTAAGAAAGTATAGCTTAGTTGCTGCCACAGATTAGTCTGTGGCTGGAGAGGGGTGAGTTCAAGCTACAAAACATTAACATACTTTCTCAGAAAAATAATTTCTTTGATACCTCCCATAGCACTGCAACTTCCAGAACACCAACGTTGATATGATACCTCTAAAAATAATCATTGGTACCTTAATCATTCCTGAATAGTAAGAGTCATTTCTTTGCTTTCAAGTCAAACTAACGTTTTTTTAGCAAACACTTGGGATTAAAAAAAAAAACTAGAACCCCACTGTGCGTAAACCTATCACAATATCTAAATTATTAGTTGTTGGCAGCTGGATCTGATTTTTCTAGTTTAGTTGGCATATTGATTTTTCTACCGGAAACATGCTAATTATAATGATGATTTAATGAATAATAGATGATCGGCCAAAAAAATATATTAGAGAGGATCTTATTCCAGTTATACTTGGGGGTATCATAACCATCCATCTTCTTGTAGATATCATCTTAGGGGGGCTCACTTATAAATTTTTCTGCAGCATCATTGTCGGATTGGTACTCTTGAAACTTATGAATGTGAAGGCTACACGGAGGCAAAGGTTAATACAACACAAATAGAGAATACTTTTAACTCAACAAGATAATTGAAGTGATAAAAGAGAAATTTTTGAAGGTCAAGTCATGAAAGATTTATCCTACATAAATATTTTAGTTTTGGCATGAATGACCTATCTTTGATCGAATCGGAGATGAGATTAATCGAGATGCGCATAAATTAATTCAAATACATTGACCGATAAACTAAAAAAAAGAAAGCAATGTTATGTATCCCAAATTACCATCCCAAATAAAGAGAGATCATTAGATCAGTGGGTCCCATTTAAAAAAATTGATAGGACTCATTCATCCAATGGTCTCCCTTCATTTGGGATGGAGATTTGGATTCGAGATTTGGAATACATAATATTTCAAAAAAAAATAGACAATACCTAAAACAATTTGTCATCATAAATAATGTGGATCCCACTGCCTTAATAATGCATTTCTTGGCCCGTTTCCAGTAGTAGCAAGTTAGCAACTGTTGCGATTGGCGAATAAAATCTGATGCGTGCAAACTTCGTAAATATCCAAATTATGGGATGCGCATAATTGAATATACTCTATAAATACTTGAGTAAATATCATAATTTGTCCTTAAATTTTATCTTCTGCTTTCAAATGATCCCAAAACTTTTAATTATTTAAATTTAGTCCATTAATTATCAATTTTTTGTCTCAACTAAATCAACACGACGTGGACAACCACATGACAAACACGTGACATGCCTTAGTATTTTTTAATGATTAAAATTAACAAAAATGACTTAATTGACACAAAAATTTGATAATTGAAGTATTAAATTAAGACAATTGAAACTTTAGGAATTATTTTAAAATAGAAGACAAAGTTTGAGAACTAATTATAATATTTATCCTAAATACTTAAAACCTTTATTGGAAATTTTAATTAAAAAAAATTAAGAAACATTACCGCTACTGTACAACAGAAAATATAACTTAGTACTTCCTCACTACGTTGTCAATCTTAACCACAAGTCACATGAAACTTAGTTCTTGCGTGGGAGAATATTTTTAGTGTATATTATACGTTATATGATAATACCAAATGATAGTAGTCAAGTCTAGCCTCTAATAATTTAGAAATCGCAAGTTTAACACTTCTCATATCTTGGAAGTGTCAATTACTCTTGTTCTTTAGGAACATATTTTAAATTCATTCAGGTTACGATAATTAATATTCGAGCACGAGAAAATAATCAACACAAGCTTCGACAACCGAGAGCCAAAAACATAAAATAATATACATCACCGAAAAAATATTGTACATTTTCAATTAATAAATGTCAATTTGTCACCTGTTAATTTGTCAGCTTTTTTATTTTTTAGTTAACCTGTATCTCACAAGCTAGTGTTGTGCCAATTTTTCATTAATTGTGCACAACACTGCCATATATTGTCTATAACTCACTAAAATTCTTTTCCTTAGGTCCGGGGATCTCACAAGGCCGAGGGAGTAATTCAAGCTTTGGTAATGTCTTTAAAAAAAAAAATACTCGCAATCAGTTTTCGAATGCGTGTTATTGTCTAAGAACATCTCCACCCAAAAAAAAAAAAAAAACAAAACAAAACATAAGCCCACACAGAATGAAGGGCACTTTCATATTTGTCAATGCCGCTAATAACCCGTTTAGGGGCTGGGGGGGCACCACAGATTTTACGTCTATAAAAGCGTTTTTTGAGTGATTCATAAACCCTGTAAAGGAAGATCATAAACCGAGGTCCATCACATCAGATTTCCAACCCATAAAACGACAAGCTTTAGATACCAGGTTGATAAATGACATCTAATTCGCAAAAAGAACCTGCAAGAAAAATTACCATGGCACGAAATCTCTGGTCCGATCAACTTACACTTATTCGTACAAAGTATAACAAAATACTCCATAAGTTTGAAATTTAAGAAATATTACTTCAACAAATAAGTATTTCACCAAGTCTGGTGGAGCGGCGAAATAAAAAAACAAGGCAATAGAAGCTTCACAAATGCAACAAAGTAGAGAAATAACTGGAAGATGAAAGAAGGAATATGAAGTGCACAAACAAGCAATGAGAGTTCTCCGGTCAACAACAAATCTTAAAATTTTGAAAGCTCTGACAAACAAGGGAGCGATGACTACAAAACCACTCGCATCAATCATGCAGCAACCTGACCAAAAAGCCATTTGCGGATCTGCAATACGAAGAAAGCGTCAACTCAACTTGGTTATGGCAGGTACAGGATCATAGTCACGGGCCATGGAAAAAGAGCTATAGGC
Organism: Ilex asprella; assembly: GCA_023539305.1. Classification (NCBI taxonomy): domain Eukaryota; kingdom Viridiplantae; phylum Streptophyta; class Magnoliopsida; order Aquifoliales; family Aquifoliaceae; genus Ilex; species Ilex asprella. Next base: position 41,896,302 of record CM042186.1, on the reverse strand, counting down.
ATGACTACATTTTGCAAGTCTACTTAGTGGAATAAAAAGTTGATATACCCGATCTTTCCAGGCCGCAAAGGAAAAAAGGTACTATTTAATGAGTCTCCATAAGAAAGACACTGATGTACATTTCTAACCTTTTTGTGGTCAGAAAGCAAAAGTATGCATAAAATGACCGGAAAAATAGTTGGATTCAAAATGATATTTGCACATTAACTGACTAACCATTTTGTGTCCATGCTAGAGTTTTCGGGCAGATACTTTAGTATTATGACATTAGCAATCAATAACAGAGCAATGCTAAATGCTCACAAAGAAGCAGCTAATGAAAGAAAGGAAAGGACATCATAACTTCAAACAAATTTTACCTCAGGAAGTTTTTTACGGAATACAACATCCAACCTCGCATCAAGGGTGTTTTCACAAACAATTTTTCCATCTCGAGAAGCTAACACTACACCTCCAGAGCTGAAAGAAGAAAGCAATAAGAATATCATGAGAAACATTCTCCCTCACCTCCCTCTCGATAACTATTTGGCTGGTTGAAAGATAAAGTCTGCACAATCAAACAGATGGACGAAGAGACTAACTAGCTGCATGCACTTTGCTGGTTACTGTTTAGTTAACTTTGGCATAATGTAGATAATCAAAAAATTTATGCCAACATCATCGAAATATAATAATATGTACCAGAAAGGACCATGGGCATTGTGATGCGATGGAGCTGGCGGTAGGTGGACTTTGTCAATTACAATCTCAGGTGGATGAACATGTGCTTTCTCCGCATATGCCACCTTTGCTGGGTGCAAAGCAGACTCCACCATATTTACGTCATCATCCCGACAGCGCAATAAGACAGCAGGCTCTTTAAGTCTGAGCAAACTCTACAATACATGCGGTTACCCTTCAAGTACCAGACAATGTCCACAATCACTAATGCAATGCTAAAAGTAGCTGTGTGTCAGAAGACTTACCGAGGCATGTTTTGAAAACCCATTAATTACTCTTAATTTTATTTTCAGTTGATTTAAAAATTCAAATCCATCATGAGAACTCAAGCTTGTACAAAAATAATCCCATCAATAAAATTATTACTGAAACTAGATCACCACCACGGAGTATTACAAAATGCTTTCAAGATTTCAGGGTTAGTAATTTATGTTTTATCATCATTTTTTCTGGATGGCAACTTATTGAGGTCTATGATCTCGAAAATGGTTTCTGAAATTTTTTCAAATCGCTACCATTTTTTTCTTTTTATTTTTCCCACGAATTATAATCATATGAAGTAAAATAACTTGACTCAGCAACCTCATAGAACACAATTTCATAAAAGGCCCCTAAGAAGTTTATCATGATTCAGAAATCGAAAAAACAATACCCATTTTCTACATGATTGATAACAGTTCAACCGAAAAGGAATTTTACTACTCTGAAATAAAAAATGTACAGTTTCTGTGAGTTCTCATAGGGAGAAAATCATACAAGGAAATACAAACATTACGTAATTCTTAAATACCTGAACAATGAGATCTATCAGAAGTTTTCTGTACTGATGGTGGTCGTGGATTACATGCAAATGGCCATGGCTCACATGCAGGAGCTCCTTTGATGCTGCCTCTTTCATGGTGTTAACCACTTCATCCTGAGCTTGAAGAACTTTGATGCGAGAAGCATTGAGCTGCATGGAGTACTCACTGAAACAAAACATCACAAAGATATTTGATCTGTATATACTTTAACAAGAAATTAAACCTAAAACTACGGCCAAATGTGCTAAAAGTGTTCTCTTTAAAGCTCCGACATCTACAGCGTACTAATCCCATTGCTAAATTATCACCTTTTTAGATTAATTCAGTTGGTTCTCATTCCATACTAGAAGGATCAGACCGAGCTTGTTCCCTTAAGATGGCTCACTAAAGACAACTTCAAATTTTGCAATGACAAAGTTCACCAGATTGCATAAAAAATCAACAAAAGATGTTTACCGAACACAAAACCTAATAACAAAACCACATAAAGCCACAGAGTTATACACAAGGAGCAATTACCCAATTTGGTAATAAAAAAAAAAGTGATCAAAATCTTCATTGGGGGTTAGTTTTACTGAAAAATCATATGGCAATATATGAGAATCGTAGATACAAAAAACACCGAGTAGTTTCACAAACTGATGAAGCAAATGTCTCGACACAGTGAAATCCCATTTGAAGTACTTGACTTTACCCAAATTTAGCTTTTGCTAACAACTTTACTAATCTATTCATGAACATTGATCATTTTCCTTTAGCAATTAGGCAAGTAGTCATTTCAGGTCTAGGCAAAATGGTTTAAACACTTTCAAAGCAGAAGATAATTAGTGATATTTGATGGTGACGGCAATACACGCAGTTGATAGGTGAAAGCCACAAGAGTAAATGATCGATAGGCCAAAAAGTCTCCAACTATAAACAGTCACACCTTCTGCATCCCTACAAAAAGGGGTTGGCGAGTGTCAAAGATCTGATCACTTTTGTTGGAGACTTCATGAATCAAAAACTCCAAAAGTAGCAATCAGTGAGCTTAGAGTATTCATACAATCAAGTAGTCAAAAGCAGCCAAACATACCAATTAACCGATCTATTATCCTTCTTAACCTACGCCAGTTATACAGATCGCGAATTGGACAATGTGACCGTGGGATATATAAACATACATCAATATATGTAAAATTAAGTAAAGAAAAAGAGCTGAGATTGTATTATTACATTTTCTTTCGAACTTCAACTTGCTTCTCTTTACGCTCGTACTCTTGTCTGATCTTCTTCTTCTCTGCTTCCACCAGTTGTAACTTCTCTATATTAAATTCCTACAATCACGACGATTTTCACACACGATTACTGGACATAATCCATCAATCTATACACAGCATTCGATTTGAACTGTAAGTTAGAGTTTCTGTCGAAATCGACTTTACTTCTTCTGCAGAGACAGAGATCTCATTGGCCTTTTCTTCAGCTTCTTGGCGGATGAATCGGACCATCTGCTGGATCTGCTTGGAGACATCTGCGTCGTTCATCTTCGGATCTGATCGGAGAATTTGATAATCGATCGGTGATTGGTGCTTGAAGGAGGCTCTAGTCCGAGTGACTCCTCGTCTGCTTGGATCTTAAATGAGAGGAAGCAGCGAATGACATAAAACTGGCGTCGAATGCTCATTCGTAAATCACGAGATTCAGGACTTACACTAAATTAGCCCAGATATTTATCACAATTACAAAACAGCACCAACAAGTGTACTTCCAATAATATCAAGTCAAGCCTTTGAACTTCCTTTTATTGCAATAAAACTCTACAATTCCTTAAATTGTAATAAACCTCCACAAAAGTTCTGTTTTTTCCTATAATATCACTTTCTTGCTTTCGTTGTTTATTTCTTTTGATATTCTCTTTCACATACCCAAGTTATTTTTTCCATCCAATTTCTAGGGACTCTACGAGAAGGAATCGAGTCAAGTTATTTCGAATTTATGTTAAACACTAGTCAACCTAATTCATTAACTAATCTTGTCGTATTATATTCATGTTGGACTCATTAACCCGTGAATAAAAAATTGAACTCTTAATTTTATGTCTAAAATTTCATTATCACTTAATCAAACATATACTTATATGTTTTCTATAAACTAAAAAATAATTTAATAAATATAATAATAAAAGTGAGTAAAATTATTTTTTTATAAGAATTAGGTCACTACTTGATAAAATATAATAAAAAATTGGCATTTGATTATTGTGATACTATTTAAATGTATTGTAATACTATTTAAATGTGTTAATCGTGTCAATTTCGTATTATTTGTGTTTAACACTAACTCAACTCATTTATTATTCGTGTCGATGGGTCGTGTTATATACGAGTTCATGTTGAAAAATAGACAATCCTAACTCGTTAATTATGTGTCGATTTCGAGTTGTGTTTTTGTGTAGTGTCATAAATTGTCAACCCTACTCTGTGTGCCCATCAATCGCTTAATATCAAAGCTTGCTATATCAAATACATTCAATTTAAATAATGTTTGCCCTTACGATTGATTATTTCTATAACAATGAACTAGTAAAAACATGTTGTTTTTTGAGTTAGCAAAGCTTAAATTATTTGTAAAAGAGTGTCTTTATTGCCATATGACAAATTTGGTATCTCAATGTGTGAAATCAATGAAATCATACCATTGTTAATTGATTTTCCTTTCATAACCACTCATTCAAAATGCATAAACCACATTATTCCTATTGAATTCTTGTGCGGATCCCAAATGTTATTCTAAGCCCCACAATGCATAGGCAATGAAAAATGAAATGAAAACATAAACTCAAGGAATTTAAAAATTGGGTTATTTTGTGTTATCAAATTTGAAAAAAAAAATCATTGCAGAAGGCCGATGGACCAATTGATAATGTTAACCACATTATTAGGACCAAAAAAGAACCAACCAAGAATCAAATGAAACCCGATAAGGAAAAACAATCTATAATTGATCTCCAAATTTTTCAATCAAATTTGAAAAAAAAAACAAAAAAAAAAATTGAATGTGTGAAGAAAGTTGCTTCAAAAATAGAATGTGTAGGATAGACGTTAACGATTGAAGCAATTTGAAACTCAAACCAATACCTTAAGGTCTAATATAAGAAAGTGGTTAGTTTAGGGGACAGCACAAAGTATGGAACATAATCTAGGTGACCTAAATATAATTTTTTCTAGAGATAATTGTCTTCCTGTCCTGTCAACTACCTTGTCTGTGTGACGGAGAGGACACGTTGGTCCTTTCAAAGAACGAATGCTTCTTGTGGCAGAGCTACATGCCAAGGGCTGCTGGCAGCCGCCCCCCACTGAATTTTGAGCAAAAGTCCAGGCGTTGTTACTGACCAAAACTTCCCCCATAAATTGGAAAGTTCATATGTTACTTTCATAAATTCTTAGAAATTTATACAGTAACCCCATACCATTTGATTAAATTTTTTGCTCATATTTTTGCTCTACTAAGATAGATATTTGGCTCTGTCCCAAAATACTTATGTTCGATGGACATACTTCTAAGACAATTATTTGTGTTCTCCGTGGAAAATATGGGTATTTCCTTTCTTTTTTTTTGAGGGGTGGGGGTATCAGTTGTGCAAGGTTTTGTTACCCCGAACCAGATAGAATGACCAATAAAAATTACTTATACCCAGTTGAGATTGAGCATAAAGACAATATGTCATTCTCCCATTGTACAAGTGAACGTGGGCACCCTTGGAAAAGAGGGCTAAGGAACGTTGGTGCGTAACGTCGCATGATGTAATTCAAGTGCCAAAGCATGGAAGATTTTCTATGGGAAAAGAGCACAAGTCAATATATGATATATCTCATGTTGTAAGCGTGGATGATATATGTAACTTGGAAACAAATGAACATTGTTTTAAGGAGAGTATTAGGTGCTACAGGTAAGATTTGAGTCTGGGGTTGGTACTAAATGATAAATCTTTTTAAGTTTGTGCCAAAACTACTTGGATTGACTTGGGCCTACATGACAATTGGTGATATATCGTGTTTAGATCGTGCCTTTTGGATTAATGTTAAGTATAACTTATTTTATTACAACAGATTTAATTAATCAGGTCAAATAATTGGATACAAATTTGGGTCGATGTCTAATTTATAAAAAATGTGAATCATAAATGTAGGATCAAGACCACTCCCAAAATCATACTATGTAATTCTCCAACAAAACCCATCAAAGAAATAATAGAGAGAGAGAGTTGAGAGATCTGAAAAAAAGAATGTGAAGAGAAATGAGCTTTTTATACTAAAACAAGAAAATTCATTTTTTATTGTGAAGGAGTATCGAAGTCATGATCTCATTAAATGAAACATTTTAAATTGCAAATATTTTTATTGGATATTTTTAAAAATATTTTTTCAGATATTTTCATATTTTAACCTTGTTTTTAAAATAGAATAGTTAAAAAAAAACAAAAATATCAATCAAACGTATTTTTGTTTTTTTAGTCACAAAATGAAAAAAAAGGCTACCAAACGGCACCAAAGAGTCTACTACTCGCTCCTAAGGTTTGTTTGGTTAACAAGAGAATGGTGAAAAAAAAAGAAAAGAGAAAAAAAAGAAAAAATAATGACGTCTGTTTAGCAGGAAACGAAAGTTTCTCGGGAAAAAAAAATTCTCACATGATTAGATTTTTTCATATTTGATGGTTTTTAATTTCCTACAAAATCTACAAGAAAGTTTTTTTTTTCTTGAAACATGTTTATCTGTTGCATTGTTTACCACTCTACCCCTATTTTAGTACACCACAACTCTTCTCAACATTATGAGTAATTCAAATAATTAAATAAAATTTATTGTAACCTTTTTCCTTTACAAATTACAAAATATATATTTTTTAAATTTTTTTATAAAATTTTCATTCTAATCAAACACCTACAAAAAAATATATATTTTTTTCACTTTTTTTTTTTTCACTTCACTTCACTTTCTATCATCTTCTTTTTCCTAATCAAACCCACCCTAGGGATTGGCATGCTGCTACCGGGTGATGTCATGTAGCTCAGTCAATATACTGTCAACAACCCACGGTTTTTATTCTTTCCAAAAAATAAATTTTTTATCCGGAAAATAAATTAGTTGCCGTGTTAACCGACTTTCCCCACATCGACCTTGTCTATAAATAGCGTCCATCTTCCAAAATCCGTGATCTCGTTTGGTTCAGGTTTTTTGCGAGTCTTCGTGTTGGTAGGAGTTCGTTCAAATTGTCTGGTAAGCCACGGTAGGTCTAGGGTTTCGATGGCTCCGTGGGCGTTGTGATTGCCTTTTCCCTATATTTATGTAACTTTTGACGGTTCTCTGTAAATTATTTTGAAGTCTAGGTTTTGGTGGCGTTCGGTGGCCTTGTGATTGCTTTTGCGCTATTTTTATGTCGCTTTTGGATTTATTTTGCAATCGTTCTATATGGCCGTGAAGTTTTCTTCCAATAGCTTGGCTTCTCGTACGATATATTGCTGTCGCTTCCTAGCTTGCTCAGTTATTTTGAGTTATGTCGGTAAGATAAGGTAACTTTTTGATTAATTTGCTGAAATCTAATTCTGGGTTATATATAATGAAAGTTGTTGATGCCCTAATTCGACATGATATTATGCGTTGCAGAATCGCATGCTAGGTTGATTGATCTTTGAATTTTATTCTTTTAGACTCCACTTATTTTCTTCTTATGACGTTTAGTAACGGATTGGATTTTCTGTTGAAGCCTGTGTTACACTACTAGTCAAGCCAGATGATCGGGATTTTTTGGAGTTTGTATTGTCTGATTCTTGGGTTATTTTTCACGACTCCAGATGGTCAATTCTATGGTGTTTAGCCAGTTCATGTGTATTATTTGATTTTAGATAAATTATAGGGGCAGTCCAGTTGCAGTGATTGATAACCAATCAATGGGATTCTGTTGGTATTTCCTTATATTTGGTATGTTGCTTTCTTCTGTCTTTATTTTTTTTCCGATGTCTTTCTGGGTATCAGCTTCTTGTTGTGTGCAGTTCATATCCCTGAGACGAAAGGTGTGCAAATACTGTGGTCTGGTTATGCCTGAGACTGTGTCCATCTATGGGAAGAGTTTTTTCCGGTTTGGTCTTTTTTGTCTGTTGTTTGGTAATAGTTCTTGTTGTGCATCATGAATAACACCTTATGTTTGTTCCTTGCAGAATTTATAGTACTTAAGTCTGTTCCCACTTGCTGTGATTGATAACCAATCAATGGGACTCTGTTGGTATTTCCTTATATTTGGTCTGTTGCTTTCTTCTGTCTTTATTTTTTTTTCCGTTGTCCTTCTGGGTATTAGCTTCTTATTGTGTGCAGTCCAAATCCCCAAGACGAGAAGGTGTGCAAATATTGTGGTCTGGTTATGCCCGAGACTGTGTCCATCTATGGGAAGAATTTTTTCCGGTTTGGTCTTTTTTGTCTGTTGTTTGGTAGTAGTTCTTGTTGTGCATCATGAATAACACCTTATGTTTGTTCCTTGCAGAATTTATAGTTCTTAAGTCTGTTCCCACTTGCAGTGATTGATAACCAATCAATGGGATTCTGTTGGTATTTCCTTATATTTGGTCTGTTGCTTTCTTCTGTCTTTATTTTTTTTCCGTTGTCCTTCTGGGTATCAGCTTCTTGTTGTGTGCAGTCCAAATCCCGGAGACAAGAAGGTGTGCAAATACTGTGGTCTGGTTATGCCCGAGACTGTGTCCATCTATGGGAAGAGTTTTTTCCGGTTTGGTCTTTTTTGTCAGTTATTTGGTAGTAGTTCTTTTTGTGCATCGTGAATAACACCTTATGTTTGTTCCGTGCAGAATTTATAGTACTTTAGTCTATTCCCAATTGCAGTGATTGATAACCAATCAGTGAGATTCTGTTGGTTTTTTCTTATATTTGGTTTGTTGCTTTCTTCTTTCTTTATTTTTTTTCCGTTGTCCTTCTGTGTTTTAGCTTCTTGTTGTGTGCAGTCCAAATCCCTGCGACGGGAAGGTGTGCAAATACTGTGGTCTGGTTATGCCTGAGACTGCTATGGGAAGAGTTATTTCCGGTTTGGTCTTTTTTGTCGGTTATTTGGTAATAGTTCTTGTTGTGCATCATGAATAACACTTTATGTTTGTTCTTTTCAGAATTTATAGTACTTAAGTCTGTTGTTTGAAGAATTGGTGGACCATGGCCAGGGGAAAAGAAAGACAAAGGGCAAGTGCATAGATGCTAATCTTTAACGGATTCTGCTGCGGGTGCTTTATTTATTTTCCTCTTCTTGGTTGTTTTATTTTTCTATTATAATTAGTATGACTATAATTTTTTTTTCAAGTAGTTCAGTTGTAACACTGGTGTTATCCAAAACGCCGAGTACAAGGATAGATGTTATAAGGGTGTGCAAATTTTCCAGTTTGGTTATGTTTGAGGCTGTGTCCATTTCCTAAGAAAAAATCTCTGATTTGGTTTGGTGGTTGTGTAGTTGTGCTTGTTGTCCATCACCCCTTGTGCGTGTTGCTTGCAGAATTGATGGACCATGTCTTGTTAATACCAAAGCTAAAACAGCAAATACATATATGGCAATTCCTTCACAGGTTCAGCTGCAGGACCTTATTTCTTCTCATCTTCTAACGTTGTTACTATTATACCCGTATTATTGTAGTTGTATTTGGTGAACTTATATTCTAAATAACCCACCTCATATTCGGAGAAGTGAGTTGGAGCTGGGTGAGAGTATAGTTGTTCCCCTTCGTAGACAGAGGACATGAAACTTTTGCTGGATTGGCTGTTTGCTGCTAGCTTTTTGTTATTTTGTTCCTTTTTTCTAGTTTCAGTTTATCTTATGGCAGTGCATTTATATTGAGGTTGTGCATGTATTTTTGTTGTCCTACAGGGGTTACCTTGCTGCTTACCCTATCTATTGTTATACTAGAATAGCAAAGAATAGGCATGGGGAGACAAATTAGGTGTTTATTCCCCTTGAGACACCTCCAAATGCCCTGTCCGCATCATTTTTTTTCGGTTGCATAGTGTTCTTGTGCTCTTTTCTATTTTGGTTGTTTGCAGCTTGAAGTTCTACAATTAGGTTGAGTTATTGATAGATGTGTTGGGAATTTTTGGATTGTTGGGTTGGTTTACTTTTTGCTATTAAGAATATGATTTTTGAGGACTCATTTTTCCATTTATTTTATTTAGTGTACCATAAGTGCCATATTTCTATATTGTAGATGTTGTTCAACAACTCAGGTGTTGCCTTGTAGTAGTTGTTACTCTTGTATTTGGAGTGAAAGAATTCAGACTCTTCCTTTTTTTGTTGTGCACTGTTCAGCATTGTTGCAAGTGTGTGTCTGCTCCCATCCTTATTATTTGAATGTTGGGGGAAGGATATTCTTTTGGAGGAGCTGATGCATATTCAACTGGTGCACAGGTCTACTTTTCTGTCCTTTCTTGGCTTTTTCCTAGATATTTGGTTGATTGGCTATCTTTAGCCAGTTCTTAATTTTTGTGTTTTGTGTTGGAAAATGATCTAGTAGATGTGATATCTGTTCACAACTTAAAGAAGACAGAAGGAAATAGAGTTTCACCTTTTATGACAAGGTTTTTTCTATTTTCTTCTTTTCTTTCCCATGGTGATGTTGTGGCTGTTCTCCATTCTGAGTTTCTGCTGGGCACTGCAATTGGATTGAGCTAATCAATTTGGGTCTTGGAGTCGGGTGCTTAAGCCATTTTTGGTATTAATAATGACTCTATTTAATCTGTTGCACATTTTTTTCTACATGTGGTTCAGGTGTTATCTTATTGCGCTGGAATCTGTCAGGTGGTTTCCATTTTGGCATGGCTATTTGTGGTACTTAGATTGAAAATGTCAACATCTTTCTGTTTCTATCACGGGGATTTTGTTCAACTTTGTAGCTTGAATTCTACAGTAGAGATTATATACAGGTGTGGGTTCTGTTGCCTTTGCTATTGTGGGAATGTTGGGGAAGAGAATGCTTTGTAGCAGTTGCTGCGGATTGAATGCATTTTCGCGAGATACCCCCTTTAAATGTGATCCTGTGAGATACCGTTTCCACAGCATATGAACACTGAATAAAGGAGGTTTACCCTTTCTGAGTAGGTTTTTTTGCTCTGTATTTATTTCCTTTTTCTCATTGTGTTGTTGTGGCTTCTTTCTTTTTGTTGTTTCTAGTGAATTACAACTAATTGGTTTGCTTTTGCTACTATGAATAATTTTTTTGATTTGTTTTTCCATGGTTGTTATTTGGTGTACCAGAACTGTCAGATGATGTCCTTATTCCTAGGATCCATGTGTGGTCCATTGGAGAGGAATCTGTTAGGTCTCTCTATTTATTTCTGGCTAATTTTGGTAAAATTGGAAATATTGTATCTCTGCTTTTCTGTTGCTTATCCATAGATTTTTGATGATGTAGATTATTCTAGCATTGTGATTTTTCCAATGGCATTTAGAGGATTGAATTTTGAGTGTTTGGTTTGGCTTGTTTCAGTTTTGGATGGTTGCTCTTAGCGGTTTTATCAAGTTTACCAAGTGAAGGTCACAGCATTTTCATTCTTTCCTAAGGTTTTTTGCTCCTGTGCCACAGCTGGAATTGTTGCACATGATGAATTAACTTCACGAGCCTGAGAACACCATTTCTTTGTAATTTTTTGTGGTTTGTGGTTCTTGGGTGTAGCAGCAGGGAAATATCTCGAATGACATTGCTGGTAGAATGTTGGAAATGTTTTTTGGTGCTTTAGAATGTGGTTCCTGTTGCTGTGCACTGTGTGAGGTTGTATTGCACTGTGCTCGATTCTGGACTGTTGGCAACAAGGTAAGTTATTGTGTTCTATGTAAGTGTCTGAGTGGAAGACCCGTCCTCCTTTTAGGTGGTCCCTTTGATACCCTAATAAACAACTGATTATCATAGCTTGGAAAACCACACGAAGATTAATTTACATCATTGTATCATTTTAGTTATCTGTCAGTTTACCACTGTTACTACTACACGGGTGTGGCCAACAAGTACATGATGCTGCTGCTTTTGCATGACATGCACAGCACTGCTACCATGCTGTGTTATTTTGCACGTTGAAGTGTATGCTGTGCTACTTCCAATTTTAAGATGAGCAAGATGTGTCTGGATCACCAACTCTTACATTCCCTTTGTTTCACATATATTTTCACTAATCTTCATCTTATCCTAAATTCCACTTGATATTGGATTTTGTGCTTTCCCTTTTGTGTGAAAAGATGTAGAAGAAGTAAGAATTTAATGATTGAAATGAATGTTGTTGCTTTCGAGTCGAGGAGTGATGTGTTGAAAGGGAGGCCCCAGTGGTGCTAGAAGTTGCATTAAGATTATTGGGTTTGAAACTAGGCAGGAGAAGAGCTAAGAGGAAAAAAAATAAAATATGAAAGATACCAATAAGAATAAGGAAAAGTAAAAAAATAGAAATTGCTGTGGTTGCATTATCATTGTTATAGTAGGAACTCTAGTGGGTTTGATCAGTTTCTTTTTCTTCTTTCTTTTAACAATATTTGTACCTTGAGGTCATTTTACGTATATATATGTTCACTTTAAATTTTGTTGGCAATAAGAATGATTATGTGATGTTTTGGCTGTATTTAGGATAAACTACCACAGATGTTGATATAATGTACCTTGCTTGTGTAATAGTTGAGCAAGTCAATCCTGTTTTGGTCCCACATAGTGCAGTAAGAAGAGAATCAATAGATTAATGGTGCATGGATTTCTCCAGCAAGCTTTCTTGCATTGAATGAATGACTCGATGACAAGCTAGATTTATGGATAACTTGTGAAATATGCCTTGTGGATACCTTCTCCTGAGAACAGTTGAAAGGTTCAACAGGTGGAGGTATCCTCTAAACTCCAGCACTAAGATTTGGAATTGATCATTATACGGAAGTATCTGCAGCAGCATTTACGAGGGCCAGCAATTGATCATCATGTAATCTTAACACTTTGTTTCCTCGAAACTTTTCAACACTTTTCAATCGAGTCAACAATTCTGTGCTTGGTGGTTGATGAGAATGAGGAAGGATAGATAATGCTTGGTTGATGCTTAATGAGTTTCTGAAAGAGGAAAACTTGTTGGATCAGCCTAATGAGTTTTTGAAACAGAAAAACTTGCATTTAAGCGATTGACCCGGCGCAAGTGAAGCAAAATTGTAGATTTGATGCTTAATTCAGACTTCCAGTTGACCTTTGTGGTCTCTGGAAAGTTTTTCTTATTGCCACTTAAAAGAGTAAAACTACTAGTTTTGCAATCAGGTTGGCCCATTTTGTAAGTCAATAGGCCTTCAGCATGATTCAAGTGCACCTGAAGTGTTATGGTATTTCTCTTCTCATATACCGGTGATTCAAGTGCTATTGCTTTTCATTGGAATGTGTTGGGGCTTTGGGGCATCGATGATTGGTTTGACTGTGCTATTGGAGAATATTTTTTGGATCAGGGCTCTATGGTTGTCAGTGTACCAAAAGTGTCATAACACTCCTCTTATATCTTGGATTCAAGAGTGATCTCATTGCATAGGAATGTGTCAGGTGTTTCTATTATGATATGGTTACGTTTTGTATTTAGATTGAAAATATTAAAAATATTTCCCACTGTTTTATCTGTTCCCTTTCCTGTTGTAGGGAAGTTGGGCAAGGCAATGTTTCTGGATCACAGCTGCTATACGTTGCATCTGATATGGCCACTTTAAATGTCTTCCCAGTTTAGCTAGCTCTGGATTTTCCTGCATGCTGATTTATATTTCATCTCTCATTTGCATGGTGTGTTGTTTTTAGTTTATCTGGTTATTGTACAGTTGATAAAAATGCAAGACAATATTGGTGCACCAGTGGCAGGTTCAGTTATATACTTGGGCTGTGTCTTGGGAATGGTGCAATGGTTCTTACTTTTGTTTTTTTTAAAGTACTCTGTTGGTTTTCTTATGTTCGTGCTGTTGTTCAGTTTTGTTCAAAATCTACACCCTGTTGGCTTTTTCAACTCTTTCTTACTACCCTACTAGAACAATTAAAGACTGATAAAAAAAGTGGTTTGCTATTTGTGACGTTTTTTTTCTTCCTTTTTTCTCGTGTGATGTTGTCATGGATCTTCTCTCTCTTTGCAGTGCGCAAAAAGCAAATGAGTTATTATACATCTTTTGGACCTAAGAAGTGAACCAGAATTGGCATATTCTTCATGTATCCCGTGTGAGGTGGTATCTTGTGTGGTTTTCTTTGGGGTGCTGTCGTTCAGTTGGCGTTGGTAAGTTTTGGACTGAAGATGTCCCCAGTCATTGGAGGAGGCCTTATCTTTTGTATGAACATACTATACCCTCTGCTCTATTTCTTCTTGCCTCCCTATTCCCTTCTCTCCCTTTTTTCACTCTCTTGCTAGATACTAAACTTTAGCAAATGAAGTTCCTGCTGGTGCAGTGTTATCTTCATTGGTGATCTGAGGATGCTCATTATGGTGATTTTACTGATTATTTCAGTGTGGAGTTCTGGGTACGTCATTTCTGGGAGAACTTGGATTGTTTCTGGTGTTTAGACCGGTTTGGATTGTTGAATTACTTTGCAGTCATGTTTTCAGCTATTGCTTCTCACAAAATCATTTTTTTTGGCAGACTGATTTTTTTTATGAACCCGGCTGCAAGGATGTTTCAAGTTTTGTGATGCTGCCCTTGAAAATTAGATCTGTTACGCCATTATAGGCCCTTCTTGAGTGCTGGGATGTGGCCGTTGTCCAACTGCTTTAGAACTTAACCCATGTGTTGCAAGTAAAAGTTGTTGGAGCAGCTGGTCCTCTCCGCCTTTCTTATATGCGCACATGCATGCACATCTTTATGAATCTTTTGCCATTGCTCTGCAAGTTCCTTCATGTTTGGCAAAAGCTATTTTTGTATTTTTGTTTGTGTACGGCATTTTTACTTCTGCTAAGTGTACATTTGTAGACCTGTTGCATCCTCTGTTTGCGTTTGCAGCTTTATGCCTGCCCATAATTTGAGTACTTTCCCCCTTGAAATATTTTAGAGGCTGTTGATTTCTATTAGTTTTTGCTATGCAATCCAAAAATGGCAAGTATGATGAGTACATATATCGCTTAAGACAAGCTTGAAAGGTAAACGGATTTAAATGCTTTTCATGTTGTTTGGTAGTAGTGGAGTAGTGTTTAGGCACTGTTTGGATAATAACATGGGCCTTTTATTTGTTATTGGCAGTCTTCATAAACCAGGGGAGTACAATAGAAGACTGCCAACATTGAATGCTGCGGTTCTGTTGGGTTGTGGTTTCTTTTTTGTTTTCTTGGTTTTCTAATTTCTTTGTGGGCTGAAATCATATATATTTTCTTGGGAGGACTGTGTTGAACTTGGAAGGGTTAGGAGCATGTGGATATTTGCTATTCGATATCCTTGGTGTTTCTACTGTTTCCAAGACCATTTAGTTGTTAAGTTAGATTTTTTGGGTTGTACTCTCTTACAAGACTAACATGATGTGAAGTGTTGGTTGATTAACTGTTTTTTGAGGATTCACTGTCTTGGGTTATTTCTATGTTAGACTGTTTCCGTCTCTCATATATTCATTGCAATCATGCCATGGCTCTTGAATGGTGTCTTGCTTAAGAGGTTTTATTGCTTGTCATGACATTGTTGATGGCTCTTCCCCACTTCAGCGCCACCTATTTTTTTTCTCTCCCTCTGTACTTCGATTACATGGCATTCAGCTGAGTTTTTGGTGTTCTATGTTTTGTTATAATTTACAATATCGTTTTTTGTGAAAATATATTGATGGTTTTCACTTCATTTTAGGTTATAGGTTTTCACTTCATTTTAGGTTATCTGAGCATTGTCACTGGTTTTGGAGTGAAAACCTAATTTTCTATCCCACCTAGAAAAAAACAAAAATAAAACAAAAAAAAGGCCACACCCTTTTCTTTTGCTGTTTCCTCGGTATATTTTGTTTCTTGTTGTTCTTTTTTGGTTATCTGTAGTGTGACACAACCTTGTTCTTCACATTTTTTCTATTTCTTTGTATGTGAGAGCCCATCGGCAAATGTTTTGTGTGCTTCCAGCCCCACTGCTCTCTCTCTCTCTCTTTCTCCAAAAAAAGACACATAAAAGCCCAAGAAAAACCCGATATGATTCAACACAATGTATGCATTAGTCTCTGGTTTTCCTTTGTTCGTCAGCTGTGTTTCCTATTTCTTGTAGCCCTCTCTTTTGCAAGGTTGTATGATCCGAGTTTCCAAGAGTATCGAGGCTGCTTGGTGTGTCCTTCTAGGGGATGTTTGCTTCAGCAGCCTGCTCATCCACATTGGTTTTCCTTTTTTCTGAGCTTACTTTTCCTATTTGTTCATTTGGATTAGTGATTGCTTCCTTGGTTGCTTTTTGCTTGGTCCGTTGTTTTGCTGGGATTTAATTGTGTTTGCTGCTTTGTTGGTTCATATGGCAGTTCTTCACAGATATGGTACCATTTTAATGGTTCTCCATTGTATGGTGTTTTTTATTGGTTTCCGTAGGTCCGAGTGTTGATATTTGGTTGAGATAGGTGAATTGTGGTTATTTGCGGATTGAGGACAGGGACCTTTTATGTCAAAGGATCATATCATCTGTGGAATAAGAATGTTTTCATATGTCTAAGAGCACCATTTGTGATAATTATTATGTTCCAGTGTGCCACCTTCTATTTCTTTTTTGTGAATTGGAGTGGTAAATATGAAAGTTCCCTTTGCTATCGTTTTCCTGCTACTCCCATTACTCTGGAAAACCAGCATCTCTCCTTCCCCACCTCCAAAAACAAAAAACTACAAATTCCACCCAAACCCCTCAAACCAAGTTTGTGTAATTTTGCGGAATTTCAAGTACTGGGTGGCCAGTAAACGTTTAAGAAATGTTTTGTTTCTGGAGGCTAACCTAATTCGGTGATTGTGTTGTATTGCTGCTGTTCCAAATTGAGTTAACGAAGGGTAATGTTTGGCTAATCTGTTTTCTTGATATGGCATCGAATCTACAGGAAATTTAAAAAGTTGCATGTCTGTGTGGAAGGTCTTCAATTAAGAAATTATGGTTATTTTTCTTCATTGTTATTTCCAGAATTAATCAACACTTCTATCTGGGCCTGAGGTTCCTTGCTTCTCTGTAAGTTGGTGATTTTGTAGATTATTCCAGCACTGAGATTTTTTCATGGGCATTTAGAGGGTGACTTCTAATTTTTTTGGTGGGTGGTTTGACTGGTTTCAGTTTGGATTGTTTTAGTCTTGGTTTTTTGGTTGGTTGGCTGGCTTACTACCTGGATTGGACTCTCTTTGTAGGAAATTTTATGTTTTTGTGGTCATCTTCACAGAACAAAATTTTAATTATTTTGGAAGATTCCTTTCTTTTCCATCGTGCCTGGAGTTGTTGCTCATGATTAATGAACTTCATCACCCACCCGAGCGCACATTTCTATGGTAAGTTCTTGTTCTTTGTGGAATTTGGTGGATGTTGGAATTGCTTGTTGGTTCTATTTTGGTTGTAGAAGTGATTCTTGTTGTGCAATCTCTTTGTGCGTGTTAGCAGTATTTTGCTCTGTTGTGCTTGGGGACTTGTGATCTGTGTGAAAGCTTTCTGGTGTTGTCTGTCATTTGCACCAACTGTGGACTGTAACGAGTAATTGAAAAGGGGATGCCAAAAGAATGTGGTATTTGGAAAGTCCTTCATCCTCTCTTGTTATGGGTGTTTGGAAACTTTTTTTGGGTGTTGCTTTAGTGGAAAGCGCCGGTTGTAGGCTGATCCCATTTGCTCGTCCTTTTGGTGTTTTCTGATTTCACAAGCAGATGCAGATTAAGGCTGTCTGCAATCGCAACACTTGTTTTGCCATGAAACTAAGCTGATTTTGTCATCCAAAAACCCTGAGCTGCAAGACTTTCAAAATGTTGAATGTGTGGAGACTGCAACCCTGCTGTGGGTGGGCCACCTTATTCAGTCGGAAATCTGAGTTTGGTATCCTGAATTGTAACAAGTGGGATTTCTTTTGTTTTTTTTCCTACTGGTTGCCCAAGTGGAACTAAAGGAATCAGAAATCAAGTGGAACTACTGGTGTTTTGATGCATTGTCAAAAGTTTTGGCTTGATTAGGGGGCCACATGCTGTTTGGATTTGACTTTATTTCTCCATGAGAAACCTTTGGAACTGCTTTATGGATCATTGTTTTTGGGATGTTGCTATGGTTTTTTTGGCAGGCAATAGAGGACCAGTTGCAGGAAATCGCTTTGCAGCAAATGATGGATAGGAGGATTCGGAAGTAGTAATCTTTGGCTACTTTAATTTGTTTTTAGGAGCCTTCCACCGGCTTTGTACTTGCAGAATTTATAGTACTTAAGTCTGTTCCTTGCAGAATTGGTGTACCATGGCTAGGGGAAAGGAAAGATAAAGGGCAAGTACATAGATGGCAATCCTTAATGTATTCTGCTATGGGGGCTTTATTTATTCTCCTCCTCTTGGTTGTTTTGTTTTTTCTGTTATAATTAGTATGACTGTAATTATTTTTCAATTGGTTCAGACAACTCTTCTTGGTATTCGCTTCTTTCTTGTCTGCAGTCCAAAACGCAAGTACAAGGATAGTTATTTGTACGGTGTGCAAATTCTCCAGTTTGGTTATGTCTGAGGCTTGCTCCATTTCACTAAGAAAAAATCTCTGGTTTGGTTTGGTGGTTGGGTAGTAGTACTTGTTGTGCATCATGAATAAGCACCTCATGTAGTCTGGTTAACACGAAAGACAAAAACTGTAAATACATTTATGGCAATTCTTTGTCAGGTTCTGCTGGAGGACCTTATTTCTTCTCATCTTCTTCATTGTTACTATTATATCCTTATTATTTTATTTGTATTTGGCGAACTTATATTCTACATAATCTACCTCATATAGTCATATGTAGTTGTTGTTCCCCTGCCCATATCATTCTTTTTTAGTTGCATGGTGTTGGTGTGGCTCCTCTCAATTTTGGTTGTTTGCAGCTTTTATACAATTTGGTCAAGTTATTGATAAATGTGTTTAGAATCTTTGGATTGTTGGGTTGGCTTACTTTTACTATTTTGAATATGATTTTTTGAGGATTTATTTTTTGTATTCATTCGATTTAGTGTACCAGAAGTGTCATATTTCTATATTACAGGTGTTGTTCAACAGGTCAGGTGTTCCTTTTCAGTTCTTGTTACTCTTGGTACTTGCAGTGGAAGAATTCAAAACCTTCCATTTTTGTTTGTGCATGCTGTTCAGTGTTGTTGCAAGAGAGTGTCTGCTCCCATCCTTATTATTGGAATGTTGGGGGAAGCTATGCTTTTGGAGGAGCTGCTGCAGATTCAACTGGACTGGTCCACTTTTCTAGCCTCTCTTTTTTACCAGACCCTGTCTTTTCCTGTATGTTGGTCTATTGGCTATCTTTGTCTGTTCTTAATTTTTGTGTTGTGTGCTGGACTTTAAGTGATCTAGTAGTTGTGAGGCTAAACAAATGCAAGGGAATGTTGGTGCACGCGTGGTAAGTCCAGCTGGGTACTTGGGCTTCGTCTGGGGAATGGTACTTTCTTGGTTTTGTTTTTTCTATTTCCTTTTAATTCCCATGGTGACGTTCTCCATTCTGATTTCTGCGGAGCACTGCAATTGGATTGAGCTAATCCTTTGGATCTTGGAGTCAACGATTGTTTAAACTATTTTTGGTATTAATAAATGACTCTATTTAACCTATTGCACATTTTTTTATACCTGTGGTTCTATTGTTATCTTATTGCGGCAGAATGTGGTTTCCATTTAGGCATGGCTAGTTGTGGTAGTTTGATTGAAAATCTGAAAATCTTTCTGTTTCTGTTTAGCTTTGTAGCTTGAATTCTACTGTAGAGATTTTATGAACCGGTGTGGGTTTGATTGCCTTTGCTATTGTGGGACTGTTGGGGAAGATAATGCTTTTGGAGTGGTTGCTGCAGATTGAACTGGCATTTTCTTGTATGCTAATTTGTTAGCCTGCCGCTTCCCAATCCTTGATTTTTTCATGGAGGTTACTGTAAGGCTGTATACATGTAATACAATGCATGTTTTTACTTTAGAACAAGTGGAATCCCTCTTTCAACTCCCCAATGTCCTCCCGCGAGATAATCCTTCGACAGCATATAAACAGTAAGAAGCAGGTTTGCCGTTTTCTATTAGGTTTTTATTGTGTATATTTCTTCCTTTTTCTTAGTGTGTCGTTTTGGCTTCTTTCTTTTTCTGTTTGTAGTGCATTACAACTGGATCACATTATGGGAAGATGCATTTGGATCATGGTGTCAATGATTGGTTTGTTTTGCTACTATGAATATTTTTTTTTTTTGAATTTTTTTTGTCCATGGTTGTTATTTGGAGTACCTGAAGTGTCGGATGTTCTTATTCCTATGATTCATGTGTGATCCATTGGTGAGGAATCTGTGGGGTTTTTCTATTTATTTATGGCTAATTTTGGTAAAATTAAATATATTTATTTTGTGGTTAATGGGGATTTCGTCTTGTTGCTTGAAGTCTACTATAAGGATTGTATGGACTGCTGTTGTGTCTACCCTTTTCTGTATAGCAAGGTATGCTTTTGAAGTAGCTGATGTAGATTCAACCTTCAAGTATGACCACTTTTCCTGTCTTCTTCTGTTTTGCTAACCAGAATTTTCCTGTCTGTCAATTTTGCTAGCTGATCCTGTTCTTGATTTTTGTGTGGTGAATTATTTTCTAGTGGATCTCGTTATTGTAATCGCAAAGGAGGACAAATGCAAGACTATTGGTGCACCTGTGCCAGATACAGTTCTGTACTTTGGATCTGTCAGCATGCCTTGTTCTTCCTGTTTTATAATTGCGCTAGACTATCTTGTTGGTTGTCTTTAGGTCCTTTGGTTTCCAACCTCCATCACATGAGAGAAAGTGGTTCCTTGCCAATATTTTTTCCTACTTCTTACTTCCTTTTTCTCTGGCATGTTGCTGGTATTGGATTGGGTTCCTGTGATTGGTTTGCTGGTTTGCTCTTGCTATTATGGGTTTTTTTTATAGAAATTTATGTCAAAATTGATTTATCTAGTGTACCTTTGATGTTATGACATTTAGTGATTTAGGTGTGTGTCACTTTCATAGGAACGTATCAGGTGATGGGTTTGATTTTGCTGTTATGTAAATGAATTTTTTGAGCAGTTCTCTATTGATGTTTGTGTACCGAAAGTGTCACAATATCTTCTCTTATATCCTTGATTTTGGTGTGATCTCATTTCACAGGAATGTGTCGAGATGTTTCCATTTAGATATGGTTACTTATTGTGTTGTGAATCAGAAGTCAGAACTTTCAATTATTGTGTAAAATAATGTTGCATCTGTTCCATCTGTTCCATTCCCTGTTGTAAAGAAGTTGGGGAAAGGCTCTGTTTCTATTGCTGCTGCTATAGATTCCATGTGGTATGTTTTGATTTTTGCTGCCCTTCCTTTTTTAGCTGCTGTTTCCCATTTCTTATTTCCGCATGTTGTGCTGTTTTGTAGGGGATATGGTTATAGTATGGTTGAATAAATGCAAGACTACACCTGGGCACCGACAACTGGTTCAGTTATATGCTTTTGTCATGGGAATGGTACAATGGTTCTTGCTTTTGTAGATCCCATGTTGTTTTCTTTTGTTCGTGCTGTTGTCTAGTGTAGTGGACTCTTCCTCTTCCAAAATACAAATACACTACCACAACAAATAAAGATAGGAAGAGGTTTGCCATGCCATTTGTCATGGCGATTTCCCTTTTTCTTTTCTCTCTCTCTTTTGTGGGGACGATTCTCCTTTTTCTTCTCTTTCTCTTTTTTTTGTGGGGTGTTATCAGGTCACACTCCCTCGAACCTCTCCCCCCCCCCCCCAAAAAAAAAAAAAAGCACACTTCACGTGGATGAAATATGGCATATCTTTTGTACCATTGAGTCAGGATTTCGTTGGTTTTTGCTATTAAGAATATGATATCCTTATGATAACTTTAACACGAGAAGGGGCCTATTCTCTCAGATACTCATGGTTCAAGTGGCATCTTGTTTGTTTTCTAAGGTTGGATCCATTCAGTTGATGCGGGGATTTTTGGAGGACCGAAGATGCTTCTAGTCAGACTGAACTGAGTCCTCCAACAAAAATTGTTTTTCTGGGTTTTTTTATTTAACTTTCTTGTGAGATACTGAATACTTTAGCAAGTGAAGTTCCTACTGGGATGGTGTTCTCCTTTTTCGTTTTTTTATGTAATCAACTTTATTCCGAATGACCTATTCTCTCAGATACTCATCTTTCAGCTGGCATCTTTGTTTTTTTTAGGTCGAATCCATACTGTTAACGCTGGTATTTTTGGAGGTCTGAGATGCTTCTAATCATGAATAGACTGATTGTTTTTTCACTTTCTTGTCTCCCTATTTTCAGAATGAACTGAATCCTCCAATAAATTTTTTTTTTTCTGATTTTTTTTTCTAACTTTCTTGCGAGATACAAATAGTCTAGCAAGGGAAGTCCTTGCTGGTATGGTTTTCTCTTCATTGTTTTTTTTGGTAATCAACTTTATTCTGTGTGCGAGAAATGGCTATTCTGTCAGATACTCATGATTCAGGTGCCATCTTGCTGGTTTTCATAGGTTGGTGTTGTGCAGTTGACATTGGGATCTTTGGAGGACTGAAGATGTTTCTAATCATGGGTAGCCTCTTTTTTTTTTTTTTTCATTTACTACTTGTCTGTCTTTCTTGAGAATGAACTGAATCCGGCAACAAGAAATTATTTTCCTTGTTTTTTTTGGTTTTAACTTTATTGCGAGATACCAATTCTCTAGCAAATGAAGTTTCTGCTGGTATGGTGTTCTCTTCTTCATTTTTCTTTTGATGATTTGATTACATTCTTGGTCTGAGGTTTGCTTGTTTCGTTATTTTGATTGATCACCAGCATTGAGCTTTGTGTATGATATTTCTGGGAATCTCATTTGGTTGTTTTTGGTTTTCACATTAGTTTGGATTGGTTGCCTTACTGTACAGACTTGCTTTAACAGTTGCTTCTTGCAAATTCAGGTTATTTTGGCACACTGTTCTTTTCATGAATTCGGCTACAAGGGGAATAAGTCTTCTATACAGTGTTGAGACCTGTGATCCTGCTATAGATTGTTAAAATGTTGTGATGATGCTTCTGGAAATTAGACAGACATGCTACACTATTATAATCCTCCTCGACTGCTGCTGGTTTTTTCACTTTCTTGCGAGATACTAAAACGTTAGAAGTGAAGTTCTTGCGGTATGGTGTGCTCTTTGTCAATGTTCTTTTCGTGATTTGATAATATCCCTGGTTTGAGGCATCTTTATTCTTACTATGAAAACCAGTTGGTGTTCTCCATCCTAGAAGAGGATTTGAAAGTTTTTGCTGGATTGGCTGTTTGCTGTGAGCTATTAGTTTATGGCAATGCATTTACATGGATGTTGTATGTATTTTTGTTGTTCTACAGGGATTCCCTTGCTGCTGTCCGTACTTATTTATACCAGAAAAGCAAAGAATAGGCACAGGGAGCCAATTTAGGTGTTTATTCCCCTTGCGACTTCCTGCCGTGCTCCAAATACCCTGTTCTCATCATTTTTTTCCTTCGTATAGTGTGGTGTGGCTGTTCTCTATTTTGGTTGTTTGCAGCTAGAGG
Organism: Ilex asprella; assembly: GCA_023539305.1. NCBI lineage: Eukaryota > Viridiplantae > Streptophyta > Magnoliopsida > Aquifoliales > Aquifoliaceae > Ilex > Ilex asprella. The sequence continues at coordinate 41,873,107 of CM042186.1, read as the reverse complement.
TTCTACAGTTAGGTTGAGTTATTGATAAATGTGTTGGGAATCTTCAGATTGTTGGGTTTATTATTCCCTTTTGCTATTATGAATATGATTTTTGAGGATTTATTTTTGCATTCATTCTATTTAATGTACCTGAAGCATCATATTTCTATATTATAGGTGTGGTTCAGGTGTGATTTCATTGCAGCAGAACAGGTCAGGTGTTCCCTTTTAGTTCTTGGTACTTGGAATGGAAGAATTAAAAATCTTCTTTTTTTGGTTGGGCATTCTGTTCAGCGTTGTTACAAGAGTGTGTCTGCTCCCATTCTTATTGTAGGAATGTAGGGGGAAGGCTATGCTTTTGGAGGAGCTGCTGCTGCAGATTCAACTGGTGCACACATCTACTTTTCTGGCCTTGGCCTTTCTCTTTTACCAGACCGTCTTTTCCTATATATTTGTGTTGTGTGTTGGACTATAAGTGATCTAGTTGGCGTGAGGCAGAACAAATGCAAGGGAATGTTGGTGCACGTGTGGTAGGTCCAGCTAAGTACTTGGGCTTCTTCTTGGGAATGGTACTTTATTTGTTTTGTGTATTCTTAGGTTATATTTTTGGCTTTCTTGTTTTTGTCGGTTTTTATTTCATCTCCCTCTATCCATAACATAAAGAAGACCGAAAGAAATAGAGTTTCACCCTTATTGACATGGTTTTTTCTATTTTCTTCCTTTCTTTCCCATGGTGGTGGTGTGGTGGTTATCTATTCTGATTTTCTGCAGAGCACTGCAATTGGATTGAGCTAATCCTTGGGATCTTGGAGTCGGCAATTGCTTAAACCATTTTTTGTATTGATAAATGACTATTTACCCTATTGCGCATACTTTATATACCCATGGTTCAGGTGTTATCATTAACTTGCACATATTTTTTATACCTGTGGTTCAAGTGTTATCTTATTGCCGTGAAATTGGCCGGTGGTTTCCATTTAGGCATGGTTTCTTTTGGGACTTGGATTGAAAATATCAAAGTCTTTCTGTTTCTGTCACAGGGATTTTGTTGAGCTTTGTAGCTTGAATTCTACTGTAGAGATTAAATGAATTGGTGTGGGTTCTATTGCCTTTGCCATTGTGGGAATGTTGGGGAAGAAAATGCTTTTGGAGCTGTTGCTGCACAGATTGAACCCGCATTTTCCATGCTAATTTGTTAGCTGTTGCTTCCCAATTCTTGATTTTTCCGTGGAGGTTACTGTAAGGGTGAAAACATGTAATACATTACATGTTTTTTCTTTGGGACAGTGGATTCCTCTTCCAACTCCCCATTGTCCTCCAGATTCCCATTGTCCTTCATCAGGATTTGTTGCTTGAAGTATGTTGTAAAGATTGTGTAGCTGTTGTTTTGTCTACCCTTTTCTGTACTGCAAGGTATGCTTTTGCAGTAGCTGATGTAGATTCAACCCTCAAGTATGACCACTTTTCCTGTCTTCTCCTGTTTTGCTAACCAGACTTTTCTTGTCTGTCAATTTTGGTAGCTGATCCTGATCTTGATTTTGGCCTGGTGAATTTTTTTCTAGGGGATGCCGATATTTTAATTGCAAAGCAGGACAAATGCAAGGCAATATTTTGGTGAACCCGTGCCAAATACAGTTATGTACTTTGGATCTGTCACCATGTCTTGTTCTTACTTCGGTTTCCAACCTCCATCACCTCCCACCAAAGCATCACTTGCACAACTTATGAGCGAAAGTGGTTCCTTTTTTGTGACAATAGATTTCCTACTTCTTACTTCCTTTTTTATGGCATGAGACTGGTATTGCTCATTTATTTTTGGTTGTTTGAAGCTCATTACAATTGAATGCCGTAATGGACCGAGAACTGTTTGGATTGTGTTCTCATGATTGGTTTGCTGCATCGCTTTTGCTATTATGGGTTTTTTTAGGAATTTATTTCAAAATTAATTTATGTAGTGTACCTATGGTGTTATGATATTTAGTGATTTAGGTGCTGTTGTTTTTCATAGGAATGTATCAGGTGTTTATGGCATCGGTGATTGGTTTGATTTCGCTGTTATGTATATGATTTTTTAAGAGTAGTTCTCTATTGATGTTCATGTACCGAAAGTGTCATAATATTTCTCATACCCTTGATTCAGGTGTGATCTCATTTCACAGCAATGTGTCAGATGTTTCCATTTAGATATGTTTACTTATTTTGTTGTGAAACAGAATATTTGATTATTATGTAAAATGTTGTTGTATCTGTAAGGAAGTTGGGGAAAGACTACGTTTCTGGTGCAGCTGTTATAGATTGCATCTAATATGTTCTAATGTTTTGCTGCCCTTCCTTTTTCAGCTGCTGTTCTCATCTCTTATTTCTGCATGTTGTGCTGTTTTGTAGTTGATATGGTTATAGTATGGTTGAATAAATGCAAGACTACACCGGGGCACCTACAGCTGGTTCAGTTATATACTTGGTCTGTGTCGTGGGAATGGAGCAATGGTTCTCGCTTCTGTCTTTTTAGATCCCAAGTTGTTTTCTTATGTCTGTGCTGTTGTCCAGTTTAGTGGACTCTTCCTCTTCCAAAATCTGCTACTCAAATAAAAAGATAGGAAGTGTTTTGCCATTTGTGTCTACGTTTTTCTTTCTCTTTCTTTTGTGTGGTGTTATCATGACACTCCCCCCCCCCTTTCCTTCCACATCATCTTCTGGAATTATATTTTTTCAGGGCTTATTGCTTGCCAAAAATTCTACAATTGGTAGGTCACCGGGTTATTCAAATAAACCTCGTTTTCCGTGGTTTTCCCATGTTACGACCGCCCACCAAAAGAAAAAAAAAACAAAAACAAAAAATGGAATGTGTTATATCTTTTGTACCATTGAGTCAGTGTTTTGTTTGTTCTTGCCTGTATGATGACTTTAACTCTTGGTTTTATTCAGTGTACAAGAAATGGTCTATTCTCTCAGGTACTCATGGTGCATGTGGCATCTTGTTGGTTTTCTAAGGTTGGTTCCGTTCAATTGACGTCAGGATTTTTGGAGGACTGAAGATGCTTCTGAGAGGCTTCTTTATTTTTTCACTTTATTGTCTCCCTTTCTTCAGAATGAACTGAATCCTCCAATCACAATTATTTTTCTGGGTTTTTTTTATTTAACTTTCTTGTGAGATGCTGTATGGTATTGTCTTCTTTGTTTTTCTTTGGTAATCAACTTTATTCAGTGTACGAGAAGAGTGGCTTATTCTTCCAGATAATCATGGTTCAGCTGGCATTTTGTTGGTTTTCTTAGGTCTCGGTGATGCTGGGATTTTCTGAGGATTGAAGATGCTTTTAATAATGAGTAGCCTCATTGTTTTTTCACCTTCTTGTCTCCCTTTCTTAAGAATGAACTGGATTCACCAACAAAAAATTGTATCTCTGGGTTTTCTTTTAACTTTCTTGCGAGATACTAATACTCTAGCAAGGGAATTTCCTGCTGGTATTGTGTTTATTTTTTCATTTGGTAATCAACTTTATTAAGTGTGCGAGAAGTGGCTATTCTTTTTGGATACTCATGATTCATGAGGTGCTTCGTTGGTTTGCCTAGGTTGGCGCTGGGTAGTTGACGCTGGGATTTTTGGAGGATTGAAGATGCTTCTAATCATGAATAACCTCATTGTTTTTTCACTTTCTTCTTATTCCCTTTCTTGAGAATGAACTGCATCCGTCAACAGAAATTTGTTTTTGGGTTTTAACTTTCTTGTGGGATAACAATTCTCTGACAAGTGATGTTTCTGCTGGTAAGGTATTCTCTTCTTCGTTTTTTTGGTGATTTGATTTACATTCTTGGTATGCAGTTTGCTTGTTTCAATTATTCCATTGATCATCAGCATGGAGCTTTGTGTATGGCATTTCTGGGAGTGCCGCTTGGTTGCTTTTGGTGTTCATGTCAGTTTGGATTGGTTGCCTTACTGTACAGACATGTTTTTACCATTGCCTCTAGTAAATTCAGGGTATTTCGGCATGCCGATCTTTTTTATGAGTTCGAGTGTCAGTCTTTTATGTAGTGTTGAGAACTGTGATCCTTCTATAGATCGTTAAATGTTGTGATGTGCTGCTGCTTTAAATTATACATGCTACACTAATATAATTCTCCTTGACTGCTGGTTTTTTCACTTTCTTTAGAATTGAAGTTCCTGCTGGTATGGTGTGTTCTTCATCCTTGTTATTTTTGTGATTTGATAACATTCCTGGTTTGAGGGTACTTGATATGGTCATCTCACCAATTTTTTTGGCATTGGGCTTTGTGTATGGCATTTCTGGGAACAGTTTGGTTGTTTCTGGTGTTTACATTAGTTTAGATTGTTGCAATGCATTATTTCACTATGGTGGTTGTTTCTGGTGTTCATATTAGTTTGGATTGTTGCATTGCATTATTTTCCTGCGGCAATTGCTTCTAACAATTTCTGCTATTTTGGCACATTTATCTTTTCATGAATTTGCTTGGACGGAGTTTCAAGTCTTGTATAATGTTGAGCACTGTGGTCATGTTGTAGATTGTTAACTGTTGATCACTGTTGTAGCAAAGTTGAGTTGTTGGAGCAGCTGCCAGCTGCTGCTCTGCTCTCTCCTGTTCTCATCTGTCCACGCAAATGGGCTATTTGATGAATCATTATAATTCGTCTTTTATTTTTCCATGCATGTTCCCTTGTGCTTAGCAAAAACAATATTTGTGTTTTTTTCTTTGTGGCACGTTTCCTGCTGTTTACATGTATTTATTTGCAACAGTTCTGATACTCGATGCATAATGTCCCTGTTTGATTTTGTATGCTTTCCATAGTTTGGAAAATTTCTCCTTGGTATTTGTTGTAGTCCCTCTGATTTTTTTTTATATGTGCAGTCCAAGTCGCAAGTATGATGCGGACTTGTATTGCTAATGACGAATTTGAAAGGCATGAGGATTGCAAATGATATTCAGATTATTTGGTAGTGGTAGTTATGCTCTTTTTGGATATGACAAGGGCATCTTCTTTATTGTCAGTCTTCATAAACTAGGAGAAGTGAGCCAGAGAGAAGATGTAAGATGGAAAAACACTGATTTCAGGACTTTCTGCGGGGTTGTGGCTTCTTTTTTCCTTGGTTTTTCTGTTTTCTATGTGAGTGGGAATCATTTCAACTTTTTTAGGGGGACTAAGTTGAACTTGGCAGGGGGTCGGAGTGCGTCGATTTTGTCTCCAAGACCATCTAGGAATAAGGTATATGCTGCCAAGATGATGTTAGGTGTGGACTGACTGCTCTTTGAGGATTCTTTTTCCTTTGATTGGTTCTATATCTCTCATCTTTATTGCAATCATGTCGTGATTCCATGAATAGTAGATTTTATTTTATGTCAAGCATTTGTACAATCCTTTGCCCCACTTCAACCCTGCCCATGTTTATCTCCTTTTTAGTGTACTTTGACTAGATGAAAAGGCAGGAGTTTCGCTGTGTACATTGTTTTGTAGCGTGTTTTATTAGATTTTCTTTCATGAAAATGCATATAAAGTTGTCACTTTGCATTATTTGAGCATAATTATCAATGTACTTGGAGTCGAGTCCTTATTTTCTCTCCATTTTTGGGGTTGTTAATGGTATGTTTTTTGACCCACAACCAACCTGCATGCCCCCTGGGGGGGGGGGGGAATACTTTTCCCAGAAAAGTGGGAATCTTCTCTACTTTTTATTTCGCTGTGGAAGTTTTTTATTTTCCCCCTATTATGGTGTGATTTGTTGCCCCTCTCTGTGTCTTTGCAGCGTCAATCAAACTGATTCCATCTTGATTGTTAACTGGACTGTAAGAGGTGATGAGTTTGTTTCTGAGGGTTCTGCTGCAGCAGGACGTTTTGATCCTTCCCTCCTTTTGATCTCTTAGCCAGATATTCTGCTGTATCATCTCTCTTCCTTCGCATTTCTTCTATTTTCTCGTGTTTTGTGCATATAACAATCCGAACTGAGGCAACCTTTCCAAATTATTGCCATTATTCACTATGAATGACAAATTATATTGATAACGAAAAATATTTTTTTTCCCAAAATCAAAATAACTATTGGGTTGGAGTATAGGATTTGTAACCATTTTATTTTCTAGTAACAAACATAACTGGCGGCTAATTTCCTCATTAGAAAGCTGCTGATTTTGCCAGTAGTGCTGTAGGTAGAACTAGTATTTGATTTTTTCCTTCCCTCTTTATTGTTCAAAGAGGAAGTCGTTTTGGTAAATGTGTACGCACTTTGTTCTCGGGATGGTTTCATAGATGCTTTTAGCTACTCAATTCTGAATGATCTTCTGCCGCCTTTTATGACCATAGACTTTGTCTGTCCGGCTAGGTTGTTGCTGCGGGTGCCGTTGCAAGAAATAATATATTATGTCACTGCCCTACATTCCCCCAACCCCAACTAACCTCCAGCCCAATGTGATTTAACTCGACACATACATTTGTTTGTGGTTTTACTTTGTTCATCTTGACCCTCTTCTGTGTTTATATGTATCTGTCTTCTCTCCTCCTTTTTTTTTATTCTGTTAACCTTCTTCTTTGCAAGGGTGCATCGTCTGAGTTTCAAAATTGCATTGGCTGCCCTTGATCTGTCCCTTGGAAAGTCCATGTTGTTGGTTCAGTGGTCATACACATCTTGCTTTTTGAACTCCTCCTTCCTATTTTTTTGACTTGGAATTGCAATTGCTTATGTGGTATCTTTTTGGTTGGTCTATTGTTTTGCAGGGATCTAATTGTGTATGTTGCTATGGATCACAGTTCTTGTCGCATATATGGTATAATTTTAATTATTCTCCTTATTAAGTTGTTCTCTGTTGGGTTTTCTTGGGGCCGAGTGTTAAGATAGACGTATTATTGTTGTACATGTTGATTGAAGGGACCCTTTTTATTTAAGAAGATTTTTATTCACGAGAATAAGGATGTATTCATCCATCTAAGAGCATCACTTGTGGTATTATGTTGCACCGAGCCTAATTCTATTTCTTCTCTCTGCAATTGAATGATAAATAGGAAGGTTCCTTTTGCCATTGGTCATCCATAGGGCCCCATTGCCCTGCAAAACAAACAACCCCCCTTCCAAAAGAAAAACCTTTTAAGTGACAATTTTTTGGATTTTGAGGCAGTAGGTGGGAAGTGGACATGGATCGTTTGGAATTAGGCTTGTTTCTGGTGGTTGACCTATTTCCAATTCAATGGTTTTGTTGTGGTTCTATTCCTTTTTTTGTAATAGGGCATCAAATATACATGAATTTTAAGTACCATCTGGGGTTGTGTTCTTCGCGTGTAATTATGTTCTTTTCTTGTTGTCATTTCCAGAATTAGTCAACACTTCTATTTGGGTTTCTCCGTAGATTTGTGATGTAGATTATTCCAGCATTGTGATTTTTCCATGGCATTTAGGGAGTTGACTTGTGGGTGTTTGGGTTGGCTTGTTTCTGTCTTGCATGGTTGCTCTTATTGGGATTAGCAAGTGAAGGCCACAAAATTTTTATTCTTTCCAAAGGTTTTTTGCTCATATTTCATAGCTGGAATTGTTGCACGTGATGAATTAACTTCACGAGCCTGAGAATACCATTTCTGCTTAATTTTTTGTGGTGCTTTGGTGTAGCAGCAGTGTAATATCTCAATCCAATGCTTGACGACATTGCTGGTAGAATGTTGGAAATGTTTTTTGGTCTTTTAGAATGTGGTTCCTGCTATTGTACACTCTGGGACAGTGGGAGGTTTTAGGACTATGCTCGGTTCTGGACTCTTGACAACAAGGTAAGTTCTTGTGCTCTCAGTGGAAGTGTGTATGGAAGATCTGTCTTTTTTTTTGAGGAGATACCTTTGATACCCTAATAAACAATTGATTATACCCCATGAAGATTAATTTACATCATTGTAGCATTTTAGTGATCTGTTAGTTGAACACCATTACTACTACACATGGTATGGCCAACAAGTACATGACGTTGCTGCTGCTGCATGACGAGCACACCACTACTTCCATGACATTTACTCCAAATCTTCACTCACACGTTCTCTAGTTTTCACGTAGTCATGTATTGATGCTTTTATTTTTCCTTAATGTCATCCTTGCCTTGCTTGTCAACAAAATGGGGCACCTTATTAGTCATCACATCGTGCAAGTTTTTGAAAGATATTGAGGTTATAGTTTGTCTTGTAGGTAAAAAAGAAGATGGTGAAATGACGAATTTCTTGGCCAAGTCTGGCACGTTGCATTGATGAAACCTTTCTGGTCACTTGTACAGGGGCACCGTTCACTGTCTCCTAAATCAATGGCTCTTGCTGTATTATTTTGCACATTGAAGTGTACACTGTGCTGCTTCCAATGTTAAGATTAAAAATTTACTATTTTTAGCGAGCAAGATGTGTCTGGATCACAAAATCTTACATTCCCTTTGGTTTGCTTTTTCACTAATCTGCATCATCTTATCCTAAATTCCACTTGATGTGTCTGGAGCAAAAGGAGTGATTTGTTTGAAAAGAGGCCTCAGTGGTGGTAGAAGCTGCATTATGGTTTATGTGTATATTGGGTTTGAAACTAGGCAGGAAAGCTAAGAGGGAAAAAAGAAGAAGATATTAATAAGAATGATGAAAAGTAAAAAAAATGGAAATTGATGTGGGTGTTTATCATTGTTATAGTTGGATAGTGGGTTTGATCAGTTTCTTTTTCTTCTTATAACAATACTTTTACCTTGAGGTCATATTACATATATATGTTCACTTTAAATTTTGTTGGCAATAAGAATGTTTATATGATGTACTGGCTGTATTTAGGATATAAACTACCACAGTTGATATATGAGGTTTTATTTCATGCCATTCTGTTGTACAAGCCTTTGCCCCACTTCAGCCCAGTCCATGTGTATCTCCCTTTTGGTGTACTTCGATTAGATAAAAAAACATCAGTTTCGTTTTGGTGCATTGTTTTGTGTTGTGTTTTATTATATTCTCTTTCGTGAATCTTCACTTTTTTCTGTTTTGCTGTGCAAGTTTTTAATTTTCCTTCCTATTATGCTATATTTTTTGCCTTTCTCTGTGTCTTTGCTGTGTCAATCAAACTATTTCTCTCTTGAGCGTTCACTGGATTGGACTGTAAGACGTGATGAATTTGTTTCTGCGGGTTCTGCTGCAGGACGTTCTTATCCTTTTCTCCTTTTTATCCTTTAGCCAGACATTCTACTATAATATCTCTCTTGATTCCCATTTATTCTATGTTCCCGTCTGTGGTGCATATAACAATGCAAACTGAGGCAACCTTGCCTAATTGTTACCATTCTCATTATGAAATGAAGATGTGTGTGTAGAAGAAACAGTATATTGATACAGAAAGTCATTTTGGTAAATGTGTATGCACTTTGTTCTCTGGATGCTTTCAGCTGCCCGCTGTCAGGCAAGGTTGTTGCTGTGGGGCGCCGTTGCAAGAAATAATATACTAGGGAGTTGCTCTACATTCCCTCAACCCTAGCTACCCCCCAGCCCAACGTTATTTAACTCGATATATACATTAGTTAGTCGTTTTACTTTTTTGGTTGGTCTGTTATTTTGCAGGGATCTAATTGTGTGTTGGTATGGATCACAATTCTTGTCAGATATATGGGACAATGTTATGTGTTTTTATAAGTTGTTGTCTGGTTTTCTTGGGGCTGAGTGTATTCTATCTGGTTAAGATAAACGTATTATGGTTGTACAGATGTATTCTGGTTGTACGGGTTGATTGCAGGGACCATTTTTATTTAACAGGATGATTTTTATTCACGAAATATGGATGTTTTCATCCATCTAAGAGCATCACCCGTGCTAGTATGTTGTAGCGCTTCTGCTTTTGGTAGGGCATCGAATATACAAAAAATTTAAATACCATCTGGGGATCATGGTCTTTGCGTGTAAAATATGTTTTTTTTCTTACTGTCATTCCAGAATTAATCAACACTTCTATTTGGGTCTGACTAATGTTGCTTCTCTTGTTATGATGTAGACTCTTCTAACATTTTGATTTCTGGTTTTTTGGGTTGGCTTGTTTCAGTTTTGGATTTTTGCTCTTATCGGGTTTAGCAAGTGAGTTTTTGATTATGTCCAAAGGTTTTTGTTCCTGTATCATACTTCACGAGCCTTGTACAATAGAAGACTACAAACATTGAATGCAGGGTTCTGTTGGGTAGTGGTTTCTTTTTCCTTTTCTTTGGTTATCTAATTTCTTTGTGAGCTGAAATTGTATATATTTTATTGGGAGGACTGTGTTGCACTTGGAAGGGTAGGAGCATGTGGATTTCTGCTATTAGATACCCTTGGTGTTTCTGCTATTTCCAAGACCATTTAGTGGCTAAATAGATTTTTTTGGGTTGGATGCTTTACAAGAGTAACATGATGTTGAAGTGTTGATTGACTAACTGCTTTTTGAGAATTCACTGTCCTTGGGTTATTTCTATGTTAGACTGGTTCTGTCTCTCTCATATTCATTGCAATCATGCCATGACTCTTGAACGGTGTATTGCTCAGGAGGCTTTATTGGTCGTCACGACATTGTTGATGGTTTTGTCTCTCTCGTTTTCTTTCTCTCCGTGTACTTTGATTAAATTGCGTACACCTGAGTTTATGATTTTTTATGTTATATTCTACAATATTGTCTTTTGTGAAAATAAATCGACATTTTTTACTTCAACATTTTAGTTTATCTGAGAATTATCAATTTTGGATTTGGAGTGAAAACCTAGTTTTCTATCCACCCTAGAAAAGAAAAAAGAAAAAAAAGAAAAAGAAAGAAAAGACTACACCCTTTTCTTTCACCGTGTAAGTTTCCTGCTATATTTTTTTACTTGATGCTCTTTTTTGGTTATTTGTAATGAGGCACAACCTTGGTCTTTGCATTGTTTCTATTTCTTTGTATGTGAGAGCCCATTGACAAACGTTTTGTGTGCTTCCAGCCCCCCTGCTCTCTCTCTCTCTCGCACCTAGTTTTCTATCCACCCTAGAAAAGAAAAAAAAAAGAAAAATAGATAGGCTAAACCCTTTTCTTTTACAGTGTAATTTTGTAAGTTTCCTGATATATTTTGTTACTTGTTGTTGTTGTTCTTTTTTGGTTATTTGTAATGAGGCACAACCTTGGTATTTGCATTGTTTCTATTTCTTTGTATGTGAGAGCCCATTGACAAAGGTTTTGTGTGCTTCCAACCCCACTTTTCGCTCTCTCTCCCTCTCTCTCGCCCCCTCTAAAAAAACCCAATGTGATTCAACTTAATATATGCATATGTTTCTGGTTTTCCTTTTGTTCATCATCTGTGTTTGCAATTATCTTTCTCTTATATTTTTTTCCTTTTTCTTGTAGCCTTCTCATTTGCGAGGTTGCATGGTCTAAGTTTCCAGAGGATATAGGCTACTTGGTCTGTCCATCTAGGAGGCGTTTCATTCAGCAGCCTGCTGATACACATTGGTTTTCCTTTTTTCTGAACCAACTCTTCCTGTCTATTCATTTGGATTAGTGATTACTTCCTTGGTTCCTTTTTGCGTGGTCTGTTGTTTTGCAGGGATTTAATTGTGTTTGCTGCTGCCAGTCACAGATATGCAACCTTTTTAATGGTTCTCCCTTGTACAGAGGGTTTTGTTGGTTTCCTTATGTCAGAGTGTTGATATTTGGTTGAGATAGGTGAATTGTGGCTATTAAAGGTTTGAGGACAGGGATCTTTTATTAACGATTTGAGCACCATTTGTGGTAATTATTATGTTCCGGTGCACCCTTTTCTATTGCTTGTTTCTGTATTGGAATAGTAAATGTGAAAGTTCCTTTTGCTATTGTCTTCCTGTTAGCCCATTGCTCTGCGAAACACACAAAACTACAGATTCCACCCAACCCCTCAACAACGGATGTGTCTAATTTTGCAGAATTTCAAGTACTGGGTGATGTTTAGGAAATGTTGTTACTAGCGGCTAACCTAATTTGGTGGTTGTGTTGTACTGCTACTGTTCCATATTAAGTTAATGTTTGGCTAATCTGCTTTCTTGATATAACATCGAATCTACGGGAAATTAAAAAAGTTGCATTTTAGTTGCGGAGGTCTTCAAATGAAAAATTATGGTTCTCGTTTCTTCATCCCTATTTTCAGAATTAATCAACATCTCTATGTGGGTCTGAGATTCCTCGCTTCTTTGTAAATTGGTGGTTTTGTAGATTATTCGAGCATTGAGATTTTTTCATGGGCATTCTGGTGGGTTGACTGGTTTTAGTTTGGATTGTTTCAGTCTGGATTTTTTGTTTGGTGGGTTGACTTGCTGCCTGGGATTGGACTTTCTCTTTTTAGGAATTTTCTGTTTTTATTGTCATATTCACAGAACAAAATTTTAATTATTTCAGAAGGTTCCTTGCTTTTCCATCGTGGCTGGAGTAGTTGTCCAGGATTAATGAACTTCACATGGCTGAGGGCACATTTCTGTGGTAATTTTTTGTTCTTTGTGGTTTTTGGTGGATTTTGGAAATGCTTCTTGTTTCTGTTTTGGTTGTAGAAGTGGTTCTTGTTGCTGCAGTCTCTTTGTGCATGTTAGCAGTACTTTGCTCAATTTGTGGACTCTTGCCAACTTGTGATCAGTGTACAAAAGTGCCTGTGTGCAAGCTTTCTGGTGTTGTCTATCATCTGCATCAACTATGGATTGTAACGAGTAACTGAAACGTGGTGCCAAAAGAATTAGGTATTTGGAAAGTCCCTCTCCTCTCGTTATGGCTGATTGGGAACTCTTTTTTTGGGTGTTGCTCTGGGAAGCGCTGGTTGTAGGCTTGATCCTGTTTCCTCGTCTTGTGGTGTTCTCTGATTTCACAAGCAGGTGCAGACAGATTAATGCAGTCTGCAATGGCAACACTTATTTTTGCCATGAAACTTTCAACATTCACCCATAACAGTTCTTTGTAAGTGTTGATTGGGTGGTGAGTGACACCCAACTTCTGTGGGTAGGCCACCTTATTCCGTGAGAAATCTGAGTTCAGTATCCTGAATTGTAACAAGTGGGATTTTGTTTGGTGTTTTTTCCCACTGATTGCCAAAGGTGGTGCTGAAGGAATCAGAAATCACGTGTTTTGATGCATTGTCAGAGATTTTGGTTTTGATTAGATGGCCACATGCTGTTTGAATTTGTCTTTATTTCTTCATGAGAAAACCCTTTAGAACTGTTTTATGGATCATTATTTTTGGGGTGTTGCTATGCTTTTTTGGCAGACAATGGAGGACCAATTGAAGGAGATTGGCTTTGCTGTAGATGTTGGGTAGGATGATTCGGAAGGAGTACTCTTTGGCTACTTTAATTTGTTTTGAGGACCGGATGAAAAAAAAAATTGTTTTTAGGAGCCTTCTACCTGCTTTGTACTGGTGACTAAGTGGTGAATTTCTCGTGCTATCAATGGCTCTTTTTCTTTAATCAAATTGATTAGTGACCTGTTTTGTGGGCTTTCTCCAGGGTGAGGTTGCATTGCGGGTAGATGGTCTTGTGTAACTATTCTTGATTGAATACAAGGGAAAAAGAAAGAAACTGGCATTACCTTTGGTCTGCCAATGGCATCTGGTTTACTTCTAAGATGGCTATTTCCAATTATATGCACTTGATACTCTTGATGATGACTTGTGATTTTTCTCCCTAGCGAATGCTTCTGTTTCAATAGGCATACTTCCCAGACAATTATTCGTGTTCTCTGTTGGAATTATGGGCTTTTTCCCAAGTAATAATTTATTTTTTGGGGGTAACAACTGTATTTTTCTTTGTTGACAAGTTTTTGTAACCCTGAACCAGGAAGCGACCGGATCAATCAGTGCACTATATATATGGGTGCGGGGGTGGAACTGCTTTGGAAGGAACAAGAAGCTATATTTGTCTTGTCATTTGACTTCTAAGGTTCTTTTGAGGGAGGTTTAGTGAAAAAAGAATACGCTCGCTCAAGCAAATGCACTCGAGAAAGCCTCTTTAAAGGAGGGGCGCTCATACCTGTGCTCCTCTTTTTATTGCTTGTTGCTTGCGTATTGCGTATGTGATGTTTGAAAGCACTGTCTTGATTTAGTATGAACAAAGTAACTTACTCATCTCGGAACCTCTCCCTTCCCTGTGACCCTCCTTAAAAAAATTGCTTATAAATTAGATATGCCCAGGTGAGACTGAGCAGGAAGTCAATATGTCTTTCTCCCAGTGTACAAGTGAATGCGAGCACCCTGGGGAGACTAAGGAACGTTGGTGTAAAAGGGTGACCGCTAGCCTAAAAAGTTGAGTCTGTGACAAAGTAATGTCTCTTGATGTGGTTCAGGTGCTAAAGCATGGAAGATTTCCTCTTGAGGAAGAGCAGAAGTCAATATATCTCATGTTGCAAGCGGGCATGATGTATGCAACTTGGAGACAAAGGAACATTGTTTTAAGGAGCATTGGGTGCTACATGTAAGTTCTAAGTTGGGGGTTGGCAGTGAAGACGCAGCATGGCTTTACCAATGTTGTTTTTACTTAGTTTTCAGATCAATCTATTGTTTTTCAACATCAAACCTATATCTTGTGATTTGGCCAATTTGGGCAAAAGTGCTGATGCTGAAGGTTACATAAGGTCTCCCTATTTTCTTTCAGCTGCTGTCTTCTGGAAGAGAAAATATGGTGATAGTAAGTAAATAGCATAATGGTTTATGATAAATCTCTGAAGAAGTGCCAAAACTACTTGGATCGACTTACGCCTGAGAATACCATTTCTGCTTAATTTTTTGTGGTGCTTTGTTGTAGCAGCAATGTAATATCTCAATCCAATGCTCGACGACATTGCTGGTAGAATGCTGGAAATGTTTTTTGGTCTTTTAGAATGTGGTTCCTGCTATTGTACACTGGGGGACAGTGCGAGGTTGTAGGACTATGCTTGGTTCTGGACTCTTTGCAACAAGGTAAGTTCTTGTGCTCTCTGTGGAAGTGTGTGTGGAAGATGTCCTTTTTTGAGGAGGTCCCTTTGATACCCTAATAAACAATTGATTATACCCGATGAAGATTAATTTACATCATTGTAACATTTTAGTGATCTGTCAGTTGAACACCATTACTACTCACGTGGTATGGCCAACAAGTACATGATGTTGCTGCTGCATGACAAGCACGCCACTACTACCATGACATTGACTCTAAATCTTCGCTCTCACATTATCTAGTTTTCACGTAGTCATGTATTGATGCGTTTATTTTTCCTTGATGTCATCTTGGCCTTGCTTGGCAACGCAATGGAGCACCTTATTAGTTATCACATTGTGCAAGTTTTTGAAAGATATTGAGGTTTATAGTTGTCTTGTAGGGGAAAAAGAAGATGGTGAAATGACGGATTTCTTGGCCAAGTCTGGCATGTTGCATTGATAAAACCTTTCTGGTCCCTTGCACACAAGCACCATTCACTGCCTCCTAAATCAATGGCTCATTCTGTGTTAGTTTGCACATTGAAGTGTATATTGTGTTGCTTCCAATGTTAAGATTAAAAATTCACTATTGTTAGCGAGCAAGATGTGTCTGGATCACCAAATCTTACATTCCTTTTGGTTCACTTTTTCACTAATTTGCATCATCTTATCCTAAATTCCACTTGATATTGGATTTTGTGTTTTTCTTTTTGGGTGAAAAGATGTATAAGAAATAAAGAATTTAATGATGGAAGTGAACGTTGTTGGTTTTGAGTAGAGGAGTGATTTTTTTGAAAGAGAGGGCCCAGTGGTGATAGAAGCTGCATTATGATTTATGTTTATATTGTGTTTGAAACTAGGCAGGAAAAGAGCTAAGAGGGAAGAAAAAAGGAAGATATTAATAAGATTGAGGAAAAGTAAAAAAATGGAAATTGCTGTGGGTGAAGAATTGATATACAAACTTATTCAGGTACTGTTCTGTTACGCAATGATTCAAGTGCACTTGAAATGTTATGGTATTTCTTCTCTCTTATACTCGTGATTCAAGTGCTATTGTTTTTCGTTGGAGTGTTTTGTGGATTTGTGGCATCAGTGATTGCTTTGATTCTTGTGCTATTATGGAGATGATTTTTTGGATTAGTGCTCTATCAGTTTTACTGTACCAAAAGTGTCATAACATTCCTCTTATACCTTTGATTCAAGAGTGATCTGATTGCACAGGAATGTGTCAGGTGTTTCCACTTGGATATGGTTACTTTTGTATTTAGATAGAAAAATATTTCTCACTGTTGTCATATCTGTTCCCTTTCCAGTTGTAGGGAAGTTGGGCAAGGCGATCTTTCGGGAGCAGTTATAGATTGCATCTGATACTGCCACTTTTAGTATCTTCCCTTTTTAGCCTGCTCAGGCTTTTCTTGCAAATGCTGATTTGTTAGCTTCGATATTCCATTTCTCATCTGGATGGTGTGTTGCTTTGTAGCGGATCTGGTTATTGTAGAGTTGAAAAAGTGCAAGACAATATTGGTGCACCAGTGGCAGGTTCAGTGATATACTTGGGCTATGCCTTGGGAATGGTACAGTGGTTCTTCTGTCTTGGGAATGGTACAATGGTTGGTTCTTTTGTTTTTAGGGTACTTTGATGGTTTTCTTATGTTCGAGCTGTTGTTCAATTTTGTTGAAAATCTACGCCCCGTTGACTTTTCCCACTATTTCTGAATCCTCAGCCATATCAATTAATAAAAAAAGTGGTTTGGGATTTGAGGACAGGGATCTTTTATTAACGGTTTGAGCACCATTTGTGGTAATTATTATGTTTCACTGCACCTTTTTCTATTGGTTGATTCTTTATTATAATAGTAAATGTGAAAGTTCCTTTTGCTATCGTCTTCCTCTTATCCCATTGCTCTGCAAAATCAGCATTTCCAATCCAAAACACACACAACTACAAATCCCACCTAACCCCTCAAAATCGAATCTGTCTAATTTTGTGGAATTTCAAGTACTGGGTGGCCAATGGACATTTAGCAAATGATGTTTCTGGCGGCTGACCTAATTTGGTGGTTGTGTTGTACTGCTGTTGTTCCATATATTAAGGTAATGTTTGGTTAATCTGCTTTCTTGATATGGCATCGAATCAACAGGAAATTCAAAAAGTTGCATCTGGGTGCGGAGGTCTTCAAATGAAAAATTATGGTTATCTTTTCTTCATTGTTATTTTTAGAATTAATCAACACTGCTATCTGGGTCTGAGATTCCTTATTTCTCTGTAAATTGGTATTTTGTAGATTATTCAAGCATTGAAATTTTTGGTGGGCATTCAGGTGGGTTGACTGGTTTCAGTTTGGATTGTTTTAGTGTCTGGGTTTTTTGGTGTGGAGGTCTTCAAATTTTTTTGTCATCTTCACAGAACAAAATTTTAATTATTTTGAAAGGTTCCTTGGTCTTTCATCGTGGCTGAGAGTTGTTCATGATTAATGAACTTCACATGGATGAGTGCACATTCTGTGGTAATTTTTTGTTCTTCGAGGTTTTTGGTGGATGTTGGAAATGCTTGTTGGTTTTATTTTGGTTGTAGATGTGGTTCTTGATTCTGCACTCTCTGCGTGTGTTAGCAATACTTTGCTCTGTTGTGGACTCTTGGCAACTTGTAATATGTGTGCAAAAGTGCCTATGTGCAAGCTTTTTGGTGTTGTCTGTCATCTGCATCAACTATGAACTGTGACGAGTAATTGAAACGTGTATGCCAAAAGAATAAGGTATTTGGAAAGTCCCTCTCCTTTCTTGTTATGGGTGTGTGGGAACTCTTTTTTGGATGTTGCTGGTTGTAGGCTGATCCTATTTGCTCGTCCTTAGGTGTTTTCTGATTTCAGAAGCAGGTACAAATTAAGGCAGCAATGGCAAGTTATTTTTGCCCTGAAACTTAAAGCCAACTTTGTCATCCACAAACCCATAACTGAAACACTTAAAATCATTCACCAAGAACAGTTGTTGGTTAGTGTTAAATGTGTGGTGAGTGACACCCAACTGCTGTGGATAGGCCAAACCTTATTCAGTGATCTGAGTACGGTATCCTGTATTGTAACTAGTGGTATGTTGTTTGGTATCTAAAATCACGTGTTTTGATGCATTGTTAGAGGTTTTGGTTTGAGGCGGTCACGGGCTGTTTGAATTTGTCTTTATTTCTTCTAGAGAAAACCCTTTAGAACCGTTTTATGGATCATTGTTTTTGGGATGTTGTTCTGCTTTTTTTGCAGGCAATGGAGGACCAGTTGAAAGAGTTTGGCTTTTGCAGTAGATGTTGGATAGGATAATTCGGAAGGAGTAATTTTTGGCTACTTTGATTTTGTTTTGAGGACCGGATAAAAAATAATAATCATTTTTTTTGGAGCCTTCTACCGGCGTTGAGCTGGTGACTAAGTGGTGAATTTCTCGTGCTATCAATGGCTGTTTTTCTTTTATCAAATTGATTAGTGAACTGTTTTGTGGGCTTTCTCCAGGGTGAGGTTGCATTGCGGGTAGATGGTCTTGTGTAACTATTCTTGATTGAATACAAGGGAAAAAGAAAGAAACTGGCATTACCTTTGGTCTGCCAATGGAATGATCGGACGAAGCGGGCATGTTGGTCCTTTCAAAGAACGAAGGCATCCAGTGGCGGAGCTATATGTAAAGGGCTGGGGCCGGTTGCTCCACTGAATTTTGAGCAGAAGTTTATAGAAATGTTGCCCCATTAATTCAAAAGTTCATTGAAAAACCTTCAATTTGGGTAAAATATATTTTTATCCTTGGCAAACCCAAATGTAAATTCTAAACAAGCATGGGTTGGATTAAGTTGGAATTTTTGGTAATTTTAATACTTATACCATCATTTAATATTCCATCAAAATATAGTGTTATATGGAATAAGGGTGAATTCACAATTTTTTAAATAAAGCACAAGAGGAATGAATTTTAAATTTGTATTTTTTTTTCTGGATGGGTATGGGATGGATAAGTTTATCCAATCTGATCATTTTTAATATTTAAACCAAACACAATCTTATATTAGTTAAAAAATATTTCTTAGGTAACAATTTGTTAGTGATTCGTATTGTGTCGAGATGTATAGTATCACCTTTAGTTGAATGCTCATTTGTGTCAAAGTTGAAAATAATGTGTAGCCAGATGGGATAAATCTAAACGTGGAGGAGGCCAATATTAATGAGTTCTACTTTATTGTTATAATAATGTTGAAGCTCTGGGTGGTTTGATCAGTTTTTTTTTTTTTCAATTAGTACCCTTTTAATTTTACTGGCAACAAAGACTTGGGGTTATACATGGAGTTGATTGACTAAGAGGAGGGGAGGATAATGAAATGAGATATATGATATATAGGCAAGATCTGCATTATGAGATAAAAAATAGATGGATTAGCCATAACAGGTTAATGAATTACAGATGAGAACAATATAATTTAAAAAAACCGAATTATGTGGACTTTGATGTAATTTTATTCAAGTTTCGTCATAATTGAGCAATTCAACTAGGGGTGTCAATCGTGTCGTATTCGTGTGATTTATATGTCGTATTATTCGTGTCGTGTCATTGTCATTCGTGTCGTATTATTTACGGTGTTAATTGTCCATATCAGTCCAAAAGTATAAGGGGGTAATGTACTAATTTTCAAATTATAGGAGGGTCATGTGCAAAACACGCAAACTACAAGAGGTAAATTAGATTTTGCCCTATTTTTTGGGGGATTTTTGGAGGCCGGTCCCCTTGGATGGACTTGTTTGGAGATAAATTCTGTAAGGAAACTTATTTGGTTTGAAATCCACTTTTGTCACTTTTACTATTATACCTTTATTTATTAAAAAACCCTAAACGTCGTTTAACTTGCCATTTTTTTTCATACACGGTGAAGTCTTTTGTTTCTATCTTTTTGCACCCAGTAACTTCATCTTCCTTCATTCCAGGCAAAGAATCCGGCAATACTCCTCTCCGAAAATCATAAACCGCCATTACCCAAACTGAATCCTTTCAAATATCAAAATGATTTCACACAATAAAACTGAAAATCGGTTTTACTCTTTAAGTTGCATTGGCGAAAAAATCAAATGGTCTCGGCATTCTTGAAATCTTCACAAAGGTTTTTGATTCTCTTAAAAATTTGAAAGGTATGTGATATTACATGAACTTTGATATTTCTTTTAGGGTTTTAAAACCACTTTTACACCCTATGTTGTTCATACTGTCTAAAGTTTAAAAAAAAAATTGAAAATAATATTGGAAGTTCTTGTTACTTTATAAAAGAGTTTGGTATTATGATTTTGTTTTTTTTTTCATTGAGTTATACATTCAAAATTGATTGGTGTGGTTTATTTGAAATTTTTAATGTTATTGATTTGTATAGAGTGTCTTAAATATTATCATTGTGTTGCAATTATATCATGACTGTAACATCAATCTTTTGAAATTAGATGTTATTGTGTTCAATATGGCATTTAGGATGTAGCTATTCATGTTACTGTTATTTAATCAATCAAAAACCAATGGTTTAAGAGTAAATTGAAACTTTTTAGTTTTTTGTGTGATAACTTGGAAAAATGATTTCATACTTACAATGAAAAGGATGTGTTTGGATATTGTGGATGTTACTAACATGTTGATGTTAATATAAACATGTTACTAATCATAACATTTGTGATTTTTAATTTTAAATGCAGCATATGTTCTTCTTTATAAAGAGTGAAGGGGTTGTTGATTTTCAAATTTAAAATGAGAACTAAATGAATTTGCAATGGAATAATTGTGGATTTTTAATTGTGCATGTCGGTGTAAAAGTATAAGGGGATAATGTATTGATTTCAAATTATTTGAGGGTCATGTACAAAACACCAAAATCACAAGGGATAAATTAGATTTTATCCTTTTTTTTTTTTTTTTTTGGGTTAGAAAGTAAATAAAGCCCACCACCAAGACCAAATAGCAAAAAGCCTACTGCCCGCCCCTATTGACTGGTACGTTGCCGGTTGATGCCATCTGGCTCAGTCAATCTAACGTCAACAACGGACGGTTTTTATTTTTTCCAAAAATAATTTTTTATCCGGAAAATAAATTAGGAAACGCGTTAACCGACTTTGCCTACACCGACCTTACCTTGTCTATAAATAGCGCCCATCTACTAAAATCCGTGTTCTCGTTCGGTTGAGTTTTTTTTGCGAGTCTTCGTGGTGGTAGGAGTTCGTTCGAATTCTGTGGTAAGCCACGGTAGGTCTAGGGTTTCGGTGGAGTCTTTATGTTTTTTTTAATGGTTCTTTGTAGAGTCTTTTGAATTCTTTTGGTGGCGTTCGGTGGCTCCGTTGGCGTTGTGATTGCGTTGTCGGTATTTTGATGTTGCTTTTGGATTTATTTTGCAATCGTTCAATATGGACGTGAAGTTTTTTTCGAATACATTAGCTTATTGTAGGATATATTACCGTCTCTTGTTAGTTTGCTAATCGTGGCTGGTTTTATTGAAGGAATTAAGCGTTGGATGATGAATGTTTAAAAGTACGGCAAGGATTTGTACGATAAGGTTAACTTACATGATGTTACGCGTCATAGAATCGCTTGCTAGGTTGATTGATCTTTGAATTTGATTTAGTTAGACTCGATTTATTTTCTTCGTATGACGGTTATTAACGGATTGGATTCTGTTGAATCCTCTGTTACACTGCTATTCAAGGCAGATGATCGGGATTTTTTTGGAGTTTGTATTGTCTAATTTTTGGTTTATGGTTCATGATTCCAGGTGATCAATTTTGGCGTCTTGATTCTTGGTAATTCTATGGTGTTTAGCTAGTTCATGTGTATTATTTGATTTTAGATAAATGATAGGGGGAATCCACTTGCAGTGATTCATAAGCAATCAATGGGATTCTGTTGGTCTTTCCTTATATATGGTCGGTTGCTTTCTGCTGTCTATTTTTTTTTTCTGTTGTCCTTTTTCTTGTCGTGTGCAGTCCAAATCCCCGAGTATAAGGTGTGCAAATACTGTGGTTTGGTTATGCCGAGACTGTGTCCATCTATGGTAAGAGATTTCTCTGGTTTGGAATATGGTAAGAGATTTCTCTGGTGTGGTTTTTTTTTTCCTTGTTGTTTGGTAGTAGTTAGTTCTCGTTGTGCATCATGAATAACACCTTATGTTTGTTCCTTGCAGAATTTATAGTACTTAAGTTTGTTCTTTGCAGAATTGGTGGACCATGGCTAGGGCAAAGGAAAGACAAAGGGCAAATACATAGATGACAATCTTTAACCGACTCAGCTGCGGATGCTTTATTTATTTTCCTCCTCTTGGTTGTTTTGTTTTTTCTATTATAATTAGTATGATTATAATTTTTTTTTTCCAGTTGGTTCAGTTGTAATACTGGTGTTCTCCTTGGTATTAACTTCTGTGTTGTCTGTAGTCCAATACAAGGATAGATGTTCGAAGGGTGTGCAAATTCTCCAGTTTGGTTCTGTCTGAGGCTGTGTCCATTTCCTAAGGAAAAATCTCTGGTTTGGTTTGGCGGTTGGGTAGTAGTACTTGTTGTGCATCGCAGAATTGATGGACCATGTTTTGTTAATACCAAAGACAAAACAGCAAACACGTATATGGAAATTCCTTCACTGGTTCTGCTGCAGCCTGCAGGACCTTATTTCTTCTCATCTTCTTCGTTACTATTATACCCGTATTGTAGTTATATTTGGCAAACTTATTTTCTAAATAATCCACCTCATATTAGGAGAAGTGAGTTGGAGCTGGCTGAGAGTATAGTTGTTCCACTTCCTAGAAGAGGACATGAAAGTTTTGCTGGATTGGCTGTTTTGCTGCGAGCTTTTTGG
>CM042186.1:41792808-41850390 GCA_023539305.1 Ilex asprella | reverse complement strand
ATATGGATGTTGTGTATGTATTTTTGTTGTTCCACAGGGGTTCCCTTTCTGCTTTCCTTATCTATTGTTATACCAGAATAACTAAGAATAGGCAAGACGTGCCAAATTAGGTGTTTATTCCCCCTGCGACACCTCCGAATACCCGTCCACATCATTCTTTTCGTTGCTTAATGTTGGTGTGGTTCTTCTCTATTTTGGTTGTTTGCAGCTTGAGGTTCTACAGTTGGGTCGAGTTATTGATAGATGTGTTGGGAAGCTTTGGATTGTTGGGTTGGTTTACCTTTGCTATTATGAATATGATTTTTGAGGATTTATTTTTCCATTTATTTTATTTGGTGTACCAGAAGTGCCATATTTCTATATTATAGGTGCTGTTCAACTACTCTGATTTTCCCTTTTATTAGTTGTTACTCTTGTACTTGGAGTGGAGTGGAAGAATTCAAACTCTTCTTTTTTTGGTTGTGCATGTTGTTCAGCATTTTTGCAAGCGTGTCTGCTCCCATCCTTTTTTTTGGAATGTTGGGGGAAGGCTATTCCTTTGGAGGAGCTAATGCAGATTCAAGTGGTGCACGGTGGCCTCTCTCTTTTACCAGACCCTGGCTTTTTCCTATATATTGGTCGATGACTATCTTCTGTCAGTTCTTAATTTTTTTGTTGTGTGTTGAACTATAAGTGATCTAGTAGTTGTGAGGCTGAACAAATGCAAGGGAATGCTGCTGCTTTCTTCTGTCTTTATTTTTTCTTCTGTTGTCCTTCTTCTTGTCGTGTGCAGTCCAAAACCCCAAGTATGAGAAGGTGTGCAAATACTGTGGTTTGGTTATGCTGAGACTGTGTCCATCTATGGTAAGAGATTTCACCAAGACATACTTGATGATAAGCAATGAATTGAGGATCTACAATGCCATGATAGAGTTTTCGCGTTCATACAAGAGAGACTTCACCAAGACATACCTGATGATAAGCAATGAATTGAGGATCCACAATGCCAGGATAGAGTTTTTGTGTTCATAGAAGAGAGACTCATGTTGGCATTCCAAGCTCCTTAAAACTCTATGACCGGCAAAATATTTCTTCCTTCTAATTCTCTTTCTGCCTTTTCAGTTATTAAACGAATGAGATTTGGTAGTAGTTCTTGTTGTGCATCATGAATAACACCTTATGTCTGTTCTTTGCAGAATTTATAGTACTTAAGTCTGTTCTTTGCAGAATTTATAGTACTTAAGTCTGTTCTTTGCAGAATTGGTGGACCATGGCTAGGGGAAAGGAAAGACAAAGGGCAAGTACATAGATGGTAATCTTTAATCGTTTCTGCTGTGGGTGCTTTATTTATTCTCCTCCTCTTGGTTGTTTTGTTTTTTCTGTTATAATTAGTATGATTATAATGTTTTTTTCAGTTAGTTCAGTTGTAATACTGGTGTTAGGCTTACTCTTCTCCTTGGTATTAACTTCTGTGTTTTCTGCAGTCCAAAACAATGTTCAGTGGCTCCGTTGGCTTTGTGATTGCCTTTTCCATATCTTTATGTTACTTTAATGGTTCTCTGTGGAGTCTTTTGAAGTGTATTCTCGATCTTTATGTTACTTTTAATGGTTCTCTGTTTGTTCTTTTGAAGTCTAGCGTTCGGTGGTTCAGTGGCTCTCTGTTGGCCTTGTTGATTGCCTTTTCACTATTTCTATGTTGCTTTTGGATTTATTTTGCAATCGTTCAATATGGCTGTTAAGTTTTCTTCCAATAGCTTGGCTTCTCGTAGCTCGTAGGATATATTGTGTAAGGCAGGCAAGGATTTGTAAGATAATGTAACTTTTTGGTTAATTTGCTGAAATCTAGTTTTGGGTTTGTATATAATGAAAGTTGTTGATGCTCTAATTTGACATGATATTATGCGTTGCAGAATTGCATGCTAGGTTGATTAATCTTTGAATTTTATTCTTTTAGACTCCACTTATTTTCTTCTTATGACGTTTATTATTAACGGATTGGATTTTCTGTTGAAACCTGTGTTACACTACTATTCAAGGAAGATGATCGGGATTTTTTTGGAGTTTGTATTGTCTGATTCTTGGGTTATTTTTCATGACTCCAGGTGGTCAATTTTGGCGTCTTGATTCTTGGTAATTTTATGATGTTTAGCCAGTTCATGTGTATTGTTTTATTTTAGATAAATTATCGGGGTAGTCCACTTGCAGTGATTCATAACCAATCAATGGGATTCTGTTGGTCTTTCCTTATATTTGATCTGTTGCTTTCTTCTGCCTTTATTTTATTTTTCCGTTGTCCTTCGGGGTATCAGCTTCTTGTTGTGTGCAGTCCAAATCCCTGAGACGAGAAGGTGTGCAAATACTTTGGTCTGGTTTTGCCTGAGACTGTCCATCCATGGTAGTTTTTTCCGGTTTGGTCTTTTTTGTCGGTTGTTTGGTAGTAGTTCTTGTTGTGCATCATGAATAACACCTTATGTTTGTTCCTTGCAGAATTTATAGTACTTGAGTCTGTTCTTTGCAGAATTGGTGGACCATGGCTAGGGGAAAGGAGAGACAAAGGGCAAGTACATAAATGCTAATCTTTAATGGATTCTGCTGCGGGTGCTTTATTTATTCTCCTTCTCTTGGTTGTTTTGTTTTTTCTATTTTAATTAGTATGACTATTAATTTTTTTTTCAGTTAGTTCAGTTGTAACACTGGTGTTAGGCCAACACTTCTCCTTGGTATTAGCTTCTGTGATGTCTGCAATCCAAAACGCCGAGTACAAGGATAGATGTTCGAAGGGTGTGCAAATTCTCCAGTTTGGTTATGTCTGTGGCTATGTCCATTTCCTAAGAAAAATTTCTGGTTTGGTTTGGTGGTTGGTTAGTTGTTCTTGTTGTGCGTCACACCTTGTGTGTGTTGCTTGCAGAATTGATGGACCATATCTTGTTAATACCAAAGCTAAAACAGCACATATATGTCAATTCCTTTGCAGGTTCAGCTGCCGGACCTTATTTCTTCTCATCTTCTAATGTTGTTACTGTTATACCCGTATTATTGTAGTTGTATTTGGTGAACTTATATTCTAAATAATTAGGAGAAGTGAGTTGGAGATGGCTAAGAGTATAGTTGTTTCCCTTTGTAGAAGAGGACATGAAATTATTGCTGGATTGGCTGTTTGTTGCAAGCTTTTTGGTACTTGGTTCTTTTTCTAGTTTCCGTTTATTTTATGGCAGTGCATTTATATTGATGGATTGCATGTATTTTTGTTGTTCTACAGGGGTTACCTTGCTGCTTTCCCCATCTATTGTTATACTAGAATAGCATAGAATAGGCATGGGGAGACAAATTCGGTGTTTATTCCCCTTGTGACATATTTCCAAATGCCCTGTCCACATCATTCTTTTTCGGTTGCGTAGTGTTCATGTGGCTCTTTTTTATTTTGGTTTTTTGCAGCTTGAAGTTCTACAATTTTAGGTTGAGTTATTGATAAATGTGTTGGGAATTTTCGGATTGTTGGGATGGTTTGCTTTTTGCTATTATGGATATGATTTTTGAGGACTTATTTTTCCATTTGTTCTATTTAGTGTACCAGAAGTGCCATATTTCAATATTATAGATCTTGTTCAACAGCTCAGGTGTTCCCTTTTAGTAGTTGTTACTCTTGCACTTGGAGTGAAAGAATTCAGCATTGTTGTGAGTGTTTGCTGCCATCCTTATTATTTGAATGTTGGGGGAAGGCTATGCTTTTGGAGGAGCTGATGCATATTCAACTTGTGCACAGGTCTACTTTTCTGTCCTTTCCTGGCTTTTTCCTAGATATTAGTCAATTGGCTCTCTTTGGCCGGTTCTTAATTTTTGTGTTTTGTGTTGGGACTATAAGTGGGCTAGTAGATGTGACCTCTGTTCACAACTTAAAGAAGACAGAAGGAAATAGAGTTTCACCCTTTATGACAAGGTTTTTTCTATTTCCTTCTTTTCTTTCCCGTGATGATGTTGTGGCTGTTCTCCATTCTGTGTTTCTGCTGAGCACTGCAATTGGGTTGAGCTAATCCATTTGGATCTTGGAGTCAGGGATTGCTTAAGCCATTTTTGGTATTATTAATAATACTATTTAACCTATTGCACATTTTTTTATACCTGTGTTTCAGTTGTTATCTTATTGTGCTGGAATCTGTCAGGTGGTTTCCATTTAAGCATGGCTACTTGTGGTACTTAGATTCAAAATGTCAACATCTTTCTGTTTCTATCACGGGGATTTTGTTCAGCTTTGTAGCTTGAATTCTACAGTGGAGATTATACACAGGTGTGGGTTCTGTTGCCTTTGCTATTGTGGGAATGTTGGGGAAGAGGATGCTTTGGAGCAGTTGCTGGGGTTGAATGCATCTTCGTATAAGCTACTTTGTTAGCCTGTGGTTTCTCTGTTCTTGATTTGTCTGTGAAGGTTGCTGTAAGGCTGAAGACATGTAATACAATGTGTGCAGTGGATCCCCCCTTTCAACTCCCCATTGTCATCCCCCGAGATACCCTTTCCACAGCATATGAACGGTAAAAAAAGGAGGAACCCTTTCTGAGTAGGTTTTTTTTGTCTATATTTATTTCCTTTTTCTCATTGTGTTGTTGTGGCTTCTTTCTTTTTGTTG
Organism: Ilex asprella; assembly: GCA_023539305.1. Classification (NCBI taxonomy): domain Eukaryota; kingdom Viridiplantae; phylum Streptophyta; class Magnoliopsida; order Aquifoliales; family Aquifoliaceae; genus Ilex; species Ilex asprella. The sequence continues at coordinate 41,845,789 of CM042186.1, read as the reverse complement.
TTTGTAGTGAATTACAACTGATTGGTTTGCTTTTTGCTACTATGAATAATGTTTTTGATTTGTTTTTCCATGGTTGTTATTTGGTGTATCAGTGGTGTCAACTAATGTTCTTATTCCTACGATTCATGTGTGGTCCATTGGAGAGGAATCTGTTAGGTCTCCCTACTTATTTATGACTAATTTTGGTAAAATTAGAAATATTGTATCTCTGCTTTTCTGTTGCTTCTCCATAGATTTTTGATGATGTAGATTATTCCATCATGGTGATTTTTCCAATGGCATTTAGAGGATTGACTTGAGTGTTTGGGTTGGCTTGTTTCAGTTTTGGATGGTTTTTCTTATTGGGTTTACCAAGTGAAGGTCACATCATTTTCATTCTTCCCTAAGGTTTTTTGCTCCTGTGTCATAGCTGGAATTGTTGCACATGATGAATTAACTTTACGAGCCTGGGAACGCCATTTCTTTGTAATTTTTTGTGGTTTTTGGTTCTTGGGTGTAGCAGCAGGGAAATATCTCGATCCATGCTTGACGACATTGCTGGTAGAATGTTGGAAATGTTTTTTGGTGCTTTTAGAATGTGGTTCCTGTTGCTGCGCACTGTGTGAGGTTGTATGGCACTGTGCTTGGTTTTTGGACTCTTGGCAACAAGGTAAGTTCGTGTGCTCTATGTGAAGTGTCTGTGTGGAAGATCCGTCCTCCTTTTAGGTCGTCCCTTTGATACCCTAATAAACAATTGATTATCATATCTTGGAAAACCCCATGAAGATTAATTTACATCATTGTAGCATTTTAGTTATCAGTCAGTTTAGCACCATTACTACTACACAGGTGGTATGGCCAACAAGTACATGATGTTGCTGCTTCTGCATGATATGCACGGCACTAGTACCATGACATTGACTCCAAATCTTCACTCTCATGTTATCTTGTATTCACCTACTCATTTATTGATGCTTTTATTTTTCCTTGATGTCAATATGTCATCTTGGCCCTTTTTGTCAACACCATGGAGCACCTTACTAGTTATCACATCGTGCAAGTTTTTTGATAGATATTGAGGTTATAGTTTTCTTGTAAGGGAAAAAAAAAGATGGTGAAATGACGGATTTGGCACGTTGCATTGGTAAAACCTTTCTGCTCCCTAGTACACAGACACCATTCACTGCCTCCTAAATCGATGGCTCATGCTGTGTTATTTTGCACATTGAAGTGTATACTGTGCTACTTCCAATTTAATTTTAAGATGAGCAAGATGTGTGGATACCAAATCTTACATTCCCTTTGGTTCGCTTATATTTTCACAAATCTTCATCTTAACCTAAATTTCACATGATATTGGATTTTGTGCTTTTCCTTTCATGTCAAAGGATGTAGAAGAAAGAAAGAATTTAATGATTGAAATGAACATTGTTGGTTTCAAGTCGAGGAGTGATGTGTTTGAAAGGGAGGCCCCAGTGGTGCTAGAAGTTGCATTATGATTTATGTGTATATTGGGTTTGAAACTAGGCAGGGAAAAAGCTAAGAGGAAAAAAAAATGAAAGATATAAATAAGAATAAGGAAAAGTAAAAAAATAGAAATTGCTATGGGTGCATTATCATTGTTATAGTAGGAGCTCTAGTGGGTTTGATCAGTTTCTTTTTCTTCTTTCTTTCTACAATATTTGTACCTTGAGGTCATATTACGTATATATGTTCACTTTAAATTTTGTTGGCAATAAGAATGATTGTGATGTTTTGGCTGTATTTAGGATAAACTACCATGGGTGTTGATATAATATACCTTGTGTAATAGTTCATTAAATCAATCCTGTTTTGGTCCCCCAGAGTGCAGCAAGAAGAGAATTGATAGAGTAAAGTAATGGTGCATGGACTTCTCTAGCAAGCTTTCTTGCATTGAATGAATGACTCGATGACAAGCTAGATTTATTGGTAACTTCTGAAATATGCCTCGTGGATACCTTCTCCTGAGAACAGTTAAAAGGTTCAACCGGTGGAGGTATCCTCTAAACTCCAGCACTAAGATTTGGAATTGTTCATTATATGGAAGTATCTGAAACAGCATTTACAGGGGCTATCAATTGATCATTATGTCATCTTAACACTCTGTTTCCTCGAAACTTTTTCAAAACTTTTCACTTGCGTCAACAATGCTGAGCTAGGTGGTTGATGAGAATGAGGAAGGATAGATAATGCTCGGTTGGTGCTTAATGAGTTTCTGAAAGAGGAAAACTCTTTGGATCAGCCTAATGAGTTTTTGAAATAGGAAAACTTGCTTGTAAGCAATTGACCCGGCGCAAGTGAAGCAAAGTTGTAGATTTGATGCTTAATTTATACTTCTAGTTGACCCTTCAAGGTGGTCTCTGGAAAGGTTTTCTTATTGCCACTTCAGAGTAAAACTACTAGTTTTGCAATCAGGTTGGCCCATTTTGTAACTCAATGAGCCTTCGGCATGATTCAAGTGCACCTGAAGTGTTATGGTATTTCTCTTCTCTTATACCTGTAATTCATGTGCTATTGCCTTTCATTGGAATGTGTTGGGGCTTTGTGGCATTGATGATTGGTTTGACTGTGCTATTATGGAGAATATTTTTTGGATCAGTGCTCTATGGTTGTCAGTGTACCAAAAGTGTCATAACATTCCTCTTATACCTTGGATTCAAGAGTGATGTCATTGCATATCATTGTGTCGTTTCCATTTGGATATGGTTACGTTTTGTATTTAGACTGAAAATATTCAAAAATATTTCCCACTGTTGTTTTATCTGTTCCCTTTCCTGTTGTAGGGAAGTTGGGTAAGGCAATGTTTTTGGATCAGCTGCAATAGATTAAACCTGATATGGCCACTTTAAATGTCTTCCCATTTTAGCTAGCTCTGGATTTTCCTGCATGCTGATTTATATATTCCATTTCTCATCTGCATGGTGTGTTGGTTTTAGTGTATCTGGTTATTGTACAGTTGATAAAAATGCAAGACAGTATTGGTGCACCAGTGGCAGGTTCAGTTATATACTTGGGCTGTGTCTTGGGAATGGTACAACTCTTATACTTTTTTTTAGAGTACTCTGTTGGTTTTCTTATGCCCGTGCTGTTGTTCAGTTTGTTGAAAATCAACACCCCGTTGGCTTTTTCAACTCTTTCTTACTCCCCTGCCAGAACAATTAGACTGAAAAAAAAAAGTGGTTTGCAATTTGTGACGTCTTTTTTCTGTTTTTTTTTCTTTCTTTTTTCTCGTGTGATGTTGTCATGGATCTTCTCTCTCTTTGCAGCAAGCTAAAAGCAAATGAGTTATTATACATCTTTCGGACCTCATGAGTGAACCAGAAGTGGCATATTCTTCAAGTATCCTGTGTGAGGTGGTATCTTGTTTGGTTTTCTTTGGGGTGCTGTTGTTCAGTTGGCGTTGGTAGTTTTGGACTGAAGATGTCCCCAATCATTAGAGGCCTCATCTTTTGTATGAACATCCTATACCCTCTGCTCTATTTCTTCTTGCCTCTCTATTTCCTTCTCTCTTTTTTTTTCACTCTCTTGCTAGATACAAAACTTCAGCAAATGGAGTTCCTGCTGGTGCAGTGTTATCTTCATTGGTGATCTGAGGTTGCTCATTATGGTGATTCTACTGATTATTTCAGCATGGAGTTCTGTGTATGTCATTTTCTGGGAGCCGTTGGGTTTTTTCTAGTGTTTAGACCGGTTTGGATTGTTGCATTTCTTTGCAGTCATGTTTTCAGCTATTGCTTCTCACAGAATCATTTTTTTAGCTATTGTAGTTTTTTAAGTTTTGTGACGCTGCTCTTGAAACTTAGACACGTTATGCCATTATAGTCCCTTCTTGACTGCTGGGATGTGGCCGTTGTCCTAACTGCTTTAGAACTTACCCCCACGTGTTGCAAGTAAAAGTTGTTGGAGCAGCTGGTCCTCTCTGCCTTTCTTATGTGCGCACACCCATGCGCATCTTATGAATCTTTTGCCATCGCTCTGCAAGTTCCTTTGTGTAAGGCAAAAGCTATTTTTTGTATTTTTGTTTGTGTACATTTGTAGACCTGTTGCATCCTCTGTTCGCGTTTGCTACTTTATGCCTGCCCATAATTTTGATACTTTCCCCCTTGATATATTTTAGAGGCTATTCATTTCTATTAGTTTTTTCTGTGCAGTCCAAAAATGGCAAGTATGATGAGTACATGTATCGCTTAAGACAAGCTTGAAAGGTAATGGGATTTAAATGCTTTTCACATGGTTTGGTAGTGGTGGAGTAGTGTTTAGGCACTGTTTGGATTATAACATGGGCGTTTTATTTGTTATTGGCAGTCTTCATAAACCAGGAGAGTACATTAGAAGACTCACCATTGAATGTTGGGGTTCTGTTGGGTTGTGTTTTTTTTTTTTCTTTTCTTGGTTATCTAATTTCTTTGTCGGCTGAAATCATATATATTTTCTTGGGAGGACTGTGTTGAACTTGGAAGGGTTAGGAGCATGTGGATTTCTGCTGTTAGATATCCTTGGTGTTTCTATTGTTTTCAAGACCATTTAGTTGAGTTAGATTTTTTGGGTTGTACGCTGTAACAAGACTAACATGATGTTGAAGTGTTGATTGACTAACTGGTTTTTGAGGATTCACTGTCTTGGGTTATTTCTATGTTAGGTTGTTTCTGTCTCTCACATATTCATTGCAATCATGCCGTGACTCTTGAATGGTGTCTTGCTTAAGAGGTTTTATTGCCTGTCACGACATTGTTGATGGCTTTGCCCCACTTCAGCCCCAGCTATTTTCGTGGCATTCACCTGAGTTTATGGTGTTCCATGTTTTGTTATATTTTTACAATATTGCCTTTTGTGAAAATACATTGACGATTTTCACTTCATTTTAGGTTATCTGAGCATTATCAATGGTTTTGGAATGAAAACCTAGTTTTCTATCCCAGCTAGAAAAAAACAAAAACAAAAACAAAACAAAAAAAAAGGCTACACCCTTTTCTTTTGCTGTGTAAGTTTCCTTTATATATTTTGTTACTTCTTGTTTTTTTTTTGGTTATCTGTAGTGTGACACAACCTTGTTCTTCACATTGTTTCTATTTCTTTGTATGTGAGAGCCCATTGACAAAAGTTTTGTGTGCTTTCAGCCCCACTGTGCTCTCTCTCTCTCTCCAAAAAACGACACATAAAAGCCCAAGAAAAACCCGATGTGATTCAACACAATGTATGCATTAGTCTTTGGTTTTCCTTTGTTCATCATCTGTGTTTGCCAGTATGTTTCTCTTATATATATTTTTTTCCTATTTCTTGTAGCCCTCTCCTTTGTGAGGTTGCATGGTCTGAGTTTCCAGAGTATCTAGGCTGCTTGGTGTGTCCTTCTAGGGGATGTTTGCTTCAGCAGCTTGCTCATACACATTAGTTTTCCTTTTTTCTGAACTTATTCTTCATGTTTGTTCATTTGGATTAGTGATTGCTTCCTTGGTTTCTTTTTGCTTGGTCTGTTGTTTTGCAGGGATTTAATTGTGTTTGCTGCTTTGCCTGTTCACTTGGAAGTTCTTCAAAGATATGGTACTGTTTTAATGGTTCTCCCTTGTATGGTGTTTTTTGTTGGTTTCCGTAGGTCCGAGTGTTGATATTTGGCTGAGATAGGTGAATTGTGGTTATTTGCGGTTTGAGGACAGGGGCTTTTTATGTCAAAGGAGGGCTTTTTATGTCAAAGGATCATATTCTGTGGAATAAGAATGTTTTCGTATGTCTAAGAGCACCATTTGTGGTAATTATTATGTTCCAGTGTGCCTTCTTCTATTTCTTGTTTGTGGATTGGAGTGGTGAATATGAAAGTTCCCTTTGCTATCGTCTTCCTGTTACCCCCATTGCTCTGAAAACCAGCATCTCCCCATCCCCACCTACAAAACACAAAACTACAAATCCCACCCAACCCCTAAAACCAAATTTGTGTAATTTTCAAAAGTTCAAGTACTGGGTGGCCTTAGTGACCAAAAAAAAAAGGTACTGGGTGGCCAATAGACATTTAGGAAATGTTTTGTTTCTCGTGGCTGACCTAATTCAGTAATTGTGTTGTATTGTTGCTGTTCCAAATTGAATTAAGGAAGGTAATGTTTGGCTAATCTGTTTTCTTGATATGACATCGAATCTACAGGATATTCAAAAAGTTTCATGTATGTGTGGAGGGTCTTCAAATGAAAATTATGGTTACTTTTCTTCATTGTTATTTCCAAAATTAATCAACCCTTCTATCTGGGCCTGAGGTTCCTTGCTTCTATGTAAATTGGTGATTTTATAGATTATTCTAGCATTGAGATTTTTTCATAGGCATTTAGAGGGTGACTTCTGGTTGTTTGGTGGGTGGGTTGACTGGTTTCAGTTATGATTGTTTCAGTCTGGATTTTTTGGTTGGTGGGCTGACTTACTGCCCGGATTGGACTATTTTTTTAAGGAAATTTTATGCTTTTGTTGTCATCTTCACATAACAAAATTTAATTATTTCGGATGGTTCCTTGCTTTTCCGTCGTGCCTTGAGTTGTTGCTCATGATTAATGAACTTCTTCACCCGCCTGAGTGCACATTTCTGTGTAATTTTTTCTTCTGCGTGCAATTTGGTGGATGTTGGAAATTCATGTTGGTTCTGTTTTGGTTGTAGAAGTGTTGCTGCTGTACTCTCTTTGTGCGTGTTAACTGTACTTTGCTCTGTTGTGCCTGGCAATTTGTGATCTGTGTGCAAGCTTTCTAGTGTTGTCTGTCATTTGCACCAACTGTGGACTGTAACGGGTAATTGAAATGTGGATGCAAAAAGAATGTGGTATTTGGAAAGTCTCTCTTCCTGTCGTTATGTGGGTGTTTGAGAATTTTTTGTGTGTGTTGCTTTAGGGGAAAGTGCTTGTTGTAGGCTGATCCCATTGCTCATCTTTTTGGTGTTTTTTGATTTCACAAGCAGGTGAAGATTAAGGCAGTCTGTAATCACAACACTTATTTCTGCCATGAAACTTAAAGCTGATTTTGTCATCCAAAAACCCTTAGCTGAAACACTTTCAAAATGTTGAATGTGTGGAGACTGCAACCCAACTGCTGTGGGTGGGCTGCCTTATTCAGTTAGAAATCTATGTTCAGTATCCTGAATTGTAACAAGTGGGATTTTGTTTGTTTTTTTTCTTCTACTGGTTGCCCAAAGCGGAACTGAAGGAATCAGAAATCAGGTGTTTTGATGCATTGTCAAAAGTTTTGGTTTGATTAGCGGCCTACAAGCTGTTTGGATTTGACTATATTTCTCCATGAGAAACCCTTTGGAACTGTTTTACGGATCATTGTTTTTGGGATGTTGCTATTTTTGATTTGCAGGCAATAGAGGACCAGTTGTAGGAAATCGCTTTGCATTAGATGATGGATAGGAGGATTCGGAAGGAGTAATCTTTGGTTACTTTAATTTGTTTTTAGGAGCCTTCTACTGACTTTTGTACTTGCAGAATTTATAGTACTTAACTCTGTTCCTTGCAGAATTGGTGGACCATGGCTAGGGAAAAGGAAAGATAAAGGGCAAGTACATAGATGGTAATCCTTAATGTATTCTGCTGCGGGTGCTTTATTTATTCTCCTCCTCTTAGTTGTTTTGTTTTTTCTATTACAATTAGTATGACTATAATTATTTTTTAATTAGTTTGGCCAACTCTTCTCCTTGGTATTAGCTTCTTTCTTGTCTGCAGTCCAAAACGCAAGTACAAGGATAGTTGTTCGTAGGGTGTACGTATTCTCCAGTTTGGTTATGTCTGAGGCTGTCCATTTCCCTTGGAAAAAATCTCTGGTTTGGTTTGGCGTTTGGGTAGTAGTTCTTGTTGTGCATCATGAATGTGTGTTGCTTTCGGAGTTGATGGACATGTCTGGTTAACACCAAAGATAAAACAGCAAATACATTTATGGCAATTATTTCTCAGGTTCTGCTACAGGACCATATTTCTTCTCATCTTCTTCGTTGTTACTATTATATCCTTATTATTTTATTTGTATTTGGTATTCTACATAATCTACCTCATATTAGGAGGAGTGAGTCAGAGCTGGCTGAGAGTGTAGTTTTTGTTCCCCTGCCTGCATCATTCTTTTTTGGTTGCGTAGTGTTGGTGTGGCTCCTCTCTATTTTGGTTATTTGCAGCTTGAGGTTATACAATTTGGTCGAGTTACTGATAAATGTGTTTGTAATCTTTGGATTGTTGGGTTGGTTTACTTTTGCTATTTTGAATATGATTTTTGAGGATTTATTTTCTGCATTCATTCGATTTAGTGTACATAGGTGTTGTTCAACAGGTCAGGTGTTCCCTTTTAGTTCTTGTTACCCTTGGTACTTGCAGTGGAAGAATTCAAAATCTTTCATTTTTGGTTGTGCATGCTGTTCAGCGTTGTTGCAAGAGAGTGTCTGCTCCCATTCTTATTATAGGAATGTTAGGGGAAGGCTATGCTTTTGGAGGAGCTGCTGCAGATTCAACTGGTGCACAGGTCCACTTTTCTGGCCTCTCTCTTTACTTGACCCTGTCTTTTCCTATATGTTGGTCTACTGGCTATCTTTCTCCATTCTTAATTTTTGTGCTGTGTGTTGGATCATAAGTGATCTAGTAGTTGTGATGCTAAACAAATGCAAGGGAATGTTGGTGCACGTGCGGTAGGTCCAGCTGTGTACTTGGGCTTCGTCTTTGGAATGGTGCTTTCTTGGTTTTGTTTTTTCTATTTCCTTTTCTTTCCCATGGTGATGTTGTGGCCGTTCTCCATTCTGATTTTCTGCAGAGCACTGCAATTGGATTGAGCTAATCCTTTGGATCTTGGAGTCAACGATTGATTAAACCATTTTTGGTATTAATAAATGACTCTATTTAACCTGTTGCACCCTTTTTTTTTTATACCTGTGGTTCAGTTGTTATCTTATTACGACAGAATGTGGTTTCCATTTAGGCATGGCTAGTTGTGGTAGTTAGATTGAAAATCTGAAAATCTTTCTATCACGGGGATTTTTTAGCTTTGAAGCTTGAATTCTACTGTAGAGTTTATATGAACTGTTGTGGGTTTGGTTCCCTTTTGCTATTGTGGGAATGTTGGGGAAGAGAACGCTTTTGGAGCGGTTGCTGCAGATTGAACTAGCATTTTCCTATATGCTAATTTGTTAGCTTGCTGCTTCCCAATCCTTGATTTTTCCATGGAGGTTACTGTAAGGCTGTATGCATGTAATACAATGCATGTTTTTACTTTAGAACAGTGGATCCCCTCTTTCAACTCCCCGATGTCCTCCCGCGAGATACTCCTTCGACAGCATATAAACAGTAAGTAGGTTTGCCCTTTCCTACAAGGTTTTTTTGTGTACATTTATTCCTTTTTCTTAGTGTGTCGTCGTGGCTTCATTTTTTTTCTGTTTGTATTGCATTACAACTGGATCACATTATGGGAAGATGTGTTTGGATCATGGTGTCGATGATTGGCTTGCTTCGCTACTGTGAATATTTTTTTTATGATTTTTTTTGTCCATGGTTGTTATTTGGTGTACCAGAAGTGTCGGATGATGTTCTTATTCCTATGATTCATGTGTGATCCATTGGTGAGGAATCTGTTAGATCTTTCTATTTATTTATGGCTAATTTTGGTAAAATTGAATACATCTATCTTTGCTTTGTGGTAAATGGGGATTTTGTCTTGTTGCTTGAAGTCAACCATAAGGATTGTATGGACTGTTGTCGTGTCTACCCTTTTCTGTATAGCAAGATATGCTTTTGAAGTAGCTGATGTAGATTCAACCTTCAAATATGACCACTTTTCCCGTCTTCCCCTGTTTTGCTAACCAGATTTTTCCGGTCTGTCAATTTTGCCAGCTGATCCTGTTCTTGATTTTTGTGGTGAATTATTTTCTAGTGGATCTCGTTATTGTAATCGCTAAACAGGACAAATGCAAGACTATTGGTGCAGCCATGCCAGATACAATTTTGTACTTTGGATCTGTCAGCATGTCTTGTTCTTTCTTTTTTTTAATTGCGCTAGACTATCTTGTTGGTTGTCTTTAGGTCCTTTGGTTTCCAACCTCCATCACATGAGCGGAAGTGGTTCCTTTTTGTGACAATATTTTTTCCTACTTCTTAGTTCCTTTTTCTCTGGCATGATGCTGGTATTGGATTGTGTTCCCGTGATTGGTTTGCTGGTTCGCTCTTGCTATTATTGGTTTTTGTAGAAATTTATGTCAAAATTGATTTATCTAGTGTACCTATGGTGTTATGACATATAGTGATTTAGGTGTTGTCACTTTCATAGGAATGTATCAGGTGATGGGTTTGATTTTGCTGTTATATGATTTTTTTTTGAGTAGTTCTCTATTGATGTTCGTGTACCGAAAGTGTCATAATATCTTCTCTCATACCCTTGATTCAGGTGTGATCTCTTGTCACAGGAATGTGTCCGGATGTTCCCATTTAGATATGGTTTACTTAGTATTGTGAATCAGAAGTCAGAACATTCAATTATTGTGTAAAATAATGTTGCATCTGTTCCATCTCCTGTTGTAATGAAGTTGGGGAAAGGCTATGTTTTTGTTGCAGCTGCTATAGATTCCATGTGGTATGTTTTGATTTTTGCTGCCCTTCCTTTTTTAGCTGCTGTTTCCCATTTCTTATTTCCGCATGTTGTGCTGTTTTGTAGGGGATATGCTTATAGTATGGTTGAATAAATGCAAGACTACACCGGGGCACCCACAACTGGTTCAGTTATATGCTTTTGTCGTGGGAATGGTACAATGGTTCTTGCTTTTGTTTTTGTAGATCCCATGTTGTTTTCTTTTGTTTGTGCTGTTGTCTAGTTTAGTGGACTCTTCCTCTTCCAAAATCCGCTACCACAACAAATAAAGATAGGAAGAGGTTTGCCATTTGTCACAACGATTTTCCTTTTTCCTTTCTTTCTCTCTTTCTTTTGTGGGGACGATTTTCCTTTTTCTTCTCTCTCTCTCTCTTTTGTGGGGACAATTTTCCTTTTTCCTCTCTTTCTCTTTTGTGGGGTGTTTTCATGTCACACTCCTCCCTCCTTCCCCCCCCCCCCAAAAAAGCACAGTTAACGAGGACGAAATATGGCATATCTTCTGTACCGTTGAGTCAGGATTTCGTTTGTTTTTGCCACTAAGAATATGATAACTTTAACATGAGAAGTAGCCTATTCTCTTAGATACTCCTGGTTCAGGTGGAATCTTGTTGGTTTTCTAAGGTTGGATCCATTCAGTTGATGCTGGGATTTTTGTAGGACCGAAGATGCTTCTAATCAGACTGAACTGAATCCTCCAACAAAAATTGTTTTTGTGGGTTTGTTTACTTAACTTTCTTGTGAGATACTGAATACTTTAGCAGGTGAAGTTCCTGCTAGGATGGTGTTCTCCTCTTCATTTTTGCATGGTAATCAACTTTATTCAGTGTACGAGAAGAATGGCCTATTCTCTCAGATACTCATTGTTCAGCTGGCATCTTTCTGGTTTTTTTAGGTAGGATCCATACTATTAAGTCTGGGATTTTTGGAGGACTGGAGATGCTTCTAATCATGAATAGGCTCATTGTTTTTTCACTTTCTTGTCTCCCTATCTTCAGAATGAACTGAATCCTCCAACAAAAAATTATTGTTCTGGGTATTTTTTTTCTAACTTTCTTGCGAGATACAAATAGTCTAGCAAGGGAAGTCCTTGGTGGTATGGTGTTCTCTTCATTTTTTTTGGTAATTGTGAGAAGTGGCTATTCTCTTAGATACTCATGATTCAGGTGGCATCTTGTTGGTTTTCATATGTTGGTGTTGTGCAGTTTAGGTTGTGATTTTTGGAGGACTGAAGATGCTTCTAATCATGAGTAGCCTCATTTTTTTTTCCACTTTCTTCTTGTCTCCCTTTCTTGAGAATGAACCGAATCCGGCAACAAAAATTATTTTCCTTGGTTTTTTTCGTTTTAACTTTCTTGCTAGATACTAATTCTCTAGCAAGTGAAGTTCCTGCTGGTATGGTGTTCTCTTCTTCATTGTATTGTTTTTTTGGGTGATTTGATTACATTCTTGGTCTAAGGTTTGCTTGTTTCAGTCATTTTCATTAATTACCAGCATTGAACTTTGTGTATGGCATTTTTGGGAACCCCGCTTGGTTGCTTTTGGTGTTCATGTTTGTTTGGATTGGTTGCCTTATTGTACAGACATGCTTTCACAGCAGCTTCTAGCAAATTCAGGTTATTTTGGCACACTGATCTTTTTCATGAATTCGGCTGCAAGGAAGAGTCAGTTTGTTATACAGTGTTGAGACCTGTGATCCTGCTATAGATTGTTAAATGTTGTGATGCTGCTTCTGGAAACTAGACATGCTACACTATTATAATCCTCCTCGACTGCTGCTGGTTTTTTCACCTTATTGCGAGATACTAAAATGTTAGAAGTGAAGTTCTTGCGGTATGGTGTGCTCTTCGACATTTTTATTTTCGTGATTTGATAACATCCCTGGTTTGAGGCATCTTTATTCTTACTATGAAATCCAGTTGGTGTTCCCCGTCTAGAAGAGGACTTGAAAGTTTTGCTGGATTGGCTGTTTGCTGCGAGCTTTTTGGTTTTTTGTTCCTTTTTCTAGTACAGCTTAGTTTATGGCAATGCATTTATATGGATGTTGTATGTATTTTTGTTGTTCAACAGGGATTCCCTTGCTGCTGTCCCTACCTATTTTTACCAGAAAAGCAAAGAATAGGCACGAGGAGCCAATTTAGGTATTTATTACCCTTGCAACTTCCTGTCGTGCTCCAAATACCTTGTTCTCGTCATTCTTTTTCCGTTGTATAGTGTGGTGTGGTTGTTCTCTATTTTGGTTGTTTGCAGCTTGATGAGGTTCTACAGTTAGGTTGAGTTATCGATAAATGTGTTGAGGATCTTCGTATTGTTGGGTTTATTATTCACTTTTGCTATTATGAATATGATTTTTGAGGATTTATTTCTGCATTCATTCTATTTAATGTACCAGAAGCATCATATTTCTATATTATAGGTGTGGTTCAGGTGTGATTTTGTTGCAGCAGAACAGGTCAGGTGTTCCCTTTTAGTTCTTGGTACTTGGAGTGGAAGAATTCAAAATCTTCCTTTTTTGGTTGGGTATTCTGTTCAGCGTTGTTACAAGAGTGTGTCTGCTCCCATTCTTATTGTAGGAATGTAGGGGGAATGCTATGCTTTTGGAGGAGCTGCTGCAGATTCAACTGGTGTGCCTTTGCCTTTCTCTTTTACCAGACCCTGTCTTTTCCTATATATTGGTCTATTGGCTATCTTTCGCCAGTACTTAATTTTTGTGGTGTGTTGGACTATAAGTGATCTAGTTGGTGTGAGGCAGAACAAATGCAAGGAAATGTTGGTGCACATGTGGTAGGTCCAGCTGTGTACTTGGGCTTCGTCTTGGGAATGGAACTCTCTTAGTTTTGTGTTTTCTTAGATTATATTTTTGGCTTTCTTGTTTTTGTCGGTTTTTATTTCCTCTCCCTCTGTCCACAACGGAAAGAAGACCGAAAGAAATAAAGTTTCACCCTTACTGGCATGGTTTTTTCTATTTCCTTCTTTTCTTTCCCATGGTGGTGTTGTGGTGGTTCTCTCTTCTAATTTTCTGCAGAGCACAGCAATTTTATTGAGTTAATCCTTTGGATCTTGGATTCGGCGATTGCTTAAACCATTTTTGGTATTGATAAATGGCTATTCAACCTATTGCACATATTTTTTATACCTATGGTTCAGGTGTTATCATTTAACCTATTGCACATATTTTTTATACCTGTGGTTCAGGTGTTATCTTATTGTGGTGAAATCGGGCAGGTGGTTTCCATTTAGGCATGGTTACTTTTGGTACTTAGATTGAAAATATCAAAATAAAAAATGGGCAGGTGGTTTCCATTTAGGCATGGTTACTTTTGGTACTTAGGTTGAAAATATCAAAATTGTTCTCTTTCTGTCATGGGGATTTTTTTCAGCTTTGTAGCTTGAATTCTACTGGGGAGATTAAATGAACTGGTGTGGGTTCTGTTGCCTTTGATATTGTGGGAATGTTGGGGAAGAAAATGCTTTTGGAGCAGTTGCTACAGATTGACCTGCATTTTCCATTCTAATCTGTCAGCTGTTGCTTCCCAATCCTTAATTTTTCCGTGGAGGTTATTGCAAGGCTGAAAACGTGTAATACATTGCATGTTTTTTCTTTGGGACAGTGGATCCCTCTTCTGAGTCCCCATTGTTCTCTGTAAGATACCCATTGTCCTTCGTCGGGATTTGTTGCTTGAAGTCTGTTGTAAAGATTGTGTGGACTGTTGTTTTGTCTACCATTTTCCGTACAGCAAGGTATGCTTTTGGAGTAGCTGATGTAGATTCAACCCTCATGTGTAACCACTTTTCCTGTCTTCCTCTGTTTTGCTAACCAGACTTTTCTTGTCTGTCAATTTTGGTAGCTGATCCTGATCTTGATTTGGGCCTGGTGAATTGTTTTCTAGGGGATGCCATTATTGTAATTGCAAAGCAGGACAAATGCAAGATTTGTATTCCATTTCTCATCTGCATGGTGTGTTGTTTTTAGCGTATCTGGTTATTGTACAGTTGAATAAATGCAAGACAATATTGGTGGACCAGTGGCACGTTCAGTTGTATACTTTGGCGCTGTGTCTTGGGAAAGGTACAATGTTCTTACTTTTTTCTTCCTTTTTTCTTGTGTGATGTTGCCATGGATCTTCTCTCTCTCTTGGCAGCGCACTTCAAGCAAATGAGTTATCGTATATCTTTTGGACCTCATGAGTGGGCTATGTGGGATGGTTTTATTTAGTGGACCAGAGGTGGCATATTCTTCATGTACCATGTGTGGGGTGGTATCTTGTTTGGTTTTCTCTGGGGTGCTGTTATTCAGTTACCGTTGGTAGTTTTGAACTGAAGATGTCCCTAATCATTAGAGGCCACATCTATTGTATGGACATCTTATACCCTCTGCTCTATTTCTTCTTGCCTCCCTATTTTATGGTGATTTCACTGATTATTTCAGCATGGAGTTTTGGGTATGTCATTTCTGGGAGCAGTTTCAAGTCTTTTTTTTGTCATTTCAGCATGGAATTTTTGTCGGCACTGATCTTTTTTTATGAACCCGGCTGCAACGAAGTTTCAAGTCTTTCAGCTGTTGTTCAGCACTGTGATCCTGTTGGCAAATGCTATTTTTTGTATTTTTGTATTTTTGTTTGTGTATTGTGTGTTTCCTCTAGCTAAATAAGCATTTGTAGACATGTAGCATCCTCTGTTCATGTTTGCTACTTTATGCTTGTCCATAATTTTGAAACTTTCCCCTTTGATATATTTTAGAGGCCGTTGATTTCTATTAGTACATGTATCACTTAAGACAAGCTTGAAAGGTAAAGGGATTTAAATGCCTTTCATATGGTTTGGTAGTGGTGTAGTAGTGTTAAGGACTGCTTGGATATGACATGGGCCTTTTATTTGTTATTGGCAGTCTTCGTAAACCAGGGGAGCACAATAGAAGACTGCAAACATTGAGGGTTCTGTTGGGTTGTGGTTTCTTTTTTCTTTTTTGTGGCTGTCTTATTTCTTTGTGGGCTGCAATCATTTGTATTTTCTTGGGAGAACTGTGTTGAACTTCGAAGGTTTAGGAGCATGTGGATTTCTGCTATTAGACCTTGGTGTTTCCGCTGTTTCCAAGACCATTTACTCGATTTTTTGGGTTGGACGCTTTAAGAAGACTAACATGATGTGAAGTGTTGATTGATTATAACAGCTTTTTGACGATTCATTGTCTTGGGTTATTTCTATTTTAGACTGTTTCTGTCTCTCTCGTATTCATTGCAATCATGCCATGACTTTAAGAGGTTTTATTGCTTGTGCCAATATTGTTGATGGATCTGCCCCACTTTCAAGCCCCCCTTTATTTTTCTCTCTTTCTGTGTACATTGATTATGGCATACACCTAAGTTTATGGTGTTTTATGTTTTATGTTATATTTTAATTTTAAAATATTGTCTTTTGTGAAAGTACAGACCATTTTACAAAAAAAAAACGAAAAAAAAGGACTACACCTTTTTCTTTCGCTGTGTAAGTTTGTAAGTTTCCTTGATATATTTTGTTACTTCTTGTTCTTTTTTAGTTATTTGTAGTGTGACACAAACTTGTTCTTCACATTGTTTCTATTTCTTTGTATGTGAGAGCCCATTGGCAAAGGTTTGTGTGGTTCGAGCCCCACTGTGCTCTCTCTCTCTCTCTCTCCCCAAAAAAAGATAAATAAAAAATGTGATGTGATTCTACACAATGTATATGCATTAGTCTCTGGTTTTCCTTTGTTCATCATCTGTGTTTGCCAGTATCTCTCTCTTATATATATTTTTTCCTATTGCTTGTAGCCCTCTCCTTTGTGAGGTTGCATGGTCCGAATTTTCAGAGTATATAGGCTGCTTGGTGTCCTTCTAGGAGACATTTGCTTCAGCAGCCTACTCATACACATTGGTTTTCTTTTTTTTCTGAACTTGCTCTTCCTATTTGTTCATTTGGAGAAGTGATTGCTTCCTTGGTTCCTTTTTGCTTGGTCTGTTGTTTTGCAGGTATTTAATTGTGTATATTGCTCTGCCGGTTTAGATGGAAGTTCTTCAGAGATATGGTACAATTTTAATGGTTCTCCCTTGTATGGTGTTTTTTGTTGGTTTTCATAGGTTCGATATTTGGTTGAGATAGGTGAATTGTGGTTATTTGCAGTTTGAGGACAGGAACCTTTTATCTGAGAATGTTGTGGATGTCTAAGAGCACCATTTGTGGTAATTATTATGTTCCAGTGTGCCTTCTTCTATTGCTTGTTTGTGAATTGGAGTGGTAAATATGAAAGTTCCCTTTTCTCTCTATCGTCTTCCTGTTACCCCTATTACTCTGGAAAACCAGCATATCCCCATCCGCACACCTCCAAAACACAAAAAACTAGAAATTCCACCCAACCCCTCAAACCAAATCTGTATAATTTTGCGGAATTTCAAGTACTGGGTGGCCAATAGATGTTTAGAAAATTTGGTTACTGTGTTGCATTGCTGCTGTTCCAATTGAGTTTTTGGTTAATCTGCTTTCTTGATATGGCATCAAATCTACAGAAAATTCAAAAAGTTTCATCCGTGTTGGAGGTCTTCAAATGAAAACTTATGGCTACTTTTCGTCATTGTTATTTCCAGAATTAATCAACACTTCTATCTAGGCCTGAGGTTCCTCGTTTCTCTGTAAATTGGTGATTTTGTAGATTATTCCAGGATTGAGATTTTTTCATGGGCATTTAGAGGGTGACTTCTGGGTTTTTTTTTTGTGGGTGGGTTGACTGGTTTCAGTTTGGATTATTTCAATCTGGGTTTTTTGGTTGGTGGACTGACTTACTGCCCTGATTGGACTCTCTTTTTAGGAAATTTAATGTTTTTGTTGTCATCTTTACAGAACAAAATTTTAATTATTTGGAAGGTTCCTTGCTTTTCCATTGTGGCTGGAGTTGTTGCCCATGATTAATGAACTTCTTCACCCGTCTGAGTGCACATTTCTGTGGTAATCTTTTGTTCTTCGTGGAATTTGGTGGATGTTGGAAATGCTTGTTGGTTCTGTTTTGGTTGTAGAAGTGGTTCTTGTTGCTGCACTCTCTTTGTGCGTGTTAGCAGTACTTTGCTTTGTTGTGAACTCTTAGCAACTTTTGATCTAAAGTGCCTATGTGCAAGCTTTCTGTGGTAATTTTTTGTTCTTCGAGGTTTTTGGTGGATGTTGGAAATGCTTGTTGGTTCTATTTTGGTTGTAGAAGTGGTTCTTGTTGCTGCACTCTCTTTGTCCGTGTTAGCAGTACTTTACTCTGTTGTGGACTCTTGACAACTTGTAATCTGTGTGCAAGCTTTTTGGTGTTGTCCATCATGTGCACCAACTATAGACTGTAATGAGTAATTGAAATATGGATGCCCAAGGAATGAGGTATTTGGGAACTCCCACTTCCTCTCTTGTTATGGGTGTTTGGGAACTTTTTTTGGAGGGGTTGCTTTAGGGGAAAGCGTTGATTGTAAGCTGATCCCATTTGCTTGTTCTTTTGGTGTTTTCTGATCTCGCAAGCAAGTGCAGACAAATTAATACAGTCTGCAATGGCAACACTGATTTTTTCCATGAAACTTAAGGCTGACTTTGTCATCCACAAACTCATAGCTGAAACACTTTCAATGTTGAACGTGTGGAGACAGCCCTGTCGGTGGGCCACTTATTAAGTCAGAAATTTGAGTTCTGTATCCTGAATTGCAACAAGTGGGATTTAGTTTGTTTTTTTTTTTGCCTACTGATTGCCCTACTGATTGCCGAAGTGGAACTGAAGGAATCAGAAGTCACAGGTTTTGATGCATTGTCAAAGGTTTTGGTTTGATTAGGTAGGGGGCCGCATGCTGTTTTGATTTGATTTGATTTGTTCATGAGAAACCTGTTAGTAACTGTTTTATGGATCATTGTTGTTTGGCATGCTGCTATTTTTTTTTTTGTCCGGCAATAGAGGACCAGTTGCAGGAGATTGGCTTTGCAGTAGATGATGGTAGGAGGATTCACAAGGAGTAATTTTTGGCTATTTTAATTTGTTTTTAGGAGCTTTCTACCGGCCTTGTCACTGGTGACTAAGTGGTGGATTTCTCGTTCTACGTATGGCTCTTTTTTTTTTTAATCAAATCGATTAGTGGCCTTTTTTGTGGGCTCTGAAGTGAGGATGCATTGCGGGTAGATGGTCTTGTGTAACTACTCTTTATTGAATACAAGGGAAAAAGAAAGAAAAGAAGTCTTTGGCTGGCATTACCTTTGGTCTGCGAATGGCATATGGTTTATTTCTAAGATGGTCATTTCCAATCATTTGCACTTGATAGTCTTGATGTTGACATGATTTTTCTCCCCAGTGAATGCTTCTGTTTCGATGGGCATACTTGCCAGACAATCATTTGTCCCACTCAGTCGGAAATTTGAGTTCTGTATCTTGAATTGCAACAAGTGTGATTTTGATAGTTTGATTAGTTGAAAAAACATGTGTTTTGTTGTGTTCAGTGTTTTGTGTTATATTTTGTTATTGTCGTTCAAGAAAATACCTAGAAAGTTATTATTTTGCACTTTAGGTTATCTGTGCACTTGCAGTCAAATTCTTGTTTTTTCTTCATTTTGGGGGTTTGTTGATGGTATGGATTTTGAAAAACCCCCCGGGGCAGGGAAAAAAATATTTTTCCTAAAAAAGGGGAGAATCTTCACACCTTTCTCTTTCGCTGTGTAAGTTTTTAGTTTTCCTTCCTAAAGTTCCAAGTATGCTGTGATTTTTTGCCCTTCTGTGTGTTATTTTTAGTGTCCGGACTGTAAGAGGTGATAGGTTTGTTTCTGGGGGTTCTGCTGCAGGACGTTTTGATCCTTTTCTCCTTTTGACCCCTTGGCCAGACATTCAACTGTATCATCTCTCTTCCTTTTCATTTATTCTATGTTCTTGTTTGTGGTGCATATAGCAATCCTAACCAAGGCAACCTTTCCTAATTATTGCCATTCTCCATGGAGATGTGTGTAGTAGAAAAATCATTTTTTACCCAAGATTAGAAAGCGATTGGGTTGAAAAAGTAAAGGAATTCTAACCATCTTGTTATCTTCTGTCCCTCTCTTTTTTTTATTCTATTAATGTTCTTTGTGAGGCTGAACGGTCCGAGTTCCAAAATTGCATTGGCTGTCTTTAATCTGTCCCCTAGGATGTTCGTGCTATTTGGTCAGCAGCTGATCATACTCATCTTGCTTTCTGAACTCATTCTTCCTATTTTTTGATGTGGATTAATGATTGCTTCCGTGGTACTTTTTGGTTGGTCTGTGGTTTTGCAGTTATCTAATTGTGTATGTTGACGTGGATCACAGTTCTCATCGCATATATGGTACAACGCTAATTGTTCTCCTTATATGGTGTTTTCTGTTGGTTTTCTTTGGGACAAGTGTTGGCTATATCTGGTTAAGGTAGACGTATTATGGTTGTAAGATTTTTCACAGTATAAGAATGTTTTCATCCATCTAAGAGCATCATTCTTGGTATTATGGTGCAGCGCACCTTTTATTCTTCTCTCTACAATGGAATGGTAAATACGACGGTTCCTTTTGCTATTGATCACCTGTTGCCCCATTGCTTTCCAAAAGTTCCCCCCCCCCTCCCCAAAACAAAAAAAAAAACTTGAACTTGACAATTTTGCGGATTTTGAGGCAGTGGTGGACATGGATTGTTTGGAATTAGGCTTTTTTCCTGGTGGTTGACCTATTTCAATTCAATGATTTTGTTTTGCTGATTCATATCTTTCTAGTCCCCTTCTTTTGATACAGGATCGATTCAATCCACTTTTTTTCAATCCACTTTTTTTTTTACTAAATGGTTTTTAGTGCTCTCTAGAATGTGGTTCCTGTTGCTGCCTGAAGTCTATTGTAATGATCTAGTGGACTGTGTTGTAGTGTCTTCCCATTTCCAGCGGGGGAAGGTGATACATTTTGAGCAGCTGATGCATTTTCAACCTTTGAATGTGACCACTTTTCCTGTCTTCCCCTTTATGCTAACATGACTTTTCCTCTGTGTCAATTTGCTGGCTGTTTCTGTTATTGATAAAGGAATGCAAGAGCAAGACAATATTGCACCCTTTTACAACTTTGTAGAGCTGGAGAGAAAAAGTGGATGGAGTAATGGAGAGATATATGTTTGGATTGTGTCGCTGGTGATTGTTTGCTTGTGCTATTATGGGTTTTTTGAATGTATTATCCCAATATAGGTTTTGTAGTAATGCACCTGAAGTGTTATAATATTTCTCTTGTGCCCGTGATTCAGGTGCTATTTCTTTTCATTGGAATGTGTCGGGTTTATGGCATCAATGATTGGTTTGATTTTTTTTTTGCTATTATGGCTATATTTTTTTGATGAGTTCTATATCAATGTTAGTGTACCGAAATTGTCGCAATATTCATTTCTCTTTGTGTTTGTTGTTTCCATTTGGATATGGTTACGTTTTTTATTTGGATTAAAATTACTCGAAAATCATGCCCACTGTCGTTGTATCTGTTCCCTTTCCTGTTGTAAGGTAGTTGGGGAAAGACGATGTTTCTGGATCCAGCTGCTACAGCTTGCATCTGATATGGCCATGTTTCATGTCTTTCCTTTTTTTGTTTGTCCTGCCTTTCATGCATGCTGATTCGTCTGTTTTCCATTTCTTGTCTCCATGGTGATCTGGTGATTGTACAGTTGAGTAATTGCAAGACACTGTTGATGCACTAGTGTAGGTTCAGTTATAAACCATGCATATATGTTGGTGGGTTGACTTATTTTGGTTTGGATGGCTGCTCTTATCTGGGATTTAGCAAGTAAAGTTCCTGCACGGGATGAGAATTCCTCATTTCTATTTTTGCTGCCATCATCACAGTACAAAATTTTCATTATTTTTTGAGGTGCCTTGCTCCTTCATCGCAGCTGGATTTGTTGCTCATGATTATTGAACATCTTTGCCAGCCTGAGAATGCAGTTCTGTGGTATTTGTTGTTTGTCCTCCTTGGGTGTACTACTAAGGAAATATCTCAAGTCAGCTGGTGTTTTCTGTCATTTGCACCAATAATGGAAATTTACGAGAAATTGAAACGCAATGTCAAAATGCTGCAGTATTTGGAAATTCCCCCTCCCTCATTATTTGTGATACAAACAAATTTTGTGTGTTTCTTTAGCTGGAAATGTTGGCTCTGTGGTGTTTCTGACATTATTAGCAGGTGCAGATGAAGGCATTCTTCAAGAGTGCTTGGTGGATGTTGAATGTGTGGAGACTGGCATCCCACACTGTGGATGAGCCACCTTGGTGAGATCTCTGAATTCTGTATCCTGAATTGTAATAAGTGGAGTTTTGTTTGGTGTTTTTCCTGCTGATTGCCTAAGGTGGAACTGAAGAAATCCGAAATCATCACCTGTTTGATTGGGTTTTCTTTGATGCATTATGGAATTGTGTGATTATGGCAACTCTTTGGTATTTGGATGGAAAGAAATGATAGAACTTTCAATAATTGTCATCTTCCTTAAGAATTAGTGTGGGAAAGAATTGTTTACATGGCTTCACCTTGGTCTCAAGCTTTCAGGAGCTGTAGAGACTTGCCTTTGTCCAATCTCCAATGGAATTGGAAGGCGGCTTTCATTGTGAATGTTTAATTAATATGTTTTTTTTTTTTGACTTTATAGTCTATCTTGTCCTCTATATTGTAATTAGTGTTTTCCTCCTTACACTCTATAATAAACTGTAGACACTGGTGCTGTGTAGTATTTGCAAGTATCAACTTTAGACACTCTGGGTGTAGACAGTGTTAGAATAATTTAATGTTAAAAGTGTAAGTTTTGAATAATTATTATGTATACCACCACAATAATGTTATCATTATTCACTATAGCGCCCTTGGACGATTTTAAGGTCATCTTAGAGATAGAGTTCTTGGAATCAATCAAAGCCGTCCGTATTGGGCACCTTAGGCATCATGGATGAATGAACATCATGCATGATACCAACTTGTTATTGTGAAGATGGTGTACATCAATCCATGCTATTTTAAACTTGTTTTGTTTGTTTGATATTAAAATCTGCTTGTGAAACCTAAATTCGAATAATTCTTTACTAACATTATAACTCAAATTATTTCCAACAATCTATGAAGAGGTAGAGTAATGTTAATTTAGAATGGTATCGATATTTTTGTTTTTTTATTTATTTGGAATATGAGTATTGTAGGATCCATACTAGCAAACCTGTAAATATTGGTGGTGTTGGACGTTTGAAGAAGTTGAGGAATGCACATTATAACTTAAAATTTACATCAAATCACTTGTGGCGAATGGGTTTTATCACTGATTTAAAGGTTGTAGTTGATTTGGTGTAAGATTTTTGGTGCACATAGAATTATCTTTTCCCTAATAATGTATTTTACTAGTCAAGATGAGCATTTTCTTGGAATGTGAGTTTGGAAACACTGGTAATATGAGGGTAAAAACACTATTAATTTGTTCCGATTTATGGCTCTCGATGCAATTCAGGAGACTAAAGGCAACAACTGAAAATGTTTCCTAGCAAGTGAGGCTACTAGACAATTTAAAAGTAGTTCTTAGTAGGAGACTATTTGTCACTAAAACTTGGTTCTCCTAATGGCAAGGCTATTGGCTACTTACAGGTTTCTAACATCCGGTGAAATGACCTGGGTATGTTGTCTTGTTGGAAAAATTGGTCCATATTTGCTTGAGAACATTATGTGGGAAAACGATTGTCTCAATTACTTAATTTTGACCTGATGGTCCTTGTTGCCTTGATTAAAATGGAGAATTTATTATTGGGTCCGATTGTCGCGGTTAATTGAAGTTGGATCATAATAATGATATATTTTTAGTTTAAGGTGAGATGGACTACTAGTCCTAATATCTGGGTCTTTAATGTTGCCTCAAAAATGTACTCCGACCAATGTGTTACCTAGATTAAAAGAAATATATTGCTATGCAGCTGACCCAAGAAGTCTAGTTGGGCTGGGAACAAGGGTAGATCATCTTGTTAAAGGACTAGCAAAAGTTTATAAATTAGTCATCACAGTGGACACTTAAACTCTATGATTGAAGATCCCATGAAGAAGGTTCAATAAGTTAAAAGGAAGTTGTAGTATGACTATGGTGAGTACTGAAATTATAATAGAAAATTTCCTAAATCCCATTTCTAAGGTAATAGTGCTTTAAATTGTAATGATAATAAAAGAAAGAGTAAATTTTTTAATGAGGTTAAGGCAAGATTCTGTAGGGTATTGATCAAAGAATACTTTTATAAGACTCACCTATATGTATGTTTATAGTGAGGTCGTTACTACATGATATATGCTAATACCTATTAAAATATACATGAAAATCAAGATACACACGCATGACTATAAGAGCACAAAACTGATTAGAACTTGGTCTACTAATACTTGTACCATGTGTTTAACAAGTAGAAATCTAAATCAGAATCTAGTTCAAGACTTGTTCACTATGGTTATTTTTAGATGAAAGCTTGTTAGATTAAGTTAAGGTTCAAGTCTGAAATACACCTATCATCTATTGGATGATTTTGTTGCAAATTTTATTTTGTCTAAGTTCTTTTTAATTTTAAATTATGTGGGAGATTGTTAGAATAATTTAATATTAAACGTAAAGTTTTGAATAATTATTATGTATACCCACCATAATAATGTTATAATTATTTATATTTTATAAGATTTTTTAAAAACGTTCACATTCACTGACATATTTCATCATCAATACATTATAAATGCTTTTTCCTTTTAACGTCGAAGCCATTGGTGTAGTAAATTCATCATCATCACTATAATTGTTAGGAAGTAACGGTTCTAAACTAGCTTTTTGGGATCAATCTATATAAGGCTATCAATATAACTCATTTTAAAAGGATTCTTAATGAAGGAGATGCATGATTTTGTATATTACTCTATACAAAACATTCGTCTATTTTATTTTATAACTAGTCATTACCCGTGTCTGAATGCACGGAATAATAAAAAAATGGTCAACAATAAACATATTTGTATTCACATTTAAAATCAAATTACAAACATAGAGAAGAGAGAAATGAATTTAAGCATCGGTTGTAGTGGATGGTGAACAATAGTGATAGTGATGGTGAAAAACGGTGATGATTGTAATGGGTGACGACGACTATAGTGGTGGTGGTAGCCATGGGTGACAAACACGATGATGGTGGTGGTTTTTAGGCGACGATGGTGGTAATGACAACCATAGGTGACAACGACGGTGGTGATGGGTGTGAGTGGTGGTGAGCGACGATCATAGTGGTTGGTAGTGGTTGTGATGGGAGACGACAAGTGCTTTTGAGCAATAATGTGATGAGTGGTGGCGAATGATAGCAACAGTGGTGGTGGTAGGTGTGATGAGGATGTGTAACAGTGGGTGGTGGTGGTCGGTGATGATAGGTATGGTGGGGGTGAGTGTCAGTGGGTGGTGGCATATTGAGCGACAACAGATAGTGGTGGATTGTGGTAGTGGGTGGTGGGTTGTGGTAGTGGGTTGTGGTAGTAGGTGGTGGGTTGTGGTAGTGGGTGGTGGGTTATGGTGTTGGGCAATAATGGTGATAGTGAGTGCTGACAATGGGTGACGATGACAGTGGAATGATTGTGGTAGTGATACTAAATATAAAAATAAGATGACAATAGTGGTGGGTGGGAGAAGTGGGGGTAATGGTATGTTCGTGGGGGTGATGGTGGGGTGGTGGTGGTAGTGGTAGTGGTAAGAATGATGATGGGACAGTGTCAATGGTGATAGAGTGATGGGGGTGGCGACGACATTGGTTGTTGTTGTGGCAGAGGTGGTGATAGTGGTGATGGTGGGGTAGGATGGGGGTAAGGCAATTCCAAACATGACTTTTTTTTTTTGAAATATTTATGAGAAATTATAAATTCTAAACACACTTTTAAAAAGTCATCTAAAATACACCATTTGGGGTTTATTTTTCTTATTAAATTTTAGGTGTTAATATTAGCTGTTAGATTAACTTTAAAATAAAATTTAAAGATATCTCAACTGCAAAAAAATAAAAATTATTTTATTTATTGTTTAAAATTTGAATTGTATTATATTTTATTATATAGATTTATGTTTTTTTGGGCAACTTGGGTTGTGATTGTTCATAATAGAGAGGTTCATGCCCACGCCGTAACTTTTCTGAGACTGTTGTATCTTCAAAAAAAAAACGCCGTAATATTTTGTGCAGAGGGGCATATCTCTTTTGGTGTGTCTCAATTCAGACTATTCTAAACTTATTTTGATATAAATTTTTATTATGTTTACTGGATATATTTACTTGTTTATTTAATATTAAAATCTGCTTGTGAAACATAACGGTAAGCATGATTTCCAGGGTCTACTTGTACATTTGCGATCTAACCGTTGCAAGATTTTCGATTGGTGGCTTCTATCTGCCAAGGTGTGGTGTGCTTCTAAAACATTCTTTAGTGAGTAAATTGTGATTGAAATTGTTTTCCCAAGTGAATGCTTACTGTTTCTGTGACAGGCTTCTCAGACAATTAGCTGGTTTACCATGTGAAATATGGGTATTTTTCCCTAGTTTTTTAAAATTTTGGGCCCCTTAATGAAAAGGAAAGCCTTTTGGAACAAAGAACCAAGAAGATAGTTCAAAATGATTTACATATCAACGAGATGTCCCCAGTTGAGTTTGTGGAGAAGTCAGCATATGCCAATTTCCTCCAAATGTACTTCAAGGAGACACAAATAGCTACTATGTGAATGGAGACCAAGGAACCACAGCTAGATGCTATGAAATCTCGGAAACGGAAAAAGGTGTCATTGAATTTAAGTCTATCTACTGGGGTATGGATGAAATTTTTCCATAAAATTATTACTGAAACTAGATCACCACCACAGAGTATTACAAAATGCTTTCAAGATTTCAGGGTTAGTAATTTATGTTTTATCATCATTTTTTTCTGGATGGCAACTTATTGAGGTCTATGATCTTTAAAATGGCTTCTGAATTTTTTTAAAATTGCTACCATTTTTTTTTTCTTTTTCTTTTTCTTTTTTCACAAGAATTATAATTATATGAAGTAAAGTAACTAGACTCAGCAACCTCATAGAACACAATTTCATAAAAGGCTCTTAATAAGTTTATCATGATTCAGAAATCGGAAAAAAAATACCCATTTTCTATATGATCGATAACAGTTCAACTGAAAAAGAATTTTACTATGTGAAATAAAATATGTACAGTTTCTGTGAGTTCTCATAGGGGAAAAATCATCCAATAAAAGACAAACATTAAGAAATTCTTAAATACCTGAACAGCGAGATCTATCAGAAGTATTCTGAGATGATGGTGGTCGTGGATTACATGCAGGAACTCATGGCCATGGCTCACAAGCAGGAGCTCCTTTGATGCTGCCTCTTTCTTAGTGTTAACCACTTCATCCTGAGCTTGAATAACTTTGATGCGCGAAGCATTGAGCTGCATGGAGTACTCACTGAAACAAAACATCACAAAATATTTTATCTGTGTATTCTTTAACAAGACATTAAACCTAAAAAT
Source organism: Ilex asprella (assembly GCA_023539305.1). NCBI lineage: Eukaryota > Viridiplantae > Streptophyta > Magnoliopsida > Aquifoliales > Aquifoliaceae > Ilex > Ilex asprella. The sequence goes on along the minus strand of CM042186.1, from coordinate 41,818,676 downwards.
ACAGTCATCTACAACGTGCTAATTCTATTGTTAAATTATCACCTTTTTAGAGCAATTCAGTTGGTTGTCATTCCATACTAGAAAGATCAGACCGAGCTTGCTCCCTTTAGAGGGCTCACTAAATATAATTTCAAATTTTGCATTGACAAAGTTCACCTGATTGCACAACAGATCAACAAAAGATGTTTACCAAACACAAAACAACAAAACCACAGAAAGCCACAGAGTTATATACAAGGGGCAATTGCCTAGTTTGGTAATAAAAAAAAAGTGATCGAAATCTTCATTGGGGGGCTAGTTTTACTGAAAAATTGTATGGCAGTACATGAGAAACAAATCGTAGATACCAAAAACACCGAGTAGTCTCACAAACTGATGAAACAGATGTCTTGACACATTGAAATCCCATATGAAGTACTTGACTTTACCCAAATTTAGCTTTTGCTAACTGCTTTACTAATCTATTCATAAACCTTGATCAATTTCCTTTAGCAATTAGGGAAGTAGTCATTTAAGGTCTAGGCAATATGGTTTAACCACTTCAAAGCAGAAGATAATTAGTGATATTTGATGGTGACGGCAATACATGCAGTTTATAGGTGAAAGCCACACAAGCAAATGATCAGTAGGCCAAAAGTCTCCAACTATAAACAGTCAAACCTTCTGCAGGTTGGCCAGTGTCAAAGATCTGATCACTTTTGTTGGAGACTTCATGAATCAAAAACTCCAAAAGTAGCAATCCAGGTCTTACGGGCATAATTCAAGATTCAACCAAAAAAAAGGTAAAACTACACACTGAATAATCAGTGAGTTTAGTATATTCATACAATCAAGTAGTCAAAAGCCAAACATACGAATTAACCGATCTATTATCCTTCTTAACCTAGGCCAACTATACAGATCGCGAATTGGACAAATGTGACCGTGGGATGTATAACTTACGTCAATTCAGTAAAGAGAAAAAGCTGAGATTGTATCATTACATTTTCTTTCGAACTTCAACTTGCTTCTCTTTACGCTCGTACTCTTGTCTGATCTTCTTCTTCTCTGCTTCCACCAGTTGTAACTTCTCTATATAATACTCCTACAATCACAACGATTTTCACACATGATTACTGTACATAATTCATCAATATATACACAGCATTCGATTTGAACTGTAAGAGTTTCTGTCGAAATCGACTTTACTTCTTCCGCAGAGACAGAGATCTCATTGCCTTTTCATCAGCTTCTTGGCGGATGAATCCACCGCTGGATCTGCTTGGAGACATCTGCGTCTTTCATCTTCGGATCTGATCGCAGAATTCAATAATCGATGGGAGCATTTTCCGGTGATTAGTGCTTGAAGGAGACTCTAGTCCGAGTGAGCCCTCGTCTGCCTGGAGCTTAAAATGAGAAGAAGCTGACATAAAACTGTCGTTAAATTCTCGCTCATTCGTTGAATCACGAGATTCAGGACTCACACTTAATTAGCCCCGATATTTTTCACAATTACAAAACACCACCAATAATACCAAGTCAAGCCCTTGTACTTCCTTTAATTGCAATAAAACTCTACAATTCCTTAAATTGTAATAAACCTCCACAAAAGTTCTGTTTTTTCCTATACTGTCACTTTCTTGCTTTCTTTGTTTATTTCTTTCGATATTCTCTTTCACATACCCAAGTTGTTGTTTTTTCGTCCAATTTCTATGGACTCTGTGTGCCCACAAATCGCTTAATATCAAAGTTTGCTAGATTAAGTTCATCCAATTTAAATAATGTTTGTCTTTACTATTGATTATTTATATAACAAAAAAACCAGTTAAAACACGTGTTTTTTGAATTCAGGATACGTAAAATTATTTGTAAAAAGTGCATTTATTGTGATGCATCAAATTTGGCATCTCAATGTTTTAAATCATTGAAATCCTACCATTATTAATTGATTTTTCTTTTCATAGCCATTCATTCAAAATCTGCATAAAAACACATTATTCTTATTTCATGAATCCTTGTGCATGGATCCCAACTGCTATTCTAAGCCCCACAATGCATAGGCCATGAAAAATGAAATGAAAATATAAACTCAAGGAATTAAAAAATTGGATTCTTTTGTGTAATCAAATTTGGAAGAAATTCATGGCAAAAGGGCCAATGGACAAATATAATGTTAACCAATATTAAAGTTGTCACATCCCGAATTGGTACGGCATGTGACAAGTGTTACTTTAATTCACGGAACGTTATAATACTGAGTCGTTAAATAGCATAGCATAGCATAATAACCTACAATATACAAACCACATATTATTGTATAAACATATGCAACATTTTTAACCTAACACATTTCGGGCTATTACAAACTAATATTCAATTAAGTATATGTTACACATTATGTTTTCATTTATTATATTACAAACTTTGGATACATCTTCCTAAGATATACAAAAACCTTGGTAGATTATTATGTACACATCTCTCAGCTTTTTCACTTCTAAAAAAGGTAAAGTAATGTAAGGTGAGTATTAACAGCTCAGTAGAGTAACTCAATTTCAAAACAAACGAGTTTGAAAATAGTATAGTTTAACATGATTGGGCAAAAAATCAAACGAGCATTTGTTACATATATGTTAGCAAAAATATCATTTCATATGAAACTGTAACAGTTAAATAAAACTGTAAAAAAGAGTCCAGAAGTTCAAATACATTACTACACTAGTTGTTAATTCATCCTAGACCACTAAGGGTCCATATGAACATACGATCTAACCTTTTATGGGAATTTCACTTTGAAGAAGATACGCTCCCTAGTTAACGTTCAGTACCCAAGTCCAAAGACCAACAAGAGCACCCAGACATTTACAAATTCAATAAGTACCTTCTATGGCCTCAAACTGGAATGTAAACTCTTTTGCCACTCGACTTGTGTGCACTTATATTTCCATTAAAAATGATCCCGAAGTTTCATTCAATACGTACAATACGAGTAATACTATCATTTCAAAAATATTAGTGCAAACCACACTTAGAAATCCTGATCCAGGTTCAAATCCAAGTCAATATTCAAAACACTCAATCAAATATTTCAAAACATGCTAAAGCATCATAAATAAATTATGAAATAATTTAGAAATAAGTTTGGAAAGCATTACCTGTTGCGGAATTGAAAAATCCTACCCACTCGATAATTTGATCTGAAATAACCAAAAATTAAATAATATTATTTTTTGATGAAATTTAATACACATACTCAATTAACCTACCTAAAAATAAATATAAAAATTATTTTCTCAAAACTAGGTCAAATTGACCCCAGAGGGCAAAACAAACATTTTACTCCTCATTTTGATATAGTTGTCGGATCGACTTTAAATTTTACCGGAAGCTCCGCATGAACATTATGGAACTTTTGGCACAAATCAGAGGTTGATCAGAGGTCTGACAAAGCCAAATTTTTTGTCGGAGTCCACAGATATTCCCACCCCACTTCATCTTCAACCTTAGTTTATTTGACTTTTGCTCTAAGTTCAGAAATTTATGCTCAACTACCCTACTTTGACCACCTAGTTCCTCCACTACAAGTACACCATATTCTTTGATTTTAGCATCCACATGCTCCTTGGATAACCTAGTATCAATCCCTCGTAGAGTCAACATTTGAATTGAATTCTAATATCATCAAATTATTGGTTAAAGTTGGCCAAAAATTTATTTTTTAAACACACTGGCAGACTTGCAACTGCCCGTGTTACCCCCAAAACGACTTCTAAATCCAATTTTGAGGCTGAAAATGGATTTCTTGACCCAAATTAGCTAGACTCAAGCCCTCTTTCGAAGCTTAAATAAGTTTTTATCAAAATTATATTTTCATTTCTTCAAACCCTCACACCACTATTACACCACCACTAAACAACTTCTCAAGACCACCCAAACTCAGCCATACCAAATAATTTACTCAAATCATGCTGAAATCTCAAACTCGTTTCAAAATCCAAAAATACATTAAACTTTAAAACACAAATTAATGCATTAATACCAAACCAAATCAAATCAAAATCTAAATACATAATTGAGTTCCTAACATCCATATTAGACTGTGAGTATATATGTTATTGCTCGAAGTTGTCTCTACAAGAAATCCAAAAATTTAAAGTCTATACTTTCTTTCTTTAATTTCTCTTTCTCCTCCTTCTCTTCCATCGAATACTTCTCCATTTTATCCCCCAAGCAGCTAGGTGTCCTCCATGCAACCTTGCAAACCTCCATCAGCCACCTTGCATATGTAGAAGAGTCTTGAAATTTCAATGGAAGTTTGATAATTTTTTTATTTTGTCTAATTTCAAAAATTAATTAAAAGTAATAATATTTTTTTAAAAAAAAATTACATATAGATTAAATCAAGCACTATAAAATTATCTGTTAAAATTTTGGATATCAAATTGATCTCCAATCTGATCCGCTAATGCAACTCCCACATTCATAATTCGCCGATACGCATTGATTTTACTTTGTTCATTTGTGTTTTTCGACTCATTTATTTTTACCAACTACATTCCTACACCTAGCAGACCTCCTAATCGCACACACTCAATGATTTCTAATTACTGAAAGTCAGGTTATTACAAAAGTACCAAAAAAGAACCAACCAATAATCAAATGAGGCCTTGATAAGAAAGAAAAATATATAATTGATCTCCAACATTTTCAATCAAATTTGAATCTATAAATATTTAAATCATTAAAAATGAAATGTGTGAAGAAGGCCGCTTCAAAATGCATGCAGATACAAAAAAAAAAGCTTTCGTATGGAGTTAAATCTCTTAACATTGTGTAGTTTTATTTTTGGGTTGATTTGCCGTGAAAAATTGGATAGAAATTAACGATTGAAGCAATCTAAAACTCAAACCAATAAACTTTGGGGATGTTTGGTAAGTGGGATTGGGACTTTGGAAGATATATTGAAAAAACATAATTCAAATGACACACAAAACTCTTGTTTGACAAAAAAATTAAAACCCAGTCTGCTATTGGCCCGAACCTTAAACCCTAAATCATAGATTTCATCAAATCTATGGGGGTAGGTTTTGGATGAAAGTTACCAGATTAAAGATACAAAAAAAAAGATAATTATACCCCATATGTATACAATCATGAATTTTGATTAGATTGATAAAGGACAAAATACTCATTTATGTAAAAATATATTATCATAATAGTTATATATTCGTGGACATACTGTCACACCCCAACTCCAAGGGCATGACCGGCCGTGAACCATAGATCGATAACCTATGGAACACATAAGCCTAACAATTAAACTAATAATATAACAGTGAAAAATAACACTAGCACTAAATTGATCATATGTCAATATGTCAAAGTTAACGTACCTAAACCTGTTGTCCCAATTGTCCAAACAAGTAAAGATGGCTATATAGTATATGCTACGGAAGTCACAACACTATTAGCCCCAATCAATTCTCTAAATCCGCTATTAACACTCCAATCATTTACCTGAAAAATTTTATTTTGAAAACATGAGCTAAAAAGTCCAGTGAATGGAAAGGCATGCATATTCAAAATGGTTGAAAAATATTTTTGGCATACGACATGTAAATCAAATATTTTAAAAAATAACTTCACCAAGATAACCAATTTTTCAAGAATAACACAATCGGGTTTCAACCAAAAATCATACTACAACAATGAATCATATCATAATGGTGGAGACTGTACGATATCCAATAATCGATGGGAACCAATATCAAATACCAAAAGATCTCAAAGTTAAATCCAACATCGTACTTAGGGTCACCACAGCCTCACTTGGGTCTGTTCCCTAAGACGATCCAGTGAAGGTCACCAGGACGCACCAGACATTGTTCCTTCAACCGTTGAGCACTAGGGTCACCTCAGCCTCTCCGGGATCTGTTTCCTAGTGGCCAGAGTCACCGCACACAGAGGAATAATTTTCCTGGACTTTTAGTTTTTGGTCCCATTTACCATCACAAAGTCTCACCATATAAACAAGTGATTGAATCACAATACTTCACAAAAGAATTCATCGTATGCCACAAGTATTTAGACACATAGTAAAACATTTGGTAAAAGTAATGATGAACAAACATGATGTATCGTTTTTAAAATATTTAGGGATACGGAGAATTCTTGAAAATATGTAGCATGCCAAACCACTCACCTCAAGTCCAAATGATATGTTTCTTGAGTGTTCCTTGTTACCCGAAGTAGAGTGAGATGCTATCGATGCTTTTCCTCTTTTCTCACAATTTTCTTTCTCCTTTGTTGAGGTGCTCTTCCTCCCTTCTTTTCTCTTTTTTACTCTCTATTTTTTCTTGAAGTGGAAGACTACTTGTGTCTTTTCTATCTTAATCCAATCCCAAATGCCCTATTTATAGGCATCTTGGGATTATTCTAGAATGTGACATTTTTAGGGGACATTCCCTAAAATATTCTATCATCTCTCCTTTTCTAGATCTTTCTAGGTTTCAAGCTCATTTTATACATGACAATTCCACAAGTATCTAGAATATTCTAAAGTCTTCTCCAACCTTCTAAGTCCTTCCGGTATTTTGTGGGACATTCTAAATCTCTCTAAAATCTTCTAGTATTTTCTTGATCCTTCTAAAATATTATAGACTTCTCTAGATTTTTCTAAAACTTTCCGGATTCTTCTACAATGCTCTAGGTTCCTCGATGTTCTAGAATCTTTCAGATCTTTCTAGAATCTTCTCAAACATTTTAAATTCTTCTAGACTGTTCTAGATTATTCTTAAACTTTCTAGAATCTTCTTCAACATTCTAGATTTTTTTAGAAACTTCTCAAATATTCTAGACTATTCTAAATTTCTCTGTAAAATTTTTCTTATGCTTTTTAAGATAATATTCCTTAACAAGTTCCTTGCTAAAATGAAACGGAGTATTACACATACCAAACATGAGTATGAACTAAATCTAATGTTGAATCATATTTTTATAAAGAGGAGTTTGAATTTGAAAGGAATTAGACAAGTCAATCCAAACTCCTCCCAAAAAATTCATCCAAACTGCCTCTTAAGGTCTAATATAAGAAAGTGGTTAATTTAGGGTATAACATAAAATATGGGACATAATCTACAGAACCTAAATGTAAGTTTTCCTACAAAATAATTGTCTCCCTGTCATTTCAGCTACCTTGTTTGTGTGACGAAGAGGGCATGTTGGTCCTTTCAAATAATGAAACCGCGCCTTTCCCTTTAGCTATTGCGGGTGGTGAAAATTGCTAAGTTTGCTTGCTGGTAGAACTTCTAATCTGTGTACGGTCAGCCACAACTCACAATAGTCGCATTGTCGATCTTCCATGAGAACTGCCCGAAGGCCTGCTGTGCCGTTGAGTTCTCCGATATTGAAACGGCGGCATTGGGAAAATGAATAGCCGGGGGTCCAGTAACCGGCTATCTTCTTCATCTAGTTCGGGCTTTGGATCTCGAGTTTCATTTCTCATGTTCTCTATGTTCGCCACCATGGCTTCCTTTTACATCGCCGGCCGGTCAGTTCTCTCTCTCTTTCTCTCTCTGCGTATACCAACCTGCAACATAATGATTACTTTATCTTTTTCATTTGGCCTTTTTAATTGAGAAATGTACCTTGAATAGACTGTGGCAGGATGCGGAGAACAGGGCTTATCTAGTTAGCGAGCTTGATAGAAGAACTGGTCAGGTACCCCCTAGTATTATTAGTTTTATTTAAGATTTGGTATGTACTCCTCATGTTTCGTTCACTTTGGTTGGTTACATATTATAAATGGGTTCTGGTCTTGTTATTGCTTGTTTATACTGGTGATACGGATTTGTGGATGTTGGTTTATGTGGCCCTTGTGATATCAATGTCTTGAAATTATATGCAATCAGTGAATCAGTGCATGCTGTTTATAGTCCATTGAGTTTTGGAAAGCATTCAATTCATCTTAAGTTTCTTCAATAACCTGATTATTTTAAAACAGAAGCTTTTAGAAATTTAATACAAAATCTCTATCCATCTTATATTGTTGGTCATTGGGAATGTCTGCATATCAATCCACCAATTTATGTGCGAGACTGCTACTGATTATCCTAGTGGTGTTCGTCCTCCAGCGGTTATTGCAATGGATGCAAAAGCATGGGTGTTTTCTATGAATCTGCCATAAAAATGAAATACCCAAAGGATTAAATTAAAACTTATTTTTTGGTAAATCGATTGTGAAATGCTTTTCTAGAACCCTCAATATATGTTTTATCAATCTTTTCGACCTTGGTCCCATAGCAAGTCAGAAAGATTGAGAAACAAAACTATCTGATTTGATTCGTTCTCAATGGCCATGAGATGATCATCTTAGGGTGATCTTTTTGTTGACGGATGCTCTTATTATACTCGTAGTCTCTGTAGGATGAGAACCAACTATATAATATCTACATTGAGAATTCAAGTATTGTATGCGTCATTAGTCCGATTCTTTGTAGGAACTACCCGTAATAACAAACTTGAAAAATGGATCTGTTTATCTTAAATAGATTTGTTGTTCCTGGCCTGGAACCATCTCGCTCTTGTGAACACTGATCATAAGTGGCAAAAGTTGCCGGAATGCTCATTTTTTGTCCGTAAGCTCTCCTCGCCGTAATTCTATCTGGAAGTCGCCCAGAAAGACATAATAGGATAGGGCTAGTAGACTTGGAATTATTATGAGGGAATATATATAATGTTGTTTTGAGGGGGTTTAACATCATTTTTTTTTTCTTTTGATAGAATTTTTTCCAAAACAAATCTATAGTTTGTTCCTCACTTAAGTAATCCCCACTTTTAGTAAAATCATCCTTATGATAAGATTCCCCCCAGATGGAGAAGTTTCTGAAATATAGATTGGATATGCCCTAAAGGCGGTCAATCTTTCATGATATGATTTTGAATATACTTTGGTACACACAGAAACTGTTAAAGCTCTGAAATATGCAGGCCCAGTTGAAATGCAACCCCTTTATAGATTAGCCTTGTGTGAATAACCACTCAAAACATTTTGTCCTAATTGTCTGAGCCCATGTTGTAAACAAAGAACATGAATCATCCATTGCTTAGTCATATGGCTACCTCTTGTGTATACCATGAGCAGCTATGACCTCTGTTAATTTGAGGAGTTAACCTTTGCCATTTCAATTCTATTCTATGCTTTCCTGTATTTCTATGAGTTAATTTGATGACAATTCACCCACTGAAAGATTAAAGCAAACAACTGGTCTTACATTTTCAGGGGAACTCTGCTGTATCTGTTGATGATACACTTAAAATGATAGCCTGCAGGTGAGTTGATTTTGGCCATCTGCCATGTTGGTTTGTCAGGGCCTTTTTAATTCCAGCGAAACAACTTCACACGGGTAGAGGGATGATTGTTTTTTGTGAGCCAGGGAACAACAAAAGAGGTTAGCTACTCTTCAGATGGAGCTGGGCAAGGCTAGACAGGAAGGTTTTGTTTCTAAGCATCTCTCAGAAACTAGTGGGACTCACACAAAAAAGAAGCCTCTAGCTGTCATAGGAATCATTACAAGGTTTGGCCACAAGAACAACAGAGACGCAATTCGTAAGGCATGGATGCCTTCTGGTAGAATACTCTTCCCTTTTGTGAGTTTTATTTTTGTTGTTCCTTGTTTCATGTTGACAACCAGTAATGCCAGTGCACTAGTCACCAAAAACTCAAATTTTGAACCAATTTTTGACAAAAAAACATGCAAACAATCATTTTCTAATGTTGTATCATGGGCAACCTGAAGACATACTGGACCATAACGGTTATCACTTTTATCTTGAATCACCCACGCTAACTCTTGCTCCTGAGTTAGATGCCTTGGGCTCAGGGGTGTAGTTCCCTATTGGATGGGCTCCGGCCTCCAGGGCATACAATAGTGCTCTTACAATCCATTATTGGTTTGCCATATATGAGGTGGACTAGCTAGTATCCATGGTGTCTAAGTGTCTGATAGTAACTTGGTAAGGCCAGCACATGTGGCTAATCAATATGACCACATGAAGTTGTCCAACTTGACAACAGCATCCATATGCATGGTAGAGTGTAACAGGGGACGGGTTCACATTTCCCATAGGACTAATGGCATCTCTACATCTTTTTAGGACCATCCAAGAAGCGACGTGTTGATATTCAAAGTCATGAGGATGGGAACACTTTAACTACGTGTCTGCTCTGACTGCCCATCCAAATTATCCCAATACAGCTCCATGTGGTAACTTAACCATCACAAAGTGGATGCATGCCAAGCTCAAAAATGCTTCTTGGGCTCTGCTATTGATCTTGGCATGCATGAATGTTGTAGGTTGCACTGGGTTGTCCTAGTTATGATGTCATAAGGATACGAGTTTGTGCTTAGTTCCTTTCGATTATGATTTCTTTGTCAGTACTCGTATATTTACATAATAACGTTAAAAAATCTTTATGAATTGCCTGAAATAGAAATGATTCCTTGTTTTTTATTTATAATATGATGAAATTCCTGCCAAGTCTTATGAACTTGGTGATATGTTTAGGTCAAGAATATGGCAACTTGTGTCTTTGGAGCATTCCACTTTTAAATACAGTGGTTTCTCCCCCTCTCTGTAGTTTTTTAGTTGAGTAATACTTATCCAGCACTAACGTGTGCAGGTGAAGCTTTGAAAAAGCTGGAGGATGAAAGGGGCATAATTATACAGTTTGTAATAGGAAGAAGGTCTTTATATCAACAAGCTGAAAGTTTAAAAAGATGTGTTGTATGCTGGATTTGATTGATTGTATATGACCTGCAGTGCAAACCGTGAAGACAGTTCGGACAGGGATATTTACAATGAGAATAGGCTGACCACTGACTTCATTATTCTCGTATGTTCAACTTTCTGTTATAATTATGTTATGCTTTATTAATTGTTTTGTCTAAGAAATAAACTATTGTGGAAATATAATCATTTCTTTTAAGCTTAAGTTTTTGAATGTAAAATTGTGGAGACCTGCTAAAGTGGATCAATCCATGGAATATATGATATTGATATATACCATCTGCGATTCAGTTAAATTCATTTTCTTTCCTTGGTCTAAGAACAGAATGATCATGTGGAGGTTTCTGGGGAGCAAACAAGAAAAATGAAATTGTTCTTCATTCACGCTGTGGAGCACTGGGATGCTGAGTTCTATGTTAAGGTCAATGATGATCTTTATGTCAATATTGGTATGTATTCCATATTGTAGATTAGCGAATGAACTTGATAGGTTGTTGGCTTGGGTGTTACTTAGTTGAGATCATTACCATGAGGTGGTTTTAATATGAAGTTGGGGGAAAACCTATAGACCATGGAAATGTACACATCAAATGGAAAGTGGAAACATTAAGGAATTTCATATTTTTGCCCTTTTTTCCCTGTGTGCATAAGTGGTCTTTTGACTAAGTTGCACAGAATTGACTAAGTTGTACATATATATTGTATTGGAGAATCTACTCAAAGTTAGAGTATTTCAATTTTTGTTGATGCCTCTATCATGGAACAAAAGTAATACTGCAATGCACTCTACCAGTGCGATTGTCGTTTCATTAATTCATGGAAAAAAGTATTTTTAGTAGTTCATCCTGTCAGAACTTTATAGTGTGTGAATCTTTGTTATGGTACTGTGCTTTATATGTGACGTAGAGAGATGTTGAATTGTTTATTTTATTTCATCAAAGGACATTGATGTTGCCAGAGTTGCTCTAGTGCTTCAGCCATTCCAAGCATAACTATTTAAATGAGACTGAAAGAAAACACCTCTAGTATTAACCTGGCCCTTTGTAGAATTTTTCATGCATCAATGCTCTAAGAAAAGTACTTATAATTTTGTTGGTAGAAAGCAAATGCAAAAGTGATGTTAGTGCACACAATAACAACTTAAACCATGCTAAACAATCACCAAAACTGCACAGATTTAGCAATTCCCAGTCCATGCTTATCGTTGTGGATTATCCTTCTGTTGTACAGATGTCCTGGGAGCGGTTCTTACTACTCATTTGGATAAGCCTCGTGTTTATATCGGGTGTATGAAAGCAGGCGAAGTTTTCTCTCAGCAGTGAGTATACGATTAAGAACAATGAGAAGTTTGACATTAGACTACACTGTCATTAATAATCTTTACATCACCTAATCTTTGCAGGACGGAGAAATGGTATGAACCAGACTGGTGGAAATTTGGGGATGGGAAATCGTGAGTATCCCCACATTTGATTTTACCTTTTTCTCAGATAGCTGTAGACGATTGCTACAGTGCCACTTGGAGGATGCATGTGTAATCACTTTATGTTTCCCTGATATTAGTGTAGCAATAAGCGGGTCAGATAGTTCAATTTTTTTGTCATGTCATGAAGGAATCTGTATGCCATATATGTGCTCCTCATTGTTTAGACACTAAGGTCCTTGTACACTTCCTTCTACTAACTTCTAAAATTTAACTCTTTTCAATGAATAGATACTTCCGACATGCTTCTGGTGAGATATATGCCATATCACAGAGCTTGGCTCAGTTCATTTCAATCAACAGGTTAAATTATTATTATTATAATGTTCTCTCATTTTCAATTGAGCACGAACAAAAACTGAGAAGGGACTACGTTGGCTTTCTCTGTCTTGGTTCTGCAGATCTATTCTTCGTTCATATGCCCATGATGATGTGAGTACTGGATCATGGTTCATTGGGCTTGATGTGAAGCATGTCGATGAAGGGAAGTTTTGCTGCTCTTCTTGGGTGACAGGTCTCTCTCTCTCTGCGCGTGAGTTTGTGTATGTTTTGTGTTTTGCACTTGGAAAACATGAAAAGAGCAATGGAAAGGAACAACTGGTGTTATATTAGTGCATAATTTATTTACTGGTTGAAGTATTATCCTTTTGCATGTTAAAAGTCCATACCCAGTCTCAGCTGACCTCCACCATTGCCAAGTATAGTACCAGGTCCCTTTTGGACATACCCACTATAAGTTGCATAAGAAGTATTCTTCTTTTTCGGCTTGAATTTTTTTTCATGTGTCACCACCTTTATTCTTATATACTTCTTTAATTGTATTCTATTGCTTTTTGAATTATGTCTGCATTTCTGGCTTCCCAATTTTTGTGGAACCCTAAATACTATCTGTAACAATTGAATTGCAAGATTTGTGCTGTGATAACAAACAGTTAAACCTATATCTAGCTGTTCTCGGGTGAATAACTAAACCACAGATAAAACAAGTCCTGTGAAATCTTAATCATGTGGTTTATGTGAATGCAAGCTGTGTAAGTTTCCTCTTGCTTAGCACCTCATTGATATGTTGTTTTCTGGTACTGTGTAGGTAATATAGGTTTTTTTCTCTATAGAAAAACTTAATACATGCATATTTCTCGTTGGAACTGGAAAAAGGGGATAGGGGAATTTGTACACATTCTCTCTCTGGGCACAAGGCAGAAACATAAAAAAAATTGGAAGATCGAATACATGTAGAATATATGTTAAAAATGCGTCATCTGGTTTGATATGCTGCCCACAGAACAAGTTTTTTTGGCTGCCTAATAATTTTTAGTACAGCCTCTCATCTAAAATCAAATCAATGGTTTATTTTCAAATGAACATAATATGAAAAAGTCGGTTATAGTATCACATACTTGAGCCCATCCAGTGGTTGGACCACTTGGCACTCAAACAAAGGCGTAACTCTCCTTCATGGGAATTTTGGTTCATTCCTATTGTTAATCCACGTAATGTTACTATTCATATATTTGTCTCACATCGGTTAGATTAAGAAATTTCACTACTCTCTTGTACTATTTATTCTCTATTCTCTTCTTTCTGAATGATTTTTGTTTATATTGTGATTGTAGGGGCCATATGCGCGGCTGCATGAATTGATTCCTTCAAGAATAGATATCAATGCCATCGCAACTCCTTTAGGTAGCATAAGGTGCCATTCCTGACGCGCCTAATCTGGGATATCTGTTTGACAAGAACTCATGGATAGAAAAGAATTCAAGCTGCCTCAGTGGTGTGGTTTGGATGATTTAAAGAGGCTCTATGTGAATAGTGAGTTGAAATTCAGCAAAAAGCTATAGATGTTGCAACTATATTACCATTGATGAAGATTCTGATTTCTGCTGTGTCTTCTTTATCCATTCTGATGTCATTGATATGTTTTCTGTTTTATCGGCTATTGAAATAGGTATAATTAAATTTATGTTGAAGCTACTTAAATATACTTACTGAAATATCAAATTGATCATATCATCTATAAGCTTAAGTCAATGCTCCAATAAAAAGTTTTTTTTTTTCCCCACGAAACTCCAACCTTGGTCTTTATTTTTAAGCAGAGGATACAAATATAAAAAAAATAACCCGTCTGGTGAGTTATTTCTTTATAGATTTTTAAGTGGAATGTTTATTATGATTAGAAGTAGGGCTGTTAATCGAACGTGTCCGTGCCGAGTTTGAGTCAAGCTTGAAAAACTGAATTCTTAATTGAGCTTAAAAAATTGTCCAAGCATGGTTCATTTAGCAAACGAGCCGAGCCTGAACGGCTCGAACCCAAGCCGAGTTCAAGTATTTATACATAAACGAGTTGAACCGAGTTTTTAGGGCTTGTTTTCTAAACAATTTTAAAAATTTGTTCAAGTTTGAGCTTGTTTAGAAAACGAGTCAAGCCTAAACGAGCTAAATTCGAATCGAATTCAAGCCAAACTCGAGTAGCTCAGTTTGATTAATAATCTTAATTAGAAGTGATAAATTAGGAGAATTGCTATGCCACTAAAAAATATATTCTTTCTCATGTTTCATTATTCATATTTTATATCGCCGAACAGAGATATTTGGATACTTGATTATGAATTTTCAAAATCTTCCTACTTTTTCAACATGTAGAAAGTTGTTTCTTTAGATACTCACCTGAGCAGGTTCAATACAACTCTGCAAGTAAAACTTTTGAACGGTTATGAGAACTTTTTAGATCGAGTTTAGGAGAAAAAGATTTGAGAAAATGATGGTCTAATTGGTATTGTGCCAAGGTTAAAATTTAATGGGGTAAATTAATTAATTCAAATTCAACCTCATTTTTTGGGTAGAATTAGGAGTTAATAGCGTTAACTAGCACAGTTTTTAAACATGTAAATCAATTAAGTTATCACAAGAGTCGGTTAGTTCATAAGTCACACAACTATTTCAATGAGGTATCGTGCTGGGTAACTAATACCCAACATAACAACCAGAAGTGTCGTTGCAAATAATCTTTCAATGCAAAACAAAAATCACAGGCAGTGGGAATTAAGTGTTTACCGTAATTATTTGGTATCTAATTCAAGTTTAAGACAGGGAGAATACTACGGTACATCCAAGGGAATTTTCGGTATGGTACCGAAA
The DNA here is from genome assembly GCA_023539305.1 of Ilex asprella. Lineage (NCBI taxonomy): Eukaryota > Viridiplantae > Streptophyta > Magnoliopsida > Aquifoliales > Aquifoliaceae > Ilex > Ilex asprella. The sequence continues at coordinate 41,803,288 of CM042186.1, read as the reverse complement.
ATTCTTTTTTTACAATATTAGTGAATAGTTTATTAAATTTATGAATTATTTACAATGGACAAGACATTGAAATAACAGACAAGACATAAAAAAATAATAGATAAGACATAAAGAAAGCTGTCATTATTGTTTTTTAGGACAATATTTATAATTTCAATAGATGAATTACTAAATTTGTGAGAATATTTACAACTTCAGTGATATATTTACCAAATTTGTGAAAATATTTACAACTTCAGTGGTATGTTTACAAATTTTGTAAAAATTTTTACAATTTAAAGGGGAGATTTTTATAACTTAATGAGGAGATTTGATCGATCGTGAGGATATTTAATCGATCATGGACTACTTTTATGTCAATATTTACAATTCCAATCGATTCTTTACGACTTTTTTGGGAATATTTATAACTTTAATGAATTCTTTACTACATTTATGAGAATATTTACAACTTTAATGGATTGTTTATTACATTTGTGGAAATCTTTACAACGAAAAATGGATTCATTGCTATTCAATGATCGATCAAATATAATTTTGATCGATCAAATCCAAATTTTAAAAAATTGAAAAAAAATTCAAATTAACATTAAATTAAAATTCATAGAATTAAAATTAAATTAAAATACATATAATGAATCTATTTTTCGTTGTAAAAATTTCCACAAATATAGTAAACAATTCATTAAAGTTACAAATATTCCCATAAATGTAGTAACGAATTCATTGAAGTTGTAAATATTTCCAAAAATGTCGTAAAGAATCCATTGTAGTTGTAAATATTGACATAAAAGTAGTCCATAATCAATCAAATATCCTCACGATCGATCAAATCTCCCCATTAAGTTGTAAAAATCTCCCTATTAAGTTGTAAAAATTTTCACAAAAATTTGTAAACATACCACTGAAGTTGTAAATATTTACACAAATTTGGTAAATATACCACTGAAGTTGTAAATATTCTCACAAATTTAGTAATTCATCCATTGAAATTGTAAATATTGTCCTAAAAGTCAATAATAACGGCTTTTTTTTATGTCTTATCCGTTATTTTTTTATGTTTTGTCCATTATAAATAATCCATAAATTTAATAAATTATTCATTAATATTGTAAAATTTTTTTTTTAGTACCATATCGAAAATTTCCTCAGAAGTATGGGAAACGAAAAGACCATAGACCAGTCCTGTCCTGTCCTGTCCTGTCATGTAGTGTCAGGTCCATCGGTTAGAACGTAAGGGTATAAAAGTGAAAAAAAAAACAAATGAAAATATAAATAAATAAAGATGGGGCCCGCCCAACACGTCGTCATCAAAGAAGCATTGGACAGAAAGCTTCACACAGTATATGAACTCAGTTGCCCAGTCGCTGTTACTTTCTCCTTCTCTCTCTCAGCAACTCTAATAACCGAAGGAGGATCTTCGAGGTTACTGAGACCATCTCTCTCTCTCTCTGTCTCTCTCACACACACACACCCACACACGCATCTGCTATGTCGCTCTATGTGTAGATTTTTATGTATGTGTTGAGCTGAGTTGATCTAGGGTTTTGGGGGAAGGCAGGATCTGGACGCTGATGGCTTCGAAGCGGATCTTGAAAGAGCTCAAGGATCTTCAGAAAGATCCTCCTACCTCGTGCAGCGCTGGTACGATCTGTCTCTGAAAGTATCACCTTTGTTTATGGTAGTTTTTTTTTTTGTTGCTGGATTTGCAATGTCCGCCGTAGAATTTTTTGCATGAACTTACCTTGCCAGAAATTTTGTATGTATTTACACATGACCGCTGGGGGGGGTACTCTGGCAACTCACCGTAAATATCTTCTATTGTGATACATATACTGCAGTTGTAGTTGAGTTTGTAGCTTCATATACATGGATTCATTTGCTATTTAGTACGCAAGCAGGTGAGGAAAAGGGGAATCAATAGAAGAAAAATAATGTATTACTCAATTGAGGGGGCCAAATTGAATGTGTTCTTGAGGGGTTCAGCTTAATAAGTTCTGGAAAACAGCATTAAGTTCAGTGGACAAAATAGCAAAGTGTAGAATCTAAAGGGGGCCCAAGTCCCACCGCCCATTTGTGTAGACTTGGTATCTTTGCAGGGAAAATAGTTAAATGGTCTGATCATTGAGGACTGTAGGATGCACGATTGATATTCTACTGCACCTTTGTGCTTGATGGAGCATTCTTTGAAGTAATTTCTTTTCTTATTTATTGGGTTATTTATGCAAGAATACCTTAGATATTCATAATATTAAAAACTTAAGACTAAGCATCTAATACAGCATGTTTGTGCTCATGTCTATCTAGCAATTGCTTCTTTGTTTTATCTCTGTTTTTGCGTGTAACACTTTAGGACCAGTTGCTGAGGATATGTTTCACTGGCAAGCAACAATTATGGGTCCTGCTGATAGTCCTTACGCAGGTGGCGTGTTTCTTGTTACTATTCATTTCCCTCCAGATTATCCTTTTAAGCCACCGAAGGTACTCAATGTGCTGTGATTAATTCTAGGAGAATGTGGTATTGACATCCTCTTCCTAGCTAGATTAATGTCTTTTCTTTTTAAATTTTGGTTGGAACTATGGGGTAAACTATCCACAATATTGGCAATAAGTTTGTCAATATATCTGCATCTCATCATATTCGGTGCAATATATTTCAGTATTTTTTCTAATTGGGTGGTTCGTTCAAAGAACTAACAATAATATGTGTTCTTATATCAATATGTTTGGGATCTGGGTATATATTTTTTGGTATGTGATCGTAAGATATTGATATTTCATTAATATGGTTAGAGTAAATGGATTTGGCCTTATTTATATTTGATGTTTGCAACCACTTTCTTGGAATGTTATTTTGATGAAACCAATTAGAAGTCTAATGATTATATTCACAAGTCATGTGCCTTTGTGTTCCTTTGGTGTCCAAAACCTGGGGTGTTTAGATTTGTGGAATCATCAGGGCAAAGAGTTGGCCTCTTCCCCAGCTTTGTTGGGGACTGCATGAAAAAAATCTGCCAGCAGAGGGTTCCCAAGCAGCTATCTAATTATGAGATCTGCAACCCTTTTATCTCTTGTCATAGTCTCAAAAGGACCGTCCCGAATAGAACAGCAATAAAGGAGAAGCCGGATATGATATATATATAACTATCCATTCGCATGTTTAATAAATACAACCCTTTTACACTTCCCAATCATATTCTACGAATTTTACTAAAAAATTGGTAAAATGATCTCTCTTCTATGCGAATCATTGTTTGAACAATGGAATCCATAAAAGGGAAGGAGGGGGTTAAGTGTTAAAAAATGGATTCTATATTGTTTCTTATTTTTATATCGTTATCTCAGCGAAAAGATTAAATACCGAATCCATTTTTTTTTCTTTTTTGGGATTCAAGCAAATTTGAATATGTAATATCGTAATAATGGTAGAAATTGATTAAGTTTTGTTTTGATATTCTATACAAAATCCCATAACATAAGTGGTGAAATTCTATTTTTAGGAATGTTTTATCAATTCCTTTCCATTTGTATCTATTGCAAATTCCAATTTGATTAGAAAATTCTCTTTATTCCTCCATTCATACATATTTCATATATTCAATTCTATATATGGAGTTGGGTAAAATTTCATGTGATTCAGTAAATAGAATATAAATTCCATCATTGCTAAATCATCTATATGATTCGATGAAGAATGAGCCAATAATGAGATTTTTCAATAAATAGGAAATTAAAAATGCTCTGGGATGGAAATGAGGGAATATCTACAATATTTGAGTTTAATCAGATACAATTTAAAGAATTTTGTTGGTTCATTGATCAGGGTTTGACGGAAGAACTTTACAAGTTTCTGAAAATTGAAGATATCGATCTAGAAATTGAATTTCAATTATTTTGTGGAAATATACCAATTGGTTGAACCATTGATAAAAGAAAGAGATATTGTGTATGAATCACTCACATATTCTTCTAAATTATATGTATCCACAGGATTAATTTGGGCTTGATACTGCTATTAGGGGTAGGGAGGAAAAAAGTTCTTTTGTAGTGGCAAAAATAGCTGTGAGGCTAGATATGAGACAATGTTTTAGTCTTTGTTGTGATTCTTCTAATATGAAAGAGGAGTTGCGGGTACTGCTAAAATGTATTGTGATTCAAGAAGAGAAAAAAGTTGAAAAAGAGGAATTGACAGGGTGCACAAAAAGGTGGTGATGATCAATGAGTGATAGAGAGTGACTTTATGATGAGTGTGATGACTATCTGCTGCAGGTTGCAAAGAGTGTTGTGGTTGGTGCTGCATGTGAAGGTGGTGGCTATTAGTAGGGGCTTATGGCTTTCTATGGATGGTGATGACCTTTTATTGAAGAATTGGAGTTGTGGGTGCTGACGTGATTGCGACAAAGTAAATCCTAATGATAGGTGGTTGAAAGTGGTAGCGATTAATTTATTGTGAAGGTAGGATTTTAGAGTAGTGGTTCCAACTATTTAATTTTTCCGTTTTCCTTTTACACTTGACATTTCAGGAACCTAGGGTTTTACTATTTACAATTATATTCATGTGGGTATAGGTCGTGAAAACTTCTAGGGTGGTGGTTTTGTAATGAGGAAGAAAAATTCTTTACTTTCAAAAGGGGTCAAATTGGCTTGATTCTGTACTACACAGTCCTAAACAATTGATGACAAAGACTTAGAAGATTCTCTAGATAGCAAGCTTTATCTGTGTTTTAATGTTAATTAAGTGCAAAGGGTACGATAATGGGTTAGGATAAGTTTGGTGATGTAGATCAGAAATGACTAGAAATCAGAGAATAGAAAGAGAAGAAAGAATAAAGGGTGGAAGGAGTTTATCTCATTCTCGCAAGAAATCGGTAAAGAAACACATAAATTTTTCACAGAGTTGGGATTACACTATTATTTATAGGTAAAGTCCCCTACTAAAATAAAACTATTTTCCTACTAAAATACTAAAAGAGTTTCATAATCAAACTCTTAGATCCCGATCTTACTAAAAATGTATAATAATTTCTTAGTTAAACTCTAATTAATACTCCTAATCAAAGAAATACTTATAAATCAAATAATAATAATAAAGCAACCAATTACACTTTCCTTTGGACAAAAAATTTCTAGTCTTTCGCCTAGGCTTCCAAAGTCGACTGTATTGGTCCAACCAACTAATGGTTGCGTCATCTATTCTCCTCGGTTGAAAAAAATTTGACTCCGACGAGTAAGGAGGAAGGCCAAGAATACTATCTAATAGAAAAGCTCTCTGAATCAATAACAGACTCTTTTTCAATTGAAGTGTACATGCATCAGTTGCACAAGAATATACTTTTTTCGTCCGATTGCAAAAGAATATGTATTAGCTCGCCCTGTATGTTGTGCATCACGATCCCATATCCAAGTACGCTCTAAAAGTATTTGACAAAGCTTGAGAGGCAATACATCACACATGACAGTATCCTTAAGACTTCCAATGGTGAATGTAACTGGACATCTCTTATCAACTTTCAGTTTGGTATTGGTAATCCATGTTACATGATATGGTTTCGGATGTGGTTCAACTTTCAAATTTAGTTTCTTCACAACCTCTTTTGATACCACATTTGTACAACTTTTCGTGTCAATCACTAACGAATATATATGTCCTTCACAACAAACACTTGTCTGAAAGATTTTTCCTCGATGAATAAGCTCACCAGTAACTTCTTTATTAGCAATAAATAAAGGACGGATAACACCCATAAAATGATCATCAACCAAATCATCAAAATTAACCTCACCTACATCGAGAGGTTATACAATATCTGTTTCAAATTTTGGTTTATCAGAATCATTATGCACCTTCGAATTTTTCTTTTCAATCACAGCAACAGATTTTGAAGGGCATTGAAAAGAGAGATGACCAAAACCAAGACAATTAAAACATCTCGTCTTATAATTAGTACACCATTGAGAAGAAGAATTAACACAAGTCCGAGATGATTTCTTTGGAGTAAGTATTCTCTTAGGGTTTATTAGTGGACTTACCTTGATTTGCATGTACGACAGTTTTCTTGATCCGGGTTGAAGGAGCCTTAGTAGATCTCATATAAGATATCTTTTTCAACTCATCTTCCATCTGATAGGCAACCTAAACTGCATCTGCCATGATGTATAGTCTATTTGCAGCCAAACCCGTAGAAATTTGTGAATTGAAACATTGCCTATACATGACAATCATCACATCCTCGATCCATGAGAACTCTGATTGGGTGGCCAAGCTGTAGAACTGTCCTGTGTACTCCTCGACAGACATACTCCCTTGATTCAATTGTGTAAACTGTAAATGAGTTCGTTGTTTATAATTAGTAGATACAAAGTAGCAAGTCATAACAGTTTTCATATCATCCCATGATCTATTAAAGTGAGTTTGTTGGTACTTTTCACACCAAAGTCTTACTATATCCTTCAATTTTGATTCTGCCAAGAATACCTTCTTCTCATTGATCAAACGATGTCATCTGAAGAAGTTTTCAATGCTACGTAACCAATCAAGGAATATCTTGGGATTATTATCTCCATAAAAATCTCCAACTTCTAGCATAACTCTCCTGTCAATATCAAACAATCTCTGTTCTTCTTGAACTTGAGCTTGTGGTGGAGGGGTTTGTACAAGTACCTGTAGAGGATTTAGGACTGAAGATGATGGACTATTATTGGCGTTTTTCTCAACTCCTTTCCTCTTCTTATCTAAGAGATAAGTTTCCATGATCTCCTTTAGTGATATTATAGACATCTCTAGTGAATCCATCCTCTCATTCATGGCCTTTTGTGAATCAATTTGTGCTTGGGATAAAGCCTCCACTTTAACATTTAATTCGGCGTTGGAAACCATCTTAATGGAAGAGGTTTTAGGGATTTTAAAAATTCTAGGGTTAAATTATAATTTTAGAAAGCTTTAGGGCCAAATTAAAACTTCAGAAACTTTGGGGGGTAAAAATTATAATTTTACAAAAATTCGTGGTGAAAGTATAATTTCAAAAACTCTAGGGGTTAGATCTGTAATTTGATGGGGTTGCGTACTGGTTTTTTGTGCTAGGAGGGCAGTGGATAATTTTTTTTTTGGTTGGACTTGGTTTGGGCTATATATATTTTTTTGGGCTGGACAGTATTTGGGTTTTGGGTATTTTTGGACTTTAGGCTGTGGTTAAACTTGTCTTTTTCCTCTAAATTTTGGGTTGTTGTTTTTAACCCTAGCAGTGGCAGCTTACGTAGAGGTCACAAGTAGCAGCAACTAATAACGATTACTTGTAGAATGAACTATTGAAGGTGGGCAAACTCATTGAAATTGATGGTGGGCAATGATGCTATTGAATAGTAACAGGAAGCAATGAAGATATTAGAGTAGCGAAAAAAAGAAGAAGATTTGGATCGAGATTTTGCTCTGATACCAAACTGATGTAGATCGAAAAGTACTAGAAATCAGAGAATAGAAAAAGAAGAAGAAAGAATAAAGGGTGGAAGGGGTTTACCTCATACTCGCAAGAAATCGGTGAAGAAATATATAATTCTTCACAGAGAACCACTTTTTATTATATTAGTCACTCTAATTAAAAATAGTTGGAATTACACCATTATTTATAGGCCAAGTCCCTTACTAAAATAAAATTATTTTCCTATTAAAATACTAAAAGAGTTTCATAATCAAACTCTATAATAATTTCCTCTTTAAACTCTAATTAATACTCCTAGTCGAACAAATACTCATAAATCAAATAATAACAATAAAACTACCAATTACACTTCCTTTTGGACCAAAAATTCCTAGTCTTTTTCCTAGGCTTTCAAAGTCGATTGTATTGATCCAACCAACCAATGGTTGCGCCATCACTTGGCCTTGTTAGAGTATAGTAATGGTGACTTTTACATTTTGATTTTACCCCGTTCCACATATATTACTGCCTAGTTTTTGGTTTGGAAATTGAACTTCAGTTCTTTACATATTGTGTTGTGTGTGTATTATGGCACGTTTTTTGTACCAAGTCATGTTGGGAATACTAAGTTTTATTGCCGGACATTGAAACCTTGGAATGTTATTCTCGTGTAGATACTTTGAGAATGGCCAGTCGTTTCTTATGTAAACAATTAAGTGCGACCCTTATCCAGGTTAATCATTTTTGTTGATCTGTATAATATCTGGGTCAGGTGTAGTAGGTATTATCTTAGTTTTACTTTTTTTTTTCCGTTGTTGAATATTTATTATTTAATATAGTTTGGATTGTTTTGACAGGTCGCTTTCAGGACTAAGGTTTTTCACCCTAATATTAACAGCAATGGGAGCATTTGCCTTGATATTCTGAAGGAGCAGTGGAGCCCTGCCCTTACTATATCCAAGGTGATTGTTCTATTTTGCAATGCGACTACTGTGAAATATTTCTTGCACCAAAATTTGATTTGGATGTTGAAAAATAAATTGCTGATTTTTAGCTTGCTTATTAATTTCTGTATTCATTGGAACTTGCTATGGGTTGGGAATGTACACCAAGAAATCTTGTACTGGGTATAATCACTACCGGGCTTAAGTTTTACATAAGAAGTTAACATTTGCAAGTGGTTGTTTATATATGAAAGAGTCAACTAAGGGTGATATATAATATTACAGTTTTCAAAAAATTTACATGTTCAAGGATGGAGTCACTTGTTTTTCTTTCTCTTTCTCTTTCTCTTTCTCTATTATGTGTGTGTTCTTGGGAAGAGTGGAAAAGAAACGAGGAGTGACCCCCCGGGGGGGTTGAACTACTTTTTGAAAGACCTATTCTATCAAATTTTTAGTACTTTATGCTTGAAGTTTTATGAGATTAATGTCCTGTTAAGTTGTGTCTTTAAGTTCTGAAACTGATTGGGCCAAGAAAAAGGGGAAAGTTTTCTAGTTTGTCATGTAAATCCTTACCAACTGACAAACTTTTCGAATATCTTGACGGGACAACTTACTAGGTTTATTTTTTATCTGGTTCATTTCTAGGTGTTGCTGTCTATCTGTTCTCTGTTAACGGACCCAAATCCTGATGATCCTTTGGTGCCTGAGATTGCTCACATGTACAAGACAGACAAGAGCAAGTATGAGACAACTGCACGGAGCTGGACTCAGAAGTACGCCATGGGTTAGTTTGCTGGCATGTGTGGGAGGATGGCTCCCTTTCCTTGTGACTTTGATCTTCTATTTATATGTAATGAATAGATGGAAAAGTGTGATCCGTACCAGTACGAAACGGGCCAAAAGGAAAGGTTCGGTTCATGTCTCCTTAAAAAATAATTTTTCCTTGTGATTTATATGGGGAATTGGCGTTTGAAACTATGAAATGTGCTTTTGGATGTTCAACGTCCTTTGAACCTTTGGGTTCCACTGATATGGTATTTTAGTTGCATGACCTCAATTGCTATAAATTCAATACCATGGGGGTAGACAAGCGGGATGTGTTTGGATGCTGGGAAGGAGTGGATTGGATATTAAATTTATATTCATTACGATTCATTCTTAACCGGCCACTCACTTGCATTGGTTTGGATATAATGATATGTCATGTCTTATCCAATGTTTGGTATGTAATTTTTTATTTTTGTGGGGCTCACATATATGGATGGTATTAAAAACATTATTTAGGTTAACTTGACCATTTACCCTAACATTTTTTTGGTGAAAACAACTCCAATCAACTTACATCAACAACCATCCATGTCCCAGCTACACACCTTCGTTCAGAAACAGCCAGTTCCATTTCTCTCTCTCCCCCCCCCCCCCCTGCTGCTGCCTAACATACAAAATTAGATTTGTTTCAATCGGAGAAACCAGACAAACTACTGTCAAAGAAACCAGATGAGATCCAGGAAATCGTCTCATGAGTACCACTTGGAGAACCAGAGAGAGGTCTAAACCAAACATAGACCACTGACCTTCGTTGTAATAGTATATCAGAGAGAGAGAGAGAGAGAGAAAAGATGGCTTGAAGCAAATTTTCGCTCACCTTCATCATCACCTTCACAAAGCGATCAAATCCAGAAGATGGCTTGAAACAAGAGTGGAACGAGAAAGGAGAGAGGTAAATATGTCATTACTCACAGAAAATTTATCAGTTGGGATTTAAACCCATGGGGAAAGGGGGTTAATTTTAACCTATGTAAGAGAGTTAATATCTACTGTAGCAGTCGAGTCGAGCTTGGACTTGAGATTTATATCCTACCTCATTTTTGTCTTTCCAAACAAAGTATTTGTGGGTCTCACTGCATTGTAAACCTCTCTTTGGTGTTAACTCACCTTATACCACCGTACAAACACACCCACAAGGTACTACCTCCAAATCCAACATACGTTCTTGTTGGAGAATTTGGTTTTACGACTAGTAAAGAGGTGATTGCATGTATTTAAAATTAATACTATAACAACGACTTCAAAGAATTTGTGGTTTGGATAGATTTTCCTTATTTTATATATATATATATA
>CM042186.1:41749936-41761374 GCA_023539305.1 Ilex asprella | reverse complement strand
TACTGTAATTTGGCCACCGGAGTATTTCCTACTACAGTTAGTATTACCACTAATAGGGCTGCAACAGATGCTAAACCCACAGAATAGTAAATAACAACCAATGCAAGACATATCTGAAGGCTTGTTGTCCATATTTGATGAAGCCAATATGGGAATTCACCTATTTTATTGGCATCCACAGTCACATAATTCATTATTTCTCCAGGAGAATGAGTTGTCTTAGCGGCACTTGACAACCTTAGCTGCTTCTTGTAAATAGCTGCAGACAGGCAAGACCTTACTTGGAGACCAATAAGTCGAGTTTGGAAATACCATTGCCTCTCTGATATTGATTCAAAACATTTTGCAAGGAAAAGCCCCCCAGTTAGAGCATAACCCTCATATTTAAAAGCCTCATTGCCTTGAGCAACCCTAATGAAAGCTCTAAGAAGCAAGGGGCTGATAGCCAGGCTGAGTACTTTGATCAGTGCAAAGAGGCCTGATGTCAAAATAGCTTTCCGCTGCCACAGAAATATTGTAGTTGAAATAGAGGATGAATCAGAAGCTCCTTTCCGTTTCTTTATGCTCAATTGCTCCATAAACTTGAAATAACATGTTTCTGCTCGATCTTCCAGCCTTAACTTCGGAATATCTTTGTTCTCAAGAGTTTTCTGTTTACCCTTCTTCATTAGTGCATTCAACCACCAAAATGATAGTTTATTCAGGAATTTAGCTTCTGCAAAAGGAGTTACATTCTCAACCAGACTAATTTCCTCGCCATTATCCGCTTCTTTGCCTTGCAAAGGTGCATAGAGCACATTTCTTTTGGTTCCTGCTTCAGTTTCTGCATAATTAGGTTCCCCAAAAGCAGATAAGACAAGTAGAATTGCTGCAGGAAATGACAAAATGTCTAACACAATCTTTACAGATGCTTCTTTGTCCTGAATAGCTTTCGAAACAGATGGGATGCATAGAAATGCTGCAAAAAAGATGGCGAGGATTGAAGAAATCTTCACCATGATAGTATGTGGATTTTGTCCCCTTTTAAAACTCACTGTTGAGCCCATCAGGAACCATGTGAGTCCCTGGAATACCATGACCAGCCAACCATGCAGAGGGGTTATGCTCTGTTTGGAACTCAATCTCTCTGAAATTATCCAGAGCCCCACGGCCAGGTAAGCCAAACCCAAAGCACCATTGAAAACCCCAGAAGAAATTGACAATGATGAGTTGCATTTAGAGGGTGGTGAGGCTCCAAATTTGGTTGATGACTTGTATAAAACAATAAATAGGAAGATAAGCAGGAGGAGAGTATCAGCAGAAATGATCAAAACATGGTTGGTACATGAATATGGATCAACAATGGCAGAAAAGATAGAACCACAATTGTCGCTGCCTCCATTTGAACACGGAGGGTTGCCACAGAAGATGGTCCAGACACTTTCTGCCATTCTCCGAATCCGACTTCAAAAACTGTTTGCTGTGAGTGGAAAAGGAAAACACATCAGGCTTGTATATGGTGCCTTACGGTTTGTTTGTTTGTTTGTTTGTTTGTTTGTTTAGCGGCGGAATAATAAAATATGGAAGAAAGAGAAATTTCATGTATTTGGTAAACATAAAAAAAAATGATAGAAAAAATAATTTTTTTTTATGCTTGAATTTTCTTACAAATAATCAATTTTTTTTTCTTGTAAAAAACATAAAGAAATGCAAAAAGTTGTGATTTATAAATAACTTCCTATTTTATCCTTATTTTCTTAAAATATTTTAGTGCTTATTAATTTTAAAAAAATTTGGTATGAATTTGATTAATTATATAATTTGGCCCAAAGATATTTGTATTGGTGATTGCCTTAAAATTAAGTTTCGAATCATTTTTTTTAAATTTTTTTACTTTCAAGTTTAATTACATATTTTTTTAGACCGATTTAATATAATTAAGGGTAATTAAACAATTATAAAAAAATTCTTATAACTTTTCTTATGCTCCGTTTGGTGTGATGAAAAAATAAAAAGTTAGAAGGATGGAAAGTTGGAAGGATAAATAAAACATCATGTTTGGTAAGGAAGGATGGAAAAGTGGATGGATTAACTTTCCTTCCAACTCACCAAAATCAATTCCTCTAAAATCGGACGGAAAGTGGATGGAAAGTTAATTATTTGTGTTGAGATGTATCTTATTTGTCTATATATCTTTTTATATATACATATATTATGTATACATTAATTTCATATAAAAATACAACGATAAAATATGTATTTATATATATATTTTTTAAAAAATAAAAATTTAAATAAAAAATAAAAAAAAATTTAAAAAAAAATTCCAATCTTAATTAGGGGTGAAAATTTTTAACTAACACGATGACACAACTCAAACTCGACACGAATTTTATAACACAAATTTGATTAACTCGAACACGAACGCAACACGAAAATAAACATGTCAACTCGTAACTCAACACGACACAATTAATTAAATAAGTTGAGTTAGGTCTGACTAATATTCGACACAAACTCGTAATGACTCAATACGAATCTAACACAATGCGACTCAATTGTTACCCCAAATCTTAGTCAGCAAAAAAAAAAATGAATCATTCCTACTTTTCTTTCTTGAAGGATAGAAAATGTATCTCTCCTAGTTTTCATCCTTCCTACTTTCTATTCTTTTTACCAAACGGAGCATTACTTTCAAACAATAAAATAAAATTATTTTAAAATTTTTTGATAAATTTTTCAGTCTAACCAAATACATGTATAAAAATATATTTTTTATTATTTTTTTTTAACTTTACTTTCTACCATTTTTACTTTTTATCAAATTTTTATTTTTTTTTAACCAAACCAACCTTAGGAAGCCACATAATTGACATCCAATTTTCCTAATTATTAGTTGTCAGCAGCAGGACCTAATTTTCCTTATTATTAGTTGTCGGTGGTTGGACCTAATTTTCCTTCCTTATTAATAATTGTCGGTGGTTGGACCTAATTTTCCTAGCCTGACTGGCATATTGAATAGGACACTAGTTGATTTTTCTGCCGTCATTGTCGCACGGGTGCTCTTGAAACTTATGAATACGAAGTCTACACAGTTCGCAGAGAGAGACTAAATAATGTAGATCCATTGCATTTTATAATGCATTTCCTCGGTCAACAAAAACAGTGTACGAAAAGTAAAAATCACATGAAACATGCATGAGAGAATGGGTACCAATAATTGACCGTACTTTATTAATACTTGCGTAGTTGAACAATGTTACATGGGTCCCAATATTAACAGAGAATGGGTACTCTGTTAATAATGTGGCTTCCAATGTTTATTGGGACTCGATTTTTTAAGTGCTTGTAGTATTGTTTTCCTTCTATTTTACGTTTTCATTTCAGAAAGTTTGATATGATAAAAAAAAATCAGTTTTATTTTTCGTTTAATAAGAAGAATGAAAGTGTGAAAGATGAAAAATATGAGGGATACATTTTCTATCCTTTAAGGAAGAAAAGTAGAAATAATACGTTTTCTTTCTTTTGTATTTTGTTGAATGGATGAAAAATAAAAATGTTTAAATTTATTTATTTTTTTTGTTGGCCAAGATTAGGGGTGACAATTAAGTAATATCGTGTCAAATTCATGTTGAATCATTATGGGTTTGTGTCGAACATTAGTCACATCTAACTCAACTCAGTTAACTAATTGTGTCGTGTCGAGTTACGAGTTGACATGTTTATTTTCGTGTCGTATTCGTATTCGAGTTAATCAAGTTTGTGTTATAAAATTCGTGTCAAGTTCGTGTCGTGTCATTTTGTTAATTAAAAATTTTCACAACTAATTAAGATGAAAAAAAAATTGATTTAAAATTTTGATTTTTGATTTTTTTATTTTTAAATTTTTTAAAATATATATATATATATATATATATACATATTTTATCATTGTATTGTTATATGAAATTAATGTGTGCATAATATATGTATATATAAAAAGATATATAAATAAATAAGATACATCTCAAAACAAATAATTAACTTTTCATCCACTTTTTATCTGATTTTGGAGGGATTGATTTTGGTAAGTGTGAAGGAAAGTTAATCCATCAACTTTTTCATTCTTTCCACTTTCCTTTCTTACCAAACATGATGTTTTATTTATCCCTCTAACTTTCCATCTTTCTAACTTTTCATCTTTTCATTTTTCCATCATACCAAAGAAACATTAGGGTTAAGGTATGTTTCATAAGCTAATTTAAGTATTAAAACTGAACACTTTCAGTGTTTAATGAATTAAGCTGATTAAATAATACAACATTAGAACTCGTTAATAAAACAAGTATCTCTTAAATGCAAGGCAAAATTTGAAGTAAGTCTATACTTAATTAATTGAGCTTTTAACTCATATCAAGTATTTTTGAAGAAAAAAATCTCAACTAATGGTTGGTTTAAAAAATATTCTTATACTTAGGTTATTTTTAAAAACGTCAAATAAACTGACGTTTTTAGTTTAAAAACATGTAAGTTCATTTGATCTTTTTAACTCAACATATTCACCCTAATAAACATGAATTGATTTAACATTTCTCTAAACACGTCAGTCCAACTCACACGTTTAAAAATGTCAAAGCATTCTTAACACATGATTCCACCGAGACTTGGGCCAGCTACTGTCAAAGCTGTCTTGAAGAATTAAATGCGCATTAACTCTACGCACATGTCTTGAAGTATTAAAATGTGCATTGACTATGCAATTGTCAAAAGCTAATTTTTTATATATCCCAAATATATATTTTAAATTAATAAAAATTATTAGATGAGTGAGTTTTATCAATTTTTTTTTATGGGGACTCATTCATCTAATAATTTCTATTTATTTAAGATACAAATTTGAGATATATAACATTACTCATTTTTTTGACATAGGAACTCCACCGTCTTTATTGAAATTAGAGTTAGTGGACATTGTCACTCCACTTGATTTGGATAATTATTATAAATGACCCATAAATTTTTTCTCGAATTTTAATATAGTCTGTAAAATTTTAATTCTTTTAATTTAATCTATCAATTATCAATTTTATTTCAATTAAATATTTTAATTAATTTTTATCGTCAAATCTACTGGAGATTAGCCCAATTTGAATTGATAGTTGAGGGATTAAAATAAGACAAGTGAAAGTATCAATTTCAAATTGGGCTAATCTCCAGTAGATCTGACGATGAAAATTAATAAAAAAATTTAATTGAAATAAAATTGATAATTGATGAATTAAATTAAAAGAATTAAAATTTTACGGATTACATTAAAACCAGAGAAAAAATTTATAAATCACTTATGATAATTATTCAAATCACGTGGAGTGATGATGTCCACTAACTCCAATTTCAATAAAGTCGACGGAGTTCTTGTGTTAAAAAAATTAGCTTTGACAAGTGCATAGTTAATGCACATTTTAATTTTCAAGACATGTGAATAGAGTTAATGCACATGTTAATTCTTCAAGACAGCTGTTATAGTAGCTGGCCTAAGTCTCACCGGAGTCATGTGATAAAAATGCTTTGACATTTTTAAATGCGTGAGTTGGACTAACGTGTTTAAAAAAAGAGCAATGCTATATATCCTAAATTTGTATCCCAAATTTGCATCCCAAATCAATGGAAATCATTGGATGAGTGGGTCCTACCAACTTTTTTCATTGGGACCCACTCATCCAATGGTTCCTATTAATTTGGGATGCACTTTTGGGATATAAATTTGGGATACAAAACATTACTCTTAAAAAAATGTCAAACTAATTCACATTTATTAGGGCTAGTGTGTTGAGTTAAAAACGTCAAATAGACTAGTGTATTAAGGATAAAAAGGTCAAATGAACTAACGTCTTTAACCTAAAAACGTCAATCCATTTAACGTTTTTAAAAACAACTTGAGTTTGACAATAATTTTTAAATTGACTATCAGTTGAGATTTTTAAAAAAAAAACACATTATATGGGTCAAAAGCTCCTACTTAACTCTGGGAGTCTAGGACCGAAAGCACTCAATTTTTTAATATATTTTTATTTGACAAATTTGCCCTGCCAGTCTCACACTATTCTTCTTCTTCATCCTCTTCACCTCTGCCCCTTCATCGCCTCTGCCAAAAAAGTCCAAACTGCATCAGCTAAGTTCTTCCTCCTGCACCAACACACAAGCATACACACACACACACAATCGCTTCTCTGTATACTTATCAACTAACTTGATTTAATTCGGTACTTAAATTTATATAAAAATCAAAAAATTTACAATTAACAACATTTAACACTTAAATTTCAGAATTCAATTTTCAAATTTTAATTTTATCAAATATCACATGAGTGCCCCTTTTGGCTTTTCCTGTGCGTAGTAAACTTCAAGTCAAGCCACTAAATTTCCACTCTCTATCTATCTCTCTCCCACACACACACAAAAAAAACAAGCACTCGGCCAGGCCAGACCCAATCGATGTCTCTTGCCTACGGTTTATGGCTCTGAGTCTTAGCCACACTGCGTGTGTTATCTATCATTTGATTGGGATTGGGATTGGGATTGAGGATTTTTTTGGTAGTGTGATTGTGATTTTATTATAAATGTAATTATAGATATAATATTGTTTTATTATTTTAAAATTTTTATTGGGATTGGGATTGAGGATTTTATTGGTAGTGTGATTGGGATTTTATTATAAATATAATTATAGATATAATATTGTTTTATTATTTTTAAATTTTTATTGGGATTGGGATTGAGGATTTTATTGGTGTGTGATTGGGATTTTATTATAAATATAATTATAGATATAATATTGTTTTATTTTTTAAAATTTTTTATTGGGATTGGGATTGGGATTGGGGATTTTATTGCTAGTGTGATTGGGATTTTATTATAAATATAATTATAGATATAATATTGTTTTATTTTTTAAAACATTTTATTGGGATTGGGATTGGGGTCGAGAATTTTATTGGTAGTGTGATTGTGATTTTATTATAAATATTATTATAGATATAATATTGTTTTATTATTTTTGAATTTTTATTTATATAAACTCTTCGATCAGTTGACCTAAGTGAATTATTTTTTTAATTGTGACCTTTGAATTAACAGTAAATTTTATCAAATATTAAAATTTGGTGTTGTTGCAATGATTCATATAAAGCTACATCATTATGTCAACAAATTAGGTCAAATTTTTAAGTCCAAATAATATTATTATTATTTTTTTTTTGGGTCCAAGTGAACCAATGAGTTGGTCCCTCTCTCTACAAACTCATTTCAATCCAATTCCAAAAGTAGACAATGGTGGATCCACTGGAATTTTTAAAAAAAAAATGGATAGTAAGTATAATTTTAAAAAAAATTAGAATTTATTAGAGATTTTTCCCAATTAATTTTTTTTAATTTATGAATAATTATGTTATTTTAACAAATATATGGATTTCACTTATCTATACTATACTACTAATAAAAAAACATAAAGTGACAAACTTTTGATTTAATATTTTACCCTTATAAAAAAATTTAAATACCACATTATTCTTTGATTCACTATTTTACCCTTACAAAGAATTATAAATACCACATTATCCTTTTGATTCACTATTTTACTCTTATAAAGAATTTTAAATACCAATTTATTTTTTCATAGTTAAATATCTAAATTACAATCACAAGCTTATGTATTTAAATTTTAAAGTATCATCTACCATATCTTTTAATTTTCTATTATCTTTATATAAATATCAATATTTATTAAAAAAATTAATTCACTATGCAATCCTTAAAAAATTATATGTATCATCATAGTTATCAATAACGTGTTCAAAAAATCTATCAATAAATCAATACTCTTTGCAAATAAAAAAATAACATTATGTCTATATATATATATATATATATATGATTTTTTTTCTACCCATATTGCTAATAATGTATATTACTAATACAAGTACTTTAAAATTTAAAACTTTTAATTCACTATTTTAGTATTATAAAGAATTTTAAATAACACATTATCTTTTCATAGTTAAATATCTAAATTACCATCATATGTTTATGTGTTTAAATTTTCAAATTACCTCTAACATCTTTCTTAAACCTCTATTCACTATGTATTAATATCAATATTTATAAAAAAAAAATTAATTGACTATGTTATCCTTAAAAAATATATGCATCACAATAGCTTTCAACACGGTGTTCAAAAAATCTTCAAAACTTTCATCAATCTAACATTACTCATTTCAAATATAAAGATAACATTATGCTTATGTATGTATATTTTTTTTATCCAATATTTCAACCATTTCATTTTTAAGTAAAAAAAAAATTTATGTAGTTTTTTTTAAAATAATTTATGTTAAATCAACATAATTCTTCAATAACTGTAAACTTATCATGTTTTATTAAAAGTTTATATAAGAAAAATAATAGTGTATTTTTAAGTAAACTTGAATTTTAGAATTTTAATATTCTTTTAAAATATATATTATAGAATAATATATTATATTTCAATATGAATAGCACTTTTAGTCTATGAAATATATATGTTTATTAGTTTAGTCCTCATTGCATCAATTTTGACTCTAAAGTAAGTTAGTGGTTTAAATGATCTATACACAGATAATCTATTAAGTTTTTTATGGAAGTGATCACATGTTGGTCACATAATACAATTTGACAGAATGACACATGATTATTTTCGTCAAAAAAATTTAATGGACCGTCTAGTTAGAGACTATTTGCACACTAATTTAATATTTTTTGGACCAAATTAACAAAATTCAAATATTAAAGACAAAATTGACAAAAAAATACATACTTTAGAGACTCAAAGTGTATTCCTATTAACCTAACTAATTTCTAATTATAGTAAGCATTGATTAAAATATTAACAGCTATTGTTATGTTATTCAATGAATTATAAGTTAAAATTTAATCAAATGAATTATTTTTATATTTTTTCTTATAGTTAGAACAATGAATCGTTGGGTACAGATAATTTTTTTAAATTTTATAGTATAATACGAGCAATAAAAATATAATTTTAATAAACTTGAGATGATATTTAATGTAGATACACATACACCTAATACTTTTTATTAATATTTTGAATACAAAAATTATTCACGTGTTGCATTACTAGTAAATAGAAAAAAGGTACTGCAAAATTTATGTTTATATGTTAGAATTGAAAATTGAGGCTTGTAGTTCTCTCTTTTGGTTTATTTTTTACATGTTGAATTGATATTGGGACTTGTGGCCCGATGTTGTATTTTATTTGTAATGTGTTGAATTGAAAATATGAAATTGAGGCTTGTAGTCCTCTTTTTGTGTTTTATTTTTAATATACTGAATTAAAATCGGGGCTTGTATTCTGGTATTTATTTTTTTATATTGAAATAAAATTGGAGCTTGTAGTCTTCTCTTGTATTTTATTTTTATATTTTGAATTGGAATTGAGACTTGTAGTTCTCTCATTTATTTTATTTTTATATATTGAATTGAAATTAGGACTTGTAGTCCTCTATTATATGTTAGATTATATTCTTTAGATTTGATGGTTTGAATAGTTTTATAACTTTTATTGTGATAGGTTAAGTAATTCCTATACTCTGCTGTAGTTTATCAGGTTTAGTTTAATAGAATAGTCATAGTTTAAGTTAGTTTCAATTGTTTGTTAAAATTCAATTATGCATACTAAGTTTTTGACAAAACAAGTTAATTTTTGCATTAGTTATGGAAACATTCCTTAAAAAAAAAAAACAACATTGAAACAACCGCCACCTACTCAAGAAAATGATGATCATGATGGTGTTATATGACATTCTAAGCGAAGTCATAGTGAAATTGCCTCTAAAAATTTTCCCACAAATTATGGCCTACAAGTTAAAATTTTGGATTATCATCCTAATAATCGGGATCGAAGAGCTGATTTCCAAAAAGACTTATGTCAATTTCGTGAACATAATTTTTCACAGAGATTTTAAATACCATTGATAATGAAATTATCATACAACGCTTCTAAAATAAGAAAATTCGTCGAGAACAACTAAAAAAATTTATAGGATGCTTCGACAATTTGGATCTTCTCATGTATAGGCTCAAAGATTAGGTTCTTCTCGAATTGAACCATCAAAGGTTTCACCCCTGATTTTATTTTTTATTTATTTTCTAAATTCCTCAAAGTGTGCACGTAACACACGTCTTCTTAATAGTGGCAGAGTCAGAAAAATGTTCTAGGGTGAGCATTCTTAGCATGTTTTATCTCAACTGATAAAAAAAAAGATAAAACGTTTATTCTATTTATTTCATCAACGATCCTCAACAATTTTATGCATACATGTGTACAACAGAAATAAGATTAATTATAGTCTTTTATTGAAACCGACGTTAATTGTTGTTAGTTATAATTGACACAATAAATTTTCATTCTTTGATAGTTTTGTTTGATGACTTCATTATTAATGACTAATAAAATTAATGTCAAAATCATATATATGTACGCTAAAGGATATTCCATATATTCTATATCCAAAATGTGTCCACTGTCAGTCATTTAGGTATGAGTGTGTACTAAATGATATGATAAGAAAATAGAGTAATGTTATAGAGACCTAATTTAGAAACTTAATACAATATAATTGTTGGATTATTTGTGAGTTTCAAGGTTAGATGGAGCCCACTTCTAATTCAATGGTCATATTAGATTAGATCCCCAAGTTAGTTTTCAATAGCATTTTTCAAGAAAATAATTGGATGTACATAATTATATATACTTAAAAAAAATATAATACGTAATGGTAAAACAACAAATTTGAGGGTGGGCATGTGCAGTTCTAAACACGGTTAGATCCATAAAAATTAGTGCAGTCTGGCTTAGGTCGTAAGCCATCCCAACTCCGGTGAATTGGGCCTTTGCATTGCATTATTAAATCTAATTCATTTATAATTTGATTTGTCTTTTATCGATTGCATACCATTGTTAAATATGATTTGCTAGTTTGTAAGATATTTAGTTAGATTTTGACAATTTATTTATTTAATGGGTTGAATGAATTTAGTAGTTTATCACCTCAAAATTACGATAAATAAATATAAACACAAAAATTTCATATCGGTTTCACGTCAAATTGGCCAAACATGTTCCAACCTAGTTCTAAACTTACGAGGCATAGGGCCACATATTGAAGTTAACTTTGAGTGGCTTAATAGCATTTGTTACTTTTCATGAAGGCACTTTTGTGGTAATACAACTACTTACCTCACTACCAGTCTTCTGAGAGCCCGCTAGCATTTCTGGAATGAGACCAGTACTCCTTCACAAGTTGTCCAAATAGTGAGCCCTCCTTATTTAGCAGCTTCATTGGCTTGTCATACTCTACTAATCTTCCTGTTAATGCAAAAAAAAAAAAAAAAATATCTATCAATGTTATACCAACTGTTACAAA
>CM042186.1:41734945-41749836 GCA_023539305.1 Ilex asprella | reverse complement strand
CTCCACTTCAAGACCCACGAGCCCCTAGCTTTACCCATGAATCAGCTCCTATCTTGGACAGGGCGTGCCAGCAATTAATCTCATCAAGCCCAACCTTCTGGGCTACCTCGATTTCCCACCACCTCAAAGCTATCACTTGAGCTATAGGCCGGCGGTACCAGGCCCAGCTGGTCAGTGTAGGTGAAGTTGTTCTATACAAAGGAAGATGGTAGGTGTTCTTTAGCCGATGTAGGTTTGAGTGAGCATATCTCTTTCCCTATCTCTGAGTTTGAGCGAGTATAGAGCATCCAATGCAGAAGCTACCAACAACTATCTCAAAAGGTTTTGATATACTTCGTGATAATCATTTTTTTCTTCCAATAATTCGTCAGTTTTTAGGTAAGGTTATGAAAATGGGCGGAGCTTGAACAAAGACAAATCAAACTAAACAAAAAAAAAATGCTCAGAAAAGTAACCAAATAATATATAAATTTGAGACAAGCATGAAACTCAGAGAGTAATAGTAATATATATGAAATGGGAAGGGAATAAAAAACTCACATAGTAATGTAGTGAGAGCAGGGCTGTTTGTTTGAGGTTTTTTTTTTCAATTATCTAAACTCCTTATTTTCTTTTAAAAGGACAATCATAGAAATAAATTCACAGCATATATTTTATTGTATTACTCTTTTGTATTTGATTTCAAACACACTTTAAGCCCTTATTTGCTTATAATTTAGGTTGAGGAACAACTAATTTTTCTTTGTTGTATTTTTTTTTTTTGTTAGTTTAAACTTGCATGGACTACTTTCTAAAGCTCGAATACTGGTCACTACAATAAAAACGAATTTATAACATGACCCTTAAAAAATAAGATCAATTAACCTTAAGAAAAAATTAGAAGTGTTGAACCTAAAATCTCAGGCTCAACCATCGAATACACCCTTATAGTTTTTCAAGTTGTACATTTATTAGATTTATCATGGCCTTTGAACAATTAAGAATATATTCAATCCCATCAAATAATCAGTCAACTTTTGTAAAATAGAATAACTTTTCACCATTTGAGTAAAATTGTGGATCAAACATAAACATAACGAAGAGATTCGCTCAAAAACAAAGACAGTGATGCACCAGTCGGCATCTAGACAAAGGGTAAAATGAATAATAAATTTGAATGTTTTGAATTCGGGTCTCACTATTACCTCCAAACATAAAGTGACACTTTGTGCTTGACCGGTTATAACACATCTAAAGGCTTTGCGAGGATGAATCTAATATAGCCTTGCCATTTGCCATTTCTTTTTTTTTTTTGATCAAAGGCATGCACATATAATCACGGGAGAAAAAAATAGTAAATAAAACAAAACTACACGAGCAAAGAGCAGTGCTAAAAATGTGTGACAGGGGGAGTTCTCATGTCCCTCCCTTTCAGCCAGCCTTGATGAAAAAGGATACAATAACACCAAGCAGTATCTACACTAAACTAACAATACATATGGCCCAAACCCTGCTAATCCTCGTCAGAAACAATCTTCTGCTTCTTCCACTTGTATGCAGCTTCCAAAATCTTGAGATTTGTAGTCTGGGTTTCCTCAGGGAAGATGTAATCTATATACTCCTCATACCTGCAATTGTTTTTTTAAAAAATAGCATGAACAAAAAAGTGAATGAAAACTAGTATGGTCGAGTGTAACACAAAAAACAGGTTATATGAACAAGCTTGTGGACATAAGGCTGGAAAAGTGAAAGTCTAGAGAGCCAAAAGGTCAAAAGATAATGGGAGTAGTTATGCTGGACAAGTTTGCAATTGGTGCAAAACATGAAAACTCCAATCTGAGGAAGATAAAAACATAAAACATGAAGTTGATGACATACCCAATTGGACCATCCTCAGCCTCCATTTGCCGCCTCTTTTTAAGTTTCTTGGGAAGCTTAACACGGACCAAACTCACATCACCAAGATCACCAAAATTGTTTTCCATGTTAAACCACTCTTCCAAAAGCATTGCTCGTTCCTCTTTCAGATCAGGTGCAGATGTTCTGTAGTAGTTAAGGGCTCTCTCAAAAACCCCTGATGCACAAAGGAAGCAAGAGTTTAATTTTACAGGGACAAAATTGGGAACAATAATGTTCATGAAGATACAGAATATATATAATAATACTGCTAACAATGACAAAAGGAAACATGATTAGATATCTTACTTCTGGCACGCTGAAGGCACTGCTCTTGTTGTTCGCGAATATATTCTTGAACATCATCTTCTGGCAAGTCTGAACCCTGGCCATTCTCTTCCATAGCAGATGCTTCAAACTTTGCATAACTAATCCAGACCTTCAAATGTTTTGTCCGGTCCAGAAGCCTCTCATACAACGTTCTTGTTCTTTCGAATTCATTCTCTGATATCTCAAAGTCAATGTAGGCCTGCCATGAGAAAATTGAAATGTTATCATCAAACCCAGTAACTGGGATATTTCAATGCTACACAAAAAAGTCAACACAATTAAAATTTCCAATCCAAATCCGACACACCCCTTGTTTCACTTTTATTTTTAAATCGCATACTGCTCGATCAGACACCATAAGTAAAGAGGAAAAAGAGGGGCATATGTTGTTGGGTGGGTGTTGTGGCTCGTGAACCAGTAAACGTTTTTGGTTGGGAGTGTTCAGAAGGGAAATTCTGAAGGATAGTGATAAAAAAGCTTCTAACGGAATAATGACTTTCTGAATTCTATGCTACAGTTCATAAGTTCTTTCTTGAATCTCGTACATGTCTCTATGGCATCGTCAAAACATTTTCCATCCATTTCTATTGCTTCAGTTTTACATGTCACCATTTTACCCAGCTACCCTTGCTTGGATACTTTTAATTTACCCTAGATTTCCCAAGTGGTAAGCAGTGAATAGAAGATAAAATCAGCACATAGACTGAGCCCCTTAAATTAAGAAATATAGACAAAATATATCAGTATTGCTGCAATATTTCCCTTAAAAAATGGAAATGAATAGCTAACCACAGAATTCCAAATTGAAAATTTGGAGATCCTAAAAACCAACTATGAACCAAAAGGCAAGGCTACATAAAACACCAAAAGGCATCAATCATTATGACAAATAGTGCCTCAAATTATCT
Source organism: Ilex asprella (assembly GCA_023539305.1). Taxonomy (NCBI): domain Eukaryota; kingdom Viridiplantae; phylum Streptophyta; class Magnoliopsida; order Aquifoliales; family Aquifoliaceae; genus Ilex; species Ilex asprella. The sequence goes on along the minus strand of CM042186.1, from coordinate 41,746,723 downwards.
TTTATTAAATTGTCAGACATTTTCAAGCATGCAACTAAGGTCAACTCTAACATGATTAAAGAGGGAAGACTAGGTTAAAGAATAGTTTAGAGCACATGACCTGTATATCCAATCAATAAATTACTGTCAAATAAAGCCAGAGCAGCAGAGCAGACTATATTACACAGAGGTGATAAATTAGCACGCAAGTACCTTCCACAATAATTCTGGCATGTCCAATGCAGGTTGGTCAATTGCAAGCTCAAAAATAGCTCTGGCTCGCTCAGTTTCAGACAAAGATTTTTCCAACTCAGCATACTTGCTCCATGCATAGCAGTTTTCTGGTGACCACTGCAAATATTTCTCATAGAGCGTTCGGCAACGGTCTATGTTACCAAGTTGCAGCTCTATTTCAATGTACTTCTTAAATATCTGTTTGTTCAAATAGGCATAAAAACCAATCAAATTTCTGATTTAGAGGTATGAAGGGGGAAATAAACTTTCTGCTCATTTAAGAACGGGTATAATACCTTATCTTTAGGAGCCTTTCCAATTGCATTTCCAAGGATAAGTCGTGCACCCTTGAGATTTAATTGTCTTATCTCGAACTGGGCAGCCAACAGCCAAATTTTTGCAAAAGAAAATTTCTCATGGGGAATCAGCTTGAGACATTCCCTGGCCAAATTGAAAAAGTAAATGAGAAAATTCTTCAAGAGTGGAGGACCTATCCACTCATGTGAAATGTGTCATACACTCATACAGAAAAATGACATGATAAATAGAAACAAAAAGTGGCTGGAGGAAATTAAAATCAACGTTCGCTTATGGAAGATGAATCTCAACAACAATAAAATATCATGAGAATACCAATAGTTGATTTCTGAGTTCAAAAGATAACTGGCTAAAGTTCAGTACGTTTTGACCATTGTTGACCTAATATCGATTTCCATAGGTTATAGCATAACAAACCCTCGTTTCAACATTTAGGTAAACTAGAAAAAAAACTTGGGCCACATTCGGATGACAATGATCTTAATAAGAAATGTGTATCTTGTTCCTAGTAGTGAGATACCCGCATTTCAATTAAAATAGTAGTCTCATATTAGTGTCTAATTATTGTCAGCAATCTAGTGTGAGAATTAATATCATTTTTATTTTTTTTGGTAAAGAACTTAATTTTAGAAAAGAAATTGATTGTAAGAAGAAAGAATTAAATTAATTTTAGGGAAGAGTTTCATTTGAGATTTTTATTCCTTCTTTAGAATATTCAATCAATGTACGCAGGTATGAGATTACCACCATTGACCATGAGTTTAAGATACCCACCCTAATTGGGAATTTGATTATGGTAGTAATATTATTCCCAACTTGAATTAGTGAGTGGTTAACTATCCAAACAGGATAATATAAGATTTAGGAATGAGAATCTTATTCCCAATCAAGGTCACTACCATCCAAACAAGGCCTCACAATGATACAATTCCTTAGGAACTCGTAGTCTTTAAAACCATCTCTCTCGGCTTCCCAATAGTTCATTTTATTTCATTTAAAGTTTACAAGATACTTTACTCAAATTGAATTGGCTTGCAATTTCATTGGATGAGCGAGTTCCCAACCAAGGTTAATGTATCACCCTACTTTTTTGACAACATGTGGAAACCTAAAGCTGTCGTATAGCCCATATGTGCGAGCATCAACAGCAAGGAATGCATTTCCAAGTGCTGTAACAGCAGCTAACAACCCCCCAAACAATGCACCCACCCAAAAAACACACACACAAATGCCTCATTTTCCAATCCTACCCCTATATTTAAAAAGCTCACTAGGAACAAATGAATATCAAATAGTGTATGACATATACCTATAGACATCTCTAGTCCGCTCCATGTCCTGCGCATCAAGTTCTTCGTACAAAGCATAATTGATCCTGAAGGATATACAAATTACACTATTCAGTAACATGTAGATCCTCAAAACATCATCAACAGGCAAAACACCATTTAGCAACAACCAATATTCAGTTATAACAGAAAACTTACCACAAGTATATATATCGCTGCCAATAGCGCTTCTCTTCAGCCGGAGGTACATTGGCAATGGATCTCTCGTAAACATCTCTAGTCCTTTCTTTATTCCCCACACTCTCTTCCAATCTAATATAATCAAACCAAGCATCATAATTAAGTGGGTTCTTCCGAACCTCATCCTCATATTGAAACCTCCTCTTCCCAACAATAGCATCCTCTATCCCTTCCTTATCACCATACTGCTTCTCAAATGCCACAAACTTCCTATACAAATCCTCGGCACGTCCCTTAGGGATATGATCAAGTGCAAACTTATATATTGCTCTCGCTCTCTCTGTCTCCTTACACCTTTCTTCAAACTCCGCAAATGCCACAAACAACTGCTCTGCCTCATCATCATCCGCAAGCTTATCCACTGCCCTCTCGTAGCATTGTCTCGCTCTATCAATCTCCGCATTCTTCACCTCAAACTTTGCGTACCGAATCCAAGCACTCACTTTCGGGTGTTCAGTCAGAAATCTTTCATATATCGCTCGGGCCCTTTCAATTTCATTATAACGAAGCTCAAATTTTATGTATGAAAGCCAACCTTGCTGATCCGGGACCCAACCCATCCACCGTTCATAAATTTGTCGCGCACCAGCGACATTTCCCAGCATCTCCTCCATATGAATATACTTATACCACAACTGATCAACCCTAGGCAACAATGTGACCGCGCGATCCCAGACGTTTCTCGCGTGATTAACGAATTTATTCTTCATCTCAAAATCTGCATACTTCAACCACGTAGTGTGGTCACGGTAATCGACTTCTAGGGCACGTTCCCAAACAGATCGGGCTCGATTGAAATCTTTTTGGGACTCTTCCCACTTGGCGTACTTGATCCAAACGCTCTTGTTCCATCGGATTCGGCGGATTAGGTCTTCGAATTCTTTGCGCTTGCGAAGCCTGTAATCAGCGAGCTCAGTGGAATCAGTGATTTTCTGTTTAGGAGGTCTGATTTCGGCCTCTTGACGCTCTCGAGCCTCGCGGAGGATTTGTTCAGCGGTGATTTGGATTGAAGCTGGGGTTTTGTTCTTAACCCTAGTCGGACGTGGGAGCTTTACCTCTGTTTCTTTTCGGGTTAGGTACCCTAGCATTGGGTCTGAATCTTTCGCAGACGCCATAGTTATCTATCAACAATACCAGTAGGTGTATACGAGAGCGAGCGAGCGAGCGAGAGAGAGAGATAGTGATAGTTGACGGAGAGAGAAGGCTATTGAAATCCGGCGCCCCTCGCTCTGAAAAAGCAGAAGGTAACAGGAGGGTTTTAGTATTGTGAATTATTGTTTTAATGTTCGAAGCTGTCAATTTCACATATATTATCTTCGGCGTCTTTATTTATTTTTTTTTTTTTTGGATAAGCTTGAAAGTTGAAACTAAGTTTTGAGTCAAAAATAAAATGTTTTTTTTGGGTTGCTGTTCTATATGTCAATTATTTATTAATTTTTTAATAATCAAAGTATTTGACTTTGTTTATGCATACACACCTAGATTAAAATATTTTCACGGCCAATTAAAGACAGACTATCAGAGCTGAAATTTTTATTGACTTAATTTTACGGGATTATCAAAAATCACTAAAAATTAATTAATTATTTTTAAATACCTTAATGCTAGCCGATTAAAGTTATGAAACTATATTTCTTTTCAAATACCACAATGCTAAATTAATTAAATTTATGAACCAATTTTAGTAGTCCAAATGGAGTGACAAAGTTATACACCAATTAGAAGTCTGTGGGCATCCTTATTTGTTTAGTAGAAGATTATCCCACTATTTAGACCATCAAATTTGATTTTATAAATTTAGTCATAATAAAATTCTTGTTTTAAATAACCAAGTTTATTACTATGAATGAAATATTTTAGCTTTTCAAAAATAAAAAGTTGAAGGTAGAGCCCTTAGTAAAACTTATAACAAAATGATAGAAATCGAAAAGACTAAAATTTGTTTGATACTTTGAACCAATTCTTATCGCAACTAATTGGAAATTATATCACAATTTTATTGTCCGAAAATAATACTAGTAATGAAAAATGAAACTTTAAAGGAGTTTAAAAGATTTGAATATTATTTTTTGTGGGATGCAAAAGAAAAATGCTCCATTCATCAACTCTTTTACCAAATTATACATTCTATAAGGATGTAGCAAATTGAGAGCTATTTGATAATTAATGAAAGCTTGTGGCACTTATTGATCCTATGAATCTCATTAATTTGGAATATAAAATTTGATAGATATAACGTTATTGAATCCAAAACCATTAGTAAATGTTTGAAAGAAAATATGATGGTATATTGGATTCAACAATTCAACAAATATTAGATAAAAAATTTGGTAAGTATAACATTATTGAAATAGATGGAGATATAAATCTCATACAACACGTTAATTTGACATTAGTTTTATCTTATTTTAAAAATATATCAATTTTAGGATTCGAAATAGATTTACTCAATTTGAGTAATACTATCTAATTGGTTAACTTTATTCACGACAAAAATTAGATTAACAGAGAGTCCATCAAAACTGAATACTTTAAGCACTGAATAAATTAAACCCGTTTGATAACCTAAAACTTATACTACTTAATATTTTAAGCACTTTTTAAAAATATGCTAAAATTTTAAATAACAAGCCATCTACTTATCACTTAATGTTGAAAATGTTAGTCAGTAAGAATTTTATCAATTTCTCATAATGGACAAATATATTATTACCACCATTGTGTCATCGCCACCACCTCCAACATTATCACCACCACTACAACCACCACCACCATCGCTATAGCCACCACTACTACTGTGCCACCATTACCATCGTCACCACTATTATCACAACTATCACAATCGTCACCACCATTGCGTCAACATTGCCACTACTATCATTGTGTCACCACTGCCACCACCATTGTGTCACCACTACCACCATCATTTTGTTACCACCACCACCATTGTGTCACTATTACCACCACTATTGTGACACCCCAAAACTGAAAGTCATTTATTAATCGTTGACAACCCGTCAATCCGCGAAAATAATCGTGCTTGTCGTACGTCCCGATATTATGTCAATCGTATCCCCTTAATTGAAATTATAACTCACACGTGTAACTCGTATTCATTTAATCATTTAATCCAACCAAGGTGCAATGTGTCTCAATATACCCCATTTAATGTCCATTTGTACCATTGAGACTAAAGGAATCAAAGTCCAAAAGCATAGCAAAAGAATTTTAAAATTTCTGATTTTTTGAAAGAGTACTGGTACGGCTTGCCCACTAGATAACAACGTACCAGTACTTTCTGCCTATTGGATAACACCGTACCGGTACGTGTACCGGTATGATTTGTCTAGTTTGGTCCGTTTGACCCATTTTTAATCTCCAATCCAATCCAATCCAAATCTTTCCAAAACTAACCTAAACTTATACAACATATATTTGTACATCAAATATAGTTGCCACAAGTTCTATTACAATCTCTTGCATACTATTACATGCCCAAAACATCATTTTCACAAATATTTTACAAAATCTCAAAGTAAAGTCACATCTCGACTTTTCTTCACCCTTGATGGCCCGAATAAGAGCCGTCCACCGGCGTATGTCCCACACCTGAAATATTTTTTCGTATAGGGTGAGCTACGCTCAATAGAGTATCCCCTACAGAGGTTACTCCCCACCTAGATGCATATGAAATGTGCACATGCAACAAACAATAACATTTATCCATTTCAATCATGAATATGCAATTCAAAAAAAATCATGAATATGCAATTTAATGTTGAAATTCTACCATGTCATGACATGATATGAGATGAAACTCACTCATGCACTTTAACATGAGCTCTCACCGGCTTCCACAACACAATACAATGTACGTGTGTAAAACCTTCATCATTAATGAAGTACCTTCAATGCTTGTTTGAAATAAAAGTCATGTGTTTATAAAACTAAACATTGTTGGACGTTGCACATCCAAGAGTAAGTTTATAAAACAAAACCTTTAACAAAATCTTGTGTCTTTGTTAGACAACAGATTTTGAAATTGTACTGCCGACTCCGTACGCCTAATTCACTTTTTTGGATTTGCACCGACGGAAGTGAATAAACCAATAATAGGATCTTGCACTCGAGAGATCTTCTAGCTCTTCTTGCTATACTAGACACAAGTTTTTTTTTTTCATGCATGCAACTGTGCGACTTTGTTGAACCTTGGTTCAACAGTATCGAGCTCATATATCAACCACCAAGTATGATGTTTGATCAACCATGCACTCATACACCCACACTCATGCCCATGAATGTGATATCAATGCTATGCCCAAATTACAATGCATGTCAAGTGAGCAATTTTCACATATCAACATATACCATGACAATTTATATCATATGCATATAATTTCCATGAATCGTCATCATGCTAACATATCATAAAACATATGTCTACTTATTAACAATAAACTCAAACATGTTATTTCAATTGCATCAAAATAACAATTTCTAATCACTCAAGACATTTTATCAAACACCTATGAAGCAACAATCATGTCAAACACATATCATGCCCACAATTTCACCAAATTATAAGAAATTACAAAAGTAACTTTCATGCATTAAAATCAAGTTAGAAGTTAACCTAAACCATTTTTATGCTCATTTTCTCATTTCCATAACAATGAACAAGTGATATATAACCACATATATCTAACCATCTATTATAGACATTTTAGGTTAGAAATGAACCCGAATATGAGGGAATCTTACCTCTTGGAGCGTAAATCGAAGGGTAGAACCTTCAAGAATACCAACAAAGCCCAAAACTCTTGATTTCTCCAAAGTCTCCTCTTGGACCTTTGGTGAAATCTTTCGTTCTTGGTATGGTTGTGTAGCCCTCATCGTCGTGATCAAATTTAACTCTTGGTCCGACGGATTTCGACCGACGAAACTCCGAGAATCGAAGGAAGAAAATTAGATTTTCTTTTTTTTTCTCTCCCTCTTTCTCTCCAACGTGTGAAGCCAATAGAAAATCAGAGATATTTTTGTGCAAAATATCATATTTTAGCACATATTTATAATTTTCAAAGCTTGACTCACATCGTACCACACGCCTTTCAAATTAATCGTTTTTGCTCCGAAACGATTTATTTCATCTCACTTTAAGTTCAAATTAAGTTTTATTTAAACTTTTATTCAATTATAAAGAAATTTTATAATTTTTTTTTGAGAATCTTTGTGAGGTTATTCGACATACAGTCGTCTACTAAACACCCAAGTGGTGTTATAACTTTAGAGTGGTCTACAAAAGTAAAATACAAAAAATGCGCTCTGAGCAACCAAGTCATGCATCCAAAAGACTATACTAACACCCATTTTAGTCGGTTTGAATAAGGCTTTGGGATGAGTATAATGGTACAAACTTAATCTTTAATATTATTAGCACAAAGGGTACCCAATTCGAACCCACAACAGTGATGTTATTTGGCCGCATTTCAACCACTAAACCCGTGGGCCCTGTCAGGCTCCAAAACACTAACATTTAAAATCATCAGGATACTAACACACTGCACAGTAATTTTACAAACATGCTACTCTTCAAGTGTCAGAATACAACCCAAAAAAACATTAATATGAGAACGATGAGTATCTGTGGCGCACATAAAACTCTTTAATGTCCACCAGAGCATGACAAAATAAACTGTCAAGGAAGTCAAATTTTGACAAAAGTATGCATGTACAAACAAAAGCTTCCAAGATAAAGATTACAGTTAACATATTTCTATCATAAATCCCAAAATAAAAATCCTTCTGAACAGAATTAATTAGAATTTCAGAATAAATATGATACTCTAGACTCTGGAGTTTAATAAAAGACATACATCAACCCCGTAACACGAAGTGCTCTAGCAAGCGTAAGAACAAAATTTATATTAAAAAAGAAACAGTGCGTTTATAGCTAGTTTAAATCGAAGTACAAGCAAAAGAATAAGATATCCTGCTATGAACTTCAAAGAGAGGCAACAAAAGATATCCGCTAGCATATTTAGCAGACAGCATACTAGTCGCTGTACAACTGGTTAAAAATTTGCAGAAAAGAACTCCATGTGTCCCCAGTACTTTGATTTGACTAGTATTTGATGAATTAATTATATCCACATAACCAAATCTAAATTACACCTCTTATGCTTCCTTTCTCAGAAGTTTAGCCATATCCAACATATGATTCACTCATATTTTGTCTAGACCCACCCACACCAAATTAGTTGTTTCAATAGAAGCATTTAGTGTCACATTGCAATGCCTTTATTGAGGCAAATGCGTCTTAACCATAAAGAAAATCCCATCAAGCAAACAATGTATTTATAAGCTCTTTTTTTGCATGATTTTCAAACATAATCTTCAATAAAAGATAAAGGAAAGGGATACCTTCACATGGTAGCAGCATTTAGTTTTTAAATTCGCAAAACTGCACAGCATACAAAAGGGAAAAGAATAAACACCAGGACAAACACTAACAAAAAACACAACCCCATAACCAAAAAATATAAGTGAAAGAAAATGATGAATAAATGAATTCAATGTTTAGGGTACCACATGGCACAACATTGTACATAACAAAAATTGGCAATCGGTAGAAATGAGCAAATATATAAAGTACTAACCTGCAGAAAGACTCAAACTTTGGCAAGTGTAGAATTTATTGTCAATATAATCCGGCTTGCAAAATTGATACACCCAATTCATCTACAAGAATCTATTTAGTTCAATCAAAAGTCACTTAAAAATCATTGAAATAATGCATTGTGGTCGGTATATCAAGTGAGCAATTTAACTGCTAGTATCCCGATGCATGTTTTTATTTTCTAAAAAATGACTCTAAGAACACCTGCAAGAGATTAGCTAAGGTACACAAAAAACTTCAAAATTTAACTATTTTACCCTAAAATCCCACTCCAATAAAACATCTCCAAAGCATCTCAATTAGCATTTTGCTATAGTAATAATTTATATTTAGAATATCACTATAACAATATTTATAAATTCTTTATAATATTTTATCTCTCTTCCTTTCCTTTCCTCCATTCTCTCTTTTTCCCTTTCACTATTCCCAAAGAAAAATAATACAAAAGGAATGAGAAATAATATTTAAACGAAATAGTTAAAAATATAGAAAATCTGTTGGAGTGTGTATTAAAAAAGTGAATAGCTAAAATGGAAAATATTGCTTTTGGAATAGCTAAACTAACTTTTATTGTTGGAAATACTTTAATAATCCAACAACATAATTAATGGTAGACCCCAAGATCATGGAGAAGACTAACAAAACATAATGAAGACAAAAATTAAACTACAAAAACAATCAAACATGCCAATGGAAGTGTGAGGAACAACTCCTGTGACCTCCAAATGATCATACTGAAGTACATAATGAAATATACCACACAGAAATTAGGCCCACTACCAAACCCACTTTAATCCAAAACAAAACAAAAACCAAATCGAAAACTACTTAAACCTTATCTATGTAACAGTGATGATGTAAACTATCGTGAATTGCCTAAACCCACCACTATTAGTAAAAAAGATCAATACAAATCCGAATAAATACTACAAATTCACAAACTAACTTATAAAACACAGGTTCAATTTTTATACCCTCTTTTGGTATGCCAAGGTACCATACAACAAATTCCACATCTTTGGTATTGAAACAGTAACAAAAAGTTCAGTTTCATAATGAGTTTTGTTTTCTTTTAATAATTTTTTTAATGTTTTTGGAGCACTTGAACAATGTAAAACCAAAGATACAATCAGTTCATAAATAAACACAACAAACAACACATATTGGTAGCAAAGAAAATTCCAAGAAAATGAATTATAAAGATATGAACTGGTGAGAGAAAGTGAATGTCAACCAGAACATTGAAGCTTTCTTCAACCTTTGTGTATGGAACCATGAATACATAAAACACAGCAATTGATCCCAAAAATAAATCATAACCTACAGCTCAAAGACCATTACAAATCGTCAGACATATTGACACACACGGGAATATACATTCCTATTCGGGTGAAATGGCATTCGAGTGAGATTTGCGACAAACTTATCATAAGGCTACAAAAATTTCAATGACTTCCATTTTCACAAAGAGAGAGAGGCAACTTCAAAATGTGTCTTAGGACTATTTAAGAGAATACCAGCTTAAAAATAAAATGACCACACACACATAAACTAATATTCCAAAACACGCACACAGTCATACACAACACACATTAATACAACAAAACACAAACATACACTAACACACAAAAGATACATAGACCAATACCCCCAAAAAACACACATTAATACTCCAAAAAAATACACTTATACACAAAAAAAAAATACACACGCTAATATGCCAAAACACACATGCACACATACACTAATACAACTATAATACACACACTCCCACACACTAATACACCAACACACATCCAATAATACACTAAAAACACACATTATTACAATAAAACAAACACACACTCCAAAACACCAAAGCACACACAAATAAACACAAATATGCAAATACATCAACACACACTAATGCATCAAAAATACACTCATCACACATTAACACACCAAAACACACACACGCACTATAGTACACCAAAACACACAAATATATAAATACACGAAAACACACATACTAATGCACCAAAACACACGCACACACTAGTACACCAAACACATGCGCACACTAATACACAAAAAAACAAAAACACAGACATACATAATAATAGATAAAAATATACACACAAAAAAATACAAAAATATAACTAAAAACACAAACTGATACACACTAAACACTAGTGTGTGTGGGTGGGTGGGTGTGTTAATGTGTGCGTGTGTTATTATATTTGTCACTACAAAAAAAAAATTGAAATAGTAAACACAGGCAAAAACAAAATAAATAATGGCAATTCTGATACTCGGTGTTTGAGTAATGTACCCTAACGCTTTTTTTTGATGGAAAACAAATGCCGACACTACTGTTGGACTACGGTGGCCAAAAAGATATATGTTGGCATTTAAATAAACGGTAGCAAAGAGCCCTCACTATGCCCACACTGTTTTGGCATCTAAGTTATTTTTATATTTTATTTTATTTGTTTACTTTCCAAATAAAATTTGTGAAATTAAATTATACAATCCACATTGACTATAGTTTGTCAATTCACATAAACTTTATGCAATTCCAGAAAGTTAAACTCTACACAATTTATCCACATAAAACCTTAAATTCAAAAACATAAATACATGTCATCATGAAATGAAGTGTCATTGCATGCACCGTGCTAAATCTCAGAGAGTTTCATCTTGAGGGAACCATGAAATTACAATCTCACTGTTTTCGAGTCAAGGCCTACAACTGCAATTAGAATAGATGCAACAAAAAAAAAAATCAGACTAACAACCAAATTGTGTCAATCTGGAAAAAAACATATTACTATGGTGTGAAGGAAACAAACATGTCATTTATGACATGCATGGTATTCTAGTAATTAGTTTTAGTTTAAGGATTGTACTAAAACAGTGAATTATTGATCTTTAGCGACCATAGTTACTCTTTGTCCAGCACAATTTGCAAACTATAGAGCAGACTGCTCTCAATTAACATTCTACTTTATAAATTAGAGGCAGGTGTGCTTTCAATCCCTCTCAACACTCTTCAAATTGGAG
>CM042186.1:41724535-41734845 GCA_023539305.1 Ilex asprella | reverse complement strand
TCCTCACTTGAAACAACTTTTTGAAGACATCGCTGTCTGAACAGGAAGTGATAAATGGCTAGTAAGCTTAATCTACCATCAGCTAGCTAATTAAGTAACATATGCACATGAATTTGTATTGAAGATCAACCCAGACATGCAAAAAATTGGAGTAAATAACACTTAAAGAAAAGGGATCAATGATATAAGCATATGTAAAAGCAACAATAGTCCTCCAACTTTGATATATTACAATTGATCACGAAACCATAGAAAAGGATACACGCAATGCGTATGATCCTTCCATTTGCATCCATGCTTACACACAAGTGGATGCGCAAAATGTGAGTCTTTATGCACATACGCACATTAATTCTTGGCTGCGTGTCATGTGTTTGCCATTCGTTAAGTCTACAAACAGAAACAAAACGCTAACCTTTTCCTCATAATCATTTCATTCATGAATACTTGTTGCTAATCCCATTATAAAAGTGTCCACAGGAGACCCGTCCTTGCTCCATTCGAACTCGATTATCTCACAACTTTGTCTTCAAAACACTCTCGAACATGGCACCCTGGCTGCTGCCCCAAGTGTCTGCCTGTTTGAAAAAATATATATATTACAAAGAAAGTTTACCCAAAAGTGCAACATATTGCAGAATCATGTTACCAAGATACGCCCCAGGAGATAGCCCGAAACAAACAGATAATGTACCTGAGCACATGTACTTAACACAAGGGGTTTGAAGTGAATGAACAAGACACGCAGCAGCTGACCTCCACGAGTGAGAGCAATTTGGGAAATCCCAACAAGCAATGAGCCGAAGAGCTCTTCACAAATTCTCAACCTTCGCCAGAAAATTAGCCAAAAAACCTTTTTTGATTAAGTTATGATTTTTTTAGCGACTTGTGATCGATCCTATTTATAATATTTTCTAATTGTCGTTTGCAGGTAACCAAAAACCAATTACCCCTGAATTTAATGGCCCATTGATGTTAGGTCAGCAGGTAGTTTTGTTGAAAGCCTTATAGAGAATGTTGGAGAGCCCAAGATTTTTTTGTTAGAGGCCCAGCCCATTACAAAAGGCAGTCCATAACCAGTAACACACCATCTGATGATGAACAAAGTAGGCTTATGCACAATCAACAGTCGAGTGTATGATTCAGGATAATTAATGAAACATTCAATAAAACAATTAATGAAAGAGACAAATATTGGATCAACACAAACAACGCACATATGTATAGTGGTTCGGTCAGGGTGACCTATATCACTTTGAAGACGACAACGGTGACCGACGGTCTTTATTGATGAAGTAGTATGTGATAGAGAGAGAGCGCGCAAGAGTATGCTATTGGTAGCTATGAAAGAGATAACTGTGTAAGACGTGTAGAGAGATATCTTTCTTGTATGGAGATGACTTACAATTTATAGGCACAAAGTTTTGATTGAGGTGGTGGCGTGAAGGAATAAGTAATTAGTCATTCAGAATGGATAACTACAGTTGAGAATTGGTACAATTAGAGATAGTCTTGATCTTAGAGAGTGGTCATTCCGGTAATTACTCCTCATGTGCACTAATCTTCCTGGACTTCTTTAACTTTGGACAGGGTCGAATCCATGAGCTGGACTTGACTTGCCTTGTAACTAATTTGGGTTCATTTAATTAATTGGGTCTGACTCAGTTAGATCTGGACTCGTCATTTTCCCCCATGGCTTGACTGTAGCAAAAAAAGGGGTTGAGGCATGAGTGAGCTTCTGGGTAGATAAGGGTTCCTTGTTTCCCATGGTAGTCTTCAGCTTTCCATTTTTGCCTACAAAAATTCTTTTCCCATTTAGTATCATCATTGCATTGACCATCATCCCCAATATTGGACATCTGCTGAATTTGAAACCCCATTTTTTCATTCTTGCCACTACTTTTAGGGCTTTACATGACTCTTTCTTTTTTCACCCGATAAACCATCAAGGGATTGAGAAAAAGAGATATGGAGATGAGAGGAAAAATGTCGAAGAGAACATCCATCCTGAGTGGATCCATGGGAGATTCCATGGATAACTCTATGAGTTTCTCGAAGGCGAGGTATGGAGGCACCGATGCCCATGGCGACGCCGTTGTGGTGAGCAAGACTAGAACAACTTTGGAAAGGGATGACCCAACAACGGTGGGCGACACCAGAGCAGCTTAACTAGCTAATCGATGTCATTGGAGTGGAGTGCGACGTCGGAATGCCCCTGGTAGTAGGCGACATGTCGACCGAGGTGCTGGGCGATGCCAACAAGACTTTGGGTGGTGCTAGTGCCCTAGGCGATGCTTTTGGCAAGCATACGAGTGCTACAGTGGTAGCAGGCGACATCCTCGCATGGACCCATTTGTTGGGCGACGCCAGAGAGGCGCTGGGCAATGCTAGTCTTTGGTCGTGCAATGCTAGAGGGAGGGTAGGTGGTCTGGGCGACGCCGGGAAGCGGCTAGTCAGCGATGCCAAACGTGTGGGCGACGACGGGAAGGAGCTAGATGGTGATGCCAGACAGATAGCAGTCGAAGCCTTGGGCGTCAGTGGGGAAAAGAGTAACCGGAGGACAGTGGGGCAACTCCTTGACTTGGGCAATGTAGGCGGCTTCACAAGCTTGGGTTGGGCAATGCCTTGCAGGCGTAGGTGCAGATTTTTTTTTTGAATTCGAGTATTTTTTTCGAGATCTACGATATATAATCCGCCAAAGGCGGTTTGGGAATCAAATTTCTCTAAAAAATGCTTATTTCTAACAGAATTTGAGTTTTAAACATAAATTAACAAAACCGACGATGGTGGAAAATTACGCTCCGGCAGGCATTCATGGGCAGCGAGTTGGTGTTTTGGGTTTTGCCAGAGAGGGAGACTATGATTGCTTTTGGCTAGGTAGGTGGCAAACCCGATTTCTCCAATCCTGCTTTCTCCTCAACGTTTTCTCGATATTGGTTCTTTATATTAACATTGTCTCTAATTACAAACGCCTTGTTGATAGAGCGATGGTGGAGACTCTTTATGCTTTTATGGTGGCTTCTTTCCCTCCTCCCAAGAGGGCGATGTTTGATGCCCCTAGTGGTTTTTGACCGACGTCCGATGGCCAGGTTGCTTATCCGGTGGTGCCCCCACTCCTTCCTAGATTGTGACTTTCGTGTGTACCAAAGCTAACCCTTGTATCGTTGTGGGAGTTGAGACTCCAGTGCAGTCTTCTACGGGGACTGTAGCTCCACACAACTGCCCTCTTTGTGGCTTGGTGTCTATGCTTCGACATAAATTTGGCCAAGGAGCGACTTTGGAGGTCTGTGACTCCCAAGGATATCAAAGAGGTTGGATCTCAAGGTCCAGAGAGCAATATCAATACCGCGATGGAGGGCTTTCCCATGATATGCCTTTCTTCTCAACTTTAATTTTTGTATCCGCCTCCTTTCCTTCATGTTTCTCTTTTTGAATGGTTGTATGTGTCTGTCGCTTTTCCTTGTCTTTTTTCAAGAACGGTCAAGTTTGAAGAGGCATTCAGAGTTCTAGCAAGAGAGGCAGACACAGGAGGATGCTGAGGAATAGTTGAGGTTGGTTCATGAGAGTAACACCTCTTGAGGCTGAGCTTTTGGCGACTCATGGGAGATGAGCTAAGCTAGAGACTGAGGTTGCTTGAGAGTAAAGGCAGGATGAGGCCGAGTTTTTTGACGACTTGTGAGAGAGCGCTAAACTGGAGACTGTCTGCGCGAAAGTAGAGTCAGAGCTACAAGCTTTCTGCGAGAGGGTTGCAGGAGTTGAGGTCGAGCTACGTATAACTCGAGAAAGGGCTGTCGCGGCAGAGGCTGACCTGCGTATAGCCTGTGAGAGAGCTACCACGATAGAAGCTCATTCCATTGAGATGGAGATGAGGAGTAAGGCTGCTGAGAGTGCCGTTGTAGACACCTTTATCGATGGTTAAAGGAACTTAACAACTTTCCCTGAAATTGATTTCTCTGGCTTCGTCCCATATGAGGCATCAAATGGTGACAATTTTTATTTTTTTGTCTACCCTGTTGTTAGGTCATGTTCTGACTTTTGTAAGCTACTATTGATAATAACCTTTCAAGTGTTCGGCATCCCATAGGTGGGCCAAGGTTTTCCCATTTTCAGTGTGCTGTCATACCAAGTACTTCCACCTAGAGGGCCTTTTAGGGTTTCTTGATCTTCATAGAGACCACGTAGTATTCTCTAGCAGAGACTTGGTCTCCTCTAACTTCTCCGATCTCACAAAGGGTTAGGAAACGAAGAACAAGGTGATAGGTGAACGTCACTGCCCTTAAGGTGTTGAGTGCAAGACATCCAAGTATGATGTTGTAGGCAGAGGGGTAGTCTAGCACTATTAAGTTTACTGTGATGGTGGAGCTTCTTGGTGCTGTACCCACTGTGACCGACAAGGTGATGGAACCCAAAGGATAAGCCCTCTCAGCCGAAAATTCGATGAGGGGCGTTCTAATGGGTTGCAGTATTTCCTTGCCTAGATGAAGACTGTCATAGGCTGGTGCGAACATGAAGTTGACAGAGTTGTCGCTATTCACCAGAATTCTCTTCACCTAATAGTTGACTACCATCATGGTTAAGACCAGAGGGTCATCATAAGAAATTGGATCCCCTCGAGGTCCCTGTTTGAGAAGGTAATGACTTTTTTTTCCCTGTGCCAGGGGTGTCTTCGTCGGGTGAGAGTCGTTTGACTCTGCCAGTCTGGCTTTCCTAGCGGAGTTGGAGTCGCTTCCTCCTCCTAGCCCTTGGAGATCGTCTAGATTTCTCTAAAAAGTTGCTGGCTTTCATTATCATCCGGGTCCCGGCCAGGTGGCGGGGCTTGACCTCTGCTCACATCATACTACCTCAACTGGCCACGCTGTATGAGCTTTTTGATCTGTCTTTTAAGCTCATAGAAGTCATCAATTTCGTGGCCATGGTCGCAGTGTGAAGCGACAATATTTGTTTGGATTTCTTCGATTCGGGGCGGACTTCATATTTTCTGACCACCGCAGAGTAGGGTCGTCCTGTATTTGGAACAGGATATGCTCCATTGAAGCATTGAGCAACATAAAGACTTGCCGCTCTCTCAGAGGTGGGAGAATAAGGCGGTCCTTGACAGAGACTCTCTTTGTCCTATTCCTCTTGTTCTCTGCTTATCTCTTGTCTTCATGGGTATTCTTTTTTTCTCACCCCCGCAGGAGGACTCACCTCGTCGGGCTTTGGTGACGTCCTCGACATTCATATACTTTTGTGCCATTAACAGCAGTTCGGGCATGCTGAAAGGCGACTTCTTTAGGATAGAGAACATGAAGCTTGGGGAGCGCAGTCCCGCAATAAAGACAATCATGGTTACCTTGTCGTCTGACTCCTCGATTTGGAGAGCCTCCTCGTTAAAACGACTGATGTAACCCTAAGACTTTCATCCCGATCCTGCTTGATGGTGAGCAGATGGGTAACCAGTTTCTGGTGTTGACGTCCCCCAATGAAATGAGAGACAAAATATTTGCGCAACTCTGCAAAGGAAAGGATGAAAGAAGGCTTGAGCTTTGCAAACCATTGTCGTGTAGATACTTTAAGGGTGGTAGAGAAAGCTCTGCACATAAAATCATCAAGCACGTTGTGGAGTTGCATGAGAGATTTGTATGTGTCGAGATGATCAAGGGGGCCCTTGGTGTCATCAAAGATCTCGATGGCAGACATCTTGAACTTTGAGGGCAGAGGGTAATTGACAACATCCACTACAAACGGAGTGTCAGTACGCCTTACCATATAATCTACCGTCTCTGGCGCTTATGCTTTGATGGCGTTGAAGGCATTGTCAAGTTGGTTTTGCACCTCCCTAACTTAACTCAACCAACCTGGACATCTCCATAACCTATGGGTCCAATGTCGTCCTAATTACGCTTGTCTTCAAATCCAACTAACACGACTCTAATACCATTTTTTTGCAACTATCTGGAGGTAACAATATCACCCTTCAAGTATAGAGTAACCTCACATTTGACATGATGTAAAATTATATGCACATAACAATAGAGACCCAAAAACAGCAATCACGTGTAAACAACTTATATCCATACACCCATAGATTCATATAAAACAGATATTTCATGTTTTACCTGGTGAACCATTAAGGTTTCAAACCCTACAACACAGAGATTTATATCAGTTACACAAGATTGAGAAATATCCTCTAAATGCCATGACCTTTGTGCCCCGACCCTTGATTAGAGAAAGCTACCTACCCTATGACCCACAACTCAAAATGAGTCTTGCGAAGAGATGCGGACATTCCCCATGCTGCGGTTTCCTTCGGTCCATGGGTTGTGTGAGTGTGTTGCGGCCCAGGGGGGACATGAGTCAATACGGTCAATGAGTATACTCACATTATAATCACAGATAAAATCTATCTTATATAAACCATTTAGTACAAGATCCACATCATTAGTAGGTAAATAAGTCAATAGAAGAAGATATACCACTTTAGCTCAGACATCAACATATAAGAAATAGCGTGAAAGCGCACACACAATGCAATTAACACTAATATACGACACAATAGTACAATATAAATTATGGTAATGTTTTGTCACCAACATACAAGAATCCAAATTTATGACTCAGCTGAATCTCAATGGGAGATTCACAGTATACACTTTTTCCAATTCATTTTTGCATTTTGGTTTTTCTACACCACCTGGACTTAGAATTACTCAATTGCAGTTTATGTATTTTCTCATCATTAGTCAAATCATAAACATGTAACTATGATGATTTTATTATGCTACATATGGGAAGAAATTGTCCATTTAGAGCTTAGATCATCTTCGTGTAGTACCATCATTTCAAAAATCCCTAGCTATCATTTCTTGAATTTATAACCTTCAAATGCCACATTTTCTGAATTTCCATTGCAATCTCTTGAAGAATTCAAGTCCATTTTTCCTGGTATCTCTCCTTGAGATTATGGGGTTCTCATCCCTGTCCATATAAGGATGATATCTATGAAAAAAGAGACTTATGTGCTGGGATACAGGAAGTATATATAACACAAGTTCATCCTTTTAGCTGTACAACTGATCTGTTTTATTTGTGCTATGTAGCTTTCTTTTATAAAAACATGATGTTCCCGCCTATGAGTTTCGAGCTAATATACAACAGAAAAGGTTCCCAAACTAGGGAATATGAAGACAAATGCAAGGTAAAAAATGGTTAGAAATTCCCACAATGACATTAGGATGAGCAAAAGATGCCCACCCCTCAAAGCCAGCCTTTTTGAGCTTAATCACACCGCTCATGTGTGGATTGTAACATCAAAACTCCTTCGATTGAGCCACACAAACAAATTGACAAATCAAATTCCATTTCTCCATAAAATATTCTAAAATAGAAAATACTATTCAGCTAAAAAAAAATTGAACAAAAATCACCATAAATGCCAACATGAAGTGATGATCCGACACGCACATTAACACAAACACACTAATAAACACACACACACACACTCTTTAATACACCATCGCAAAATATACACATTAATACACCATCCAAAACATACACATATTAATACATCAAAAAAAATTCTCACACATTAATACACCTAAACACATATATACATTCACCCTAATACACCACTAAAAAAAACACTCACTAATCCCCCAAAACCGCAAATACTAACATACAAAAACACACATTATTACCCAAACACAAATGCAGGCACACACTAATACACCAAACTATATACACTAACAAAATACACTAAAGAAATACATGCACACTAATATACCAAAAAAATACACACTCATACACTGAAACACAAACATACCAATACACCATATACATAAACATCGACACACACTATGCTAACACTCACCACAAACACAAACGCATGCACCAACACTTACATAGCACACACTAATATACCAAAAATACATACTAAGACACACACATATACAAACTCTGTTCGGACACACACTAACACACTAAAAAAAAACCCCATACACTAAAGCACCAAAGAAACACTGGCACACTAATATAAAAAACACACACACAAACTAATAACACACCAATACACTAAAGCACCAAAGAAACACAGACACACTAATACAAAAAATACACGTACGAACTAATCATTGTTCAAAATGAGGGGTTATTAAATTTTAAGTATAGATCATTAATCAAAATCTCACTTCACAAGAAGGCACAACACCTACATATTGCACATTTAGGTTCACTAGAATTTGTCAGAAATGCGAGGAGCACCTACCCTTTGGTGGGTGGGTGCATTAACATTGTGTGTGTTTTACGATATTAGTATGTGTACATGTGTGTGTATGTATATTGTGATGTGTCAGTGTGTGTGTGTGTGTGTGTGTTATCACTGTGTGTGTAAATATTGCATGCAAGGTTGGGTGTATTAGTGTATGTATGTCTTTTTTTCATAACTTCTAATATTTAAAGATCATCTAGAGTACAACAATTAAATCAAGTTTTTTAGTAGCAGCAAAAACTTTCAACCACTACCACAATTATTAAAAAAATACATCATTACTATTTATAAATAAAAACTACAACATCTACTAAAAAATATCCAAAAGCAATAGTCATGTAGGCATGCAGGAAGCCAACCTTTTTGCGCTTCAAAAGTATGTATACAGTTGTGTTCCTTGAACCTGAATTATCATTGACAAAAATCACCATCATTCATTGTATCCAAAGCAACATCGTGTAAGATCTTAAACTTTCACATCAGTTTTTTTCTGGGTTTGATAACTACAAGAAATCTTAAGCACATGATGAAGACCGGGGACGATAATTAAAAACTTTAAGGTTTAAGACAAAAAACGAGAAGAAAAGAAAAGTAAACGCTAACGAAATCATAAGCAAAAATCAATACCTATCATAAGTTCACCTGAAAGTAAAATTGTAACTACTTGAATTGCTACTTTATGTGCCTCCAAAATTTCATTATGTAGGTCTTTCTTCCCCTGTCTCAAGGTACTACACTCAATAAAAAACATTACACATTTGAGTTATAGCAGCCAAATGGCAAAAAAATTCAAGAAATTAAAATACCATAAGCAAGCAATTGGCAACAGAGTAGTTATGTCTTTAATGATGATTGATGACTAGTAGAAAAACTAAAGCACAATTTTTGTAGACACAAAAGACTCATAAAAGAACACTTTCAGCTAAAAGAGTACCAAGTTAAATTAAGTTCAACTTTTGAGACCATTACCTAAGCAGAACACTATTATATCAATTCAAAAGGTTGCATTTCGGAAAAAGATCAAAACAATGCAATAGTCATTCCATCACAAAACAAACTAAAATCACTAGAGACAAAAACAGATTTGGAATAAACCATACAATAATATATATAATAATAAAAATCAAATCAATAAAGTCAACACCAATTGGCAATTACTACCTCAAGCAGCTTGAATGGTACATATCAATAAACCTGAAGATTTTCACCTCACAGCTTCGATGGATGGACCATATCAACATGTAGAAATAATCTTTTTTGCAAATAAATCACTATCCAAATACAATGTCTCTTGATACTAGAAACAAAATAGTATAAAAAAAGGGCAATTAACACACTGGAAAACAAACAAAAAAGATGGATAATCAAATCAAATGTCAACTGAAAAATAAAAAATGACAATTAATAGAGGACAAAGCCAATAAGGTGAACCCCAAAGACTTACATCAAATAAACACCCCAAGTCTCCTAAGAAACTGATAAAACACTCCAACCAAAATAAAGACTATGCAATAGCAAGTAACAAAAATACCAAGAAAAATCTTTTGACTCATAAATTGAAAATATATCAAACATACCTCAAATAAATACTTAACACCTTTGATAATTATCAAACTTTGTTGTCGTCGCAGTTGATGAACCGTCACGCCCACCTGAGAAGGTTAAAAGTAAAACTGGATAACCCAAATAATAATTAAAAAATCAAACCACGACAAGCAACATGCAATCTATCCATCTAAAGTAACAAAACTACTGAAAAGTACCTAGTAGATCGATTATTTTAATCCCGAGGAAGTGCATATATTACATTGATCTTCTTCCGTTCGTATTATACACTTGGTTATTTTTTTATTACAAATATAAAAAGTATCTCTATTTTCCCTTCAAATATGAATACTACGACTGGAGTTTTATGAAAAAAACCAAAGCCCCTTATCAGATTTGAACCGATGACTTACGCCTCATCATGGTATTACTCTACCACTAAGTTAAAAGGCCTATTTGATTCAATTCCTGAATGAGTCACTAGGTGGTATAATATATCTACATACATATATTATAT
>CM042186.1:41705792-41717381 GCA_023539305.1 Ilex asprella | reverse complement strand
ACAATCAAACCGTATTGTATTATCTCGATTCATCATGTCAAAAATCTCTCAACCCTAACATGAACTATCTAGTTAATCACGTCAAAATGACCTACGATGAATACAATTCGCTTATAACACCAATAATCAAAGCATGACCCACGTAACACACTTAATAAACAAATTGTATTCAAGTTGACACGACTTGCTACCAACCCGATCAACATGTTTAGTGCAAGGGTCATGATTGGGCTGTGACGACCCCCATAAAACAATCAACACGACAAACACGACCTGTCTAACATGTTTCAGTATTTGCAATCTATCAAACCCAAATAAATCCTCATTTTTAATACAAATCATTTATTCATCTACAATTACATCTATGAAAATTATTAAATTAAAAATAAATATAGGCTTAAAACCATCCCATCCAACAGACGAAAGAAGACTGACCCAAAAAAAACATATGACATGAATTCCACAAATTGATCGCTAGCAAAGAAGTATGACCAGTTATAGTACATGTAGAGAGACATCATGAATTCTAGAATTGTAACATAAATAAACAAAAAATTTAAGACGACCATAACCTGTGATTGGCAGCAACTAAGTTGTCACAGTAGTGAAGGATGTTCCACATTGTTTTCAAGGAGCCACAGACCTACAGTCCCAAGATATAGTTATTGAACACTTCACTGGGCACTTTGACAGAAGCATCTTTGGTCTCTTTGAAACTTTCTTTGGGCACCAAGAATTCTGAGATTGTTTTTTAAATACTCTATTCTCGTTCAAATCACACCCACTTACACAAGTTTCATTCAAATAGACAAATCTAACCCACACAAATCAAACCTTGAATTCGAAGACAATCATCACGCATCAGTGAAGTCATTAACATGGTCGTTGAGTAATTAACAAAAAATTGAATTACTAACTTTGTAGAGTAATTGACAAAAAATTTAATTACCAGTTCGTTGTAACCAATTGTGGAATACCAAACCAACGACATCGCAAACCCTGTGAATTGAATTAAGAAACGAAAACCTCACAATCAAATACCTGCTATGAAATTAAAAACTCTTTCCTAATGCCCTTAGTAAATGAGAGAGTTCTCTTGTTTGTTTTCGTCATGTATACTAACATGATTCCATCACCGAAGTAGAGATGTAATACATGCAAAAATAACAGTAAAGCAAAAAAACGAAGATTGTATTACCTTTAAGCAGTTCTGATGTGGTGTGCAAGTTTCTCTTTCTTGTTTCATGACCTCAGATATTTGTTTTCATCATGTATACCAACATGATTCCATCACCGAAGCAGTGACATAATACACATAAGTGTTGCTTTTCATTAAAAAATATATAAAAACTAGGCAGCGACATCAAGTAACAGGGTTATAGCATCGAGTAGCTCTAATGTTCATTGTTCTATTGAAATGATTAATTGTTTTCCTTGAAACCAATCCCAATCGAAGCATAAAGTGATTGGGACCATAGAATCCTAAATAATCTCATGATCTGAAACTATATGCCACATCTCAGGTTTTTTTTTTAAATCCTAACTAATCAAAACAGGATTTCATAATTCAAAAGCAGAATTTCAAATCAAACATTTAGATCTCAATAAATGAATTCAAACACCGAATTTAAATTTGCAGCTGATCAAAAAAATACACATGACAACTGAAATACATCCATAAACACTTAAATATAGAGAGAGAGACACATATAGAAAATATAAGGAAATTCCTAACCAAAAAAGTATGACTAACAATTCAAATCAAGAGAATTTGGTAGTAATCTCTTGAACTACCACCAAACATATTATAAAAATTCATTTAAGAAACAATGAAGTAGAATCCTTCAGAAAAAGGCACAAGCAACAATGAAGTAGAATCCTATATAGAATCTTTCATGAAAACCAATCACTAAAACATTTAAAAGAAAACAAAGGCAACAACAACAATGTTTAAAACATCACGACAATACCATCTGCCAAGAAATTGAAATTGGGTTTTTAGTAGAATAGGTAAAGCACTACCATTAATGTGGAATTAAAAGTTTCATAATTCCATTAGGAGACAGACTTAAGAATTTTGAGGCCAACAAAAACAGGGGCCTTTCAAATATATCTTTCTTTATTTGTTTCACCAATAACCATGAAAAAATAAGGTAGTTTTCTAATTTTTTTTCCTGGCATTTTACACTTAGATGCAAAAGAAGTGTTATAGTTGAGGAGTTTATCTTTACATTCCATTGACAAAATTATTAAACATGGTGTCTATACAAAAGAAAAAACAAATCCAAAGTTTCCATGAGATTAAACAAATTACCATAGCCAATACTAGGTCAAGCCAACTCACAATGGTCAACATTCGGTAATCAAAACTAAATTGTAGTGATTTGGAATTTCATGATGCATCAAATTGGAAAAGCTTGGATTTGGAATTTTCAACTGCAAGCAAACAAAACCAAGGGACATAACTTAATAGAGATATAACAACCAGCAATGTGAAAAGCTTCCCTGCTTTATCAAAAACTACAATCATACAATCACAAATATTGCAAATATTAAAGATTCATTGATTCTATTATGTGAAAGATCATGAAAGCACATTTGATATATGTAGGTAGTTTCCAAATAAACTATGGAAAGAAGTTACCTTCCTATATCAGTAATTTGAGCAAGGAGAACTCTTTATCTGAGACATTTCGACAAACATTTTATGCACATACAAAGAGAATGTGGATGGTGACCGGGGTGGAGGAAATTGGCAAATAGAGAGGCAAGGGGATGAGTAGACAGTGAGGGAGGGAGAGATACCTGTTGGCATGGCAGTTGCCGACGGGCTTCAACGGTGCTGGCTGTCGTTGTCTTCGTTGCGGTCGTTAACACAAAAACCCAAGCTTTCCAATGACCAATACCACACACCCCCTCTGTGAGTCTGTAAGGTTTGTTTTTCACCCACCAAGACACATCAATACTTATCAAATAAAACATATACAGAACCTCAATTCACACTGTAATGTCAAAATTTTGGATGCAAACACACTTGTATATTTTCTTTGAAGCAAAAAATCAAACAAGCAACATACCAAAAAAAAAAAAATGAATCCCAAAACTGAAAAAACTTAAAACAGCAATTGCTGTGGGTATGTGTTGTGGGTTGTGTATGAGTGTTGCAAAGGGGTGAGAGAGGGAAATGGGTTTGTGTGCGTGCATGTGTTGGAAGCAAGTGAGAGAGGGGTGTCGAAGAAGAGGATAGAGAGAGGGAGATACCTGATGGGTGGCACCGATCATTGCTGTGGGTGTCGAACCGGGAGAGAAGAGGGAGACGAGAGGGGTCACGGAGTAGAAAAGAGATCCTGAGAGAGAGATAAGGCTGGGGAGTCAAAAAAATCAGTTACGTAAGTGCGAGAAGTTAGGGCATGATTGGGGGAGAAAGAGTGGTGAACCGGGATATGGGAGGTGTCTTGGGCAGGAAACGAAATTAAAAAAAAAAAATTAATTACCAGTTCATTTCAACTAATTTAGAGATGTCAATTTTGAAAACTAAAAGTTTGAGTGGCAAAAAGTTTTCAAGAGCTAATGTGGTACGTATCAAACGATCTAAGACTTTAATAGCTTGAGACAATTTGTGATAACGTCGTTCGTCGGATGATGCATTTTTTGGTCTCGAAACGATCTTAGCCGCTCTTTCTCTTTAAAATTCAAAACTCATTCCACTTTAATATATAGATATACTTATACAAAAATCAATTGCATAAATCGATAAAAGCAAGAGAGCAGTGAAAACTCTGACCTCTTCATTGTGGCCTCGAAGATGACTGCGCAATTGACACTCGGTGAAGTCAAAATTTGATTTATCTACACTCTGACCAGAAGAAGAGATGGATTCACTGGGAGATTCTGAGCTGTAGTTGTTATTCTCACCCCAAACAGATTCAACAACTTGACAGGTTTTCAGCATCAAGGATGGATAATATATCTGGACCACATTTCTGCTTTAGCTCGTCCTATTCCATCAGAAAATCATTTTAGAAAAGAGTCCTGTTTGACTCACACACAGATACTGAGAGACAGACAAAGAGAGATTTTAGGATAGCTTTATAAGACGTAACTTCTTCTTTATTTAAATGCATTACAAAGGGATCAGTTCCAACATTATTTACATATGTAGGGCATTCCTTCCTTCCCCATGTTTGAAACACACTGGAACATTTTGAGATGATTTTTTATATACTTCAAAAGAGGGCCAGAGTCCAAAAATGTCGAGTATTTCTTATAAAGAAGCTTATTGCGTAGTTGGATGTAAGTAATGCACATACCATCGTGTTTAATATAAAATAGTGTGTTCGTTCTAGTAATTTTATGAAATAAAATATCATGGGTAAGCACGTGTGCACTTGTGATCGTCTGAGTGAGGTTTATCAGTTTGAGAGATCCCAAAAGTGGGTAGGTACATATGGCTACTGGTTTAGCAAAAGGAAAAGAGCTGCAAGAATGGAATGAGTCATAATACTCATAGAACAAACTAAAACAAAATGAGCACCTGGAATGTAATGAGTAGCACTATCATAAGGACTTGTTTTCTCTCATGTTTCCCAGAATACTTGGCAAGCCCCTTCGGGTCATAGCTGAGCATGAAAATTTCATTGTTCATCTCCTCCACCTTAGTTTGTAACCAATCATATTTTTCCCAGCAGACGTAGAAACAAGATATTAAAATGCTATGCAGTTGAATACTCCAATCTACTCAAACCAAATTCAATTTTTACTACATGTCATCAAAATAAATTATATCCAAGCTACTAAATATAACAGGCAAAAAAAAAACCAATTATTTGTATGTAAATCAACGCTCTACAAGGGAAGATATGTTGATAGTTTAGAAAGCAAGGATGGAAAGAATTTGAACCATCACTAATTTATATGTACTAGCCTAACAGGTGCTGATTAAAAAGAATAGGACAAAAAGTGGGAGAAAACCAAGAATAGATGGGAGACAGAGAGAAAAAACGGTGGATAGAACCAGGTAAGGGGTGGCATCGACTCACCTAGAGGGTGATGATGACGCCGATGGGTAGGGAAAGGGGGAATTGGGGAAGCCAACATCGATGAGGAAGGAGGACCGATGGGTGGGGACGGGCTACAAGCCAAAATGGAGGGGGGATGCCAAAGGGAAGGTGACGATAGGATAGACTGGGAAGGGGAAGCCAATGGGAGGAGAGAAAGGCGGAGATGACACTTCTCTCCCTTCTTCTCCTGCGAGGATCATTCTTGCCCTGCACCTGGGGGGGGGGGGAGGTTGCACTAATTTGCATTTGCCTTAATTTCTAGTTCTAGTTTTTAGGTCAACAAAAAGTATCACCCGCCAAATTGCTGAATATATTTTCAAACCTTTTTGAAAATTCTTGACCTCCCAGTTGATTCTCGATAGGGGGGTCTCTTCCTTTATTTTTGCAGTTCATGTTCATCCTGTAGCCAAAAAAAACAAGATCAACACTATAAAAGATAACGACAAAAAAAAAAAAAAAAAATTAGCTATGTGACAAAGACAAGTTGAAAATATTGGGAAGTTAAACTCTAGGTTAACTGAGAACAGAAAATTTTGAACTTCGTAAAAAAATAAAAATGGACAGTGATAAACATCAAGATTACATACAAGCCCAGAAGAGGAGGAACTACGAAAAGGTGACAAAACAATGAAATTGCTAAAGACTATGATACAACTTCTTCACCTTTCACATATAATTTTACAAGTATTAATTTTGGTAGAGAGCAAAAATATTTAACATTTTTCTCTAATAGCAGAATAAATGCTTCTGAAATACCAACGAATGATATACCCTCGCTAAATAATAATGCCATGTCATTTTGGAAAACAGTTGGTGTGTCAGTTATGTATCAGGATCAACTGATGGGTATTACCAGTTCCTGATCCCAGAATACATGGTCAAATCAAAACAACAACAATATCCCATTAAAGTCAAACCAGCAACAACATTCACAGTTAATGAACCTGAACTGCTTGTCCAGATACAAGCTCCTTCCAGTACATCTGTAGGAACTGAAGCTACTGGCTGTGAGACACCAGATGTACAAAGTCTCATTACCACAGATTTTAATCAAGCATTATATGAATTGAAGCTAATCCCTGTATCTACTTTGGATGCAGGAATAAATATCAGAAGATCTACCAGTGTGGAACTTGATGATTTGTGGAGCAGCAATGAGCATCACTGTTGTTCAGACTTCATAGCACTGTGTCCTGTTGCAAGTACTTGAAGTCAAGAATACAAGCAGAACTTGGGAAGTACATACATTACCATCTCCAAATGCTTCTCCATCTTCATTTCATAAATTTGTTGAATAGGGGTAAAACCCTGGGCAAAATAGTTAAGGAAAGTATACCCAACCAATTTAGAATAGGTCATTGAAATATGGGGTTTAGTGAACCAATGAACAGCCACAACATTTTTAGAAAATAAGGTTTGACTCCCATCTACATAGCTTTGGCAATTGCCAATCAGATCTCTAAGATACATGCATTCAGACATAAGCACATATATTTTGGTGAGTAACAAAAAATTCCTAGATAAATAAGCACATATATTTTGGTGAGCTTCGCATCACTTTCACCTGATAAGATCACTTCTGCTGTGTGAAGGTCATTTCATAATAAAAGTAGCTAAGCTGGAATTCGACAGTTTCAGACCCTTCTACTCCAAATCCACCCACCCACCCATCCACCTCCTCCCAACCAAAAAAATAAAAAAAAGGATAAGATGAAGCAAAACAGTACTAATGAAATAAAATGTTATGGGTTAATTATATAGTACTAATTCAAAGGTGTGATTTATGAGCATGTGCGCACTTGTCATCATCTAAGTGAAAGCTTATCAATTGACAATTCCCTCAAGCCAATAGGTCGAATACATATGACTACCAGTCTAGCAAAAAGAAAAGAGCAGCAAAAATGGAAATGGCACAATCATAGTAATCGTAGTCCAAACTAAAAGAACATGAGCACAAAGAATATAATTAGTACATCATTTTTCCTATTTTTTTTTTTTTTTGAGTTTTTGGATTTTTTGTCTTGGGCTGTTTGGGGGAGGGGGACATATTTATCGTGTTTTAATGAGAATAGTGTAGCTAGATATGATGCGATACTTCGGTAACATGTGGAAAATAGACAACAGAAAGAGGAGTAAGTCTCCAATAAGGACTTCTCTCTTAAGCTTTCCAGAATACTTGACATGCCTCTTCAGGTCATAGCTGAGCATGGAAGTTCCATTGTTAAACTTCTCCACCTCAGTTTGTAAGCGATCATAATTTTCCTGGTGGAAGGATAAACAAGAAATTAAAATGCTACATTGTTTAATATTTCAATCTCCTCAAACAACATTCAGTTTTAATTACATGAATCTCACCAATCCCATAAAAAAAAAAATTATAAACAAGCTACTAAACAAAACATACAAGAAAGAAAATTGACAAAAAAAATAATGAAAATTATTTATACGCCAATAAAGCCTCTTTGAACATGGCAAGGTATGTTGATGGTTTAGAAAGCCATGATTGAAAGAATTTGAATGATTACTAATAAATTTGTAGTGCTAACAGGTGTTGATTAAGAAGAGGAAAGGACAAAACTGGGAGAAAACCTAGAAAACATGGGAGACAAATAAAAAAGTATAGAGACCAGGTAAGGGCGCATCGACCTCGACTAGAGGGGATCACGACGGGAGAGGGGGACTTGGGGAAGCCGACATCATTGAGGAAGGAGGACTGGTAGGTGGGGAAGGGGTGTCAAAACCAGCATAGAGGGGGAAGCCAACAGGAAGGGGGTCGACAAGAACGGAGCCGACCCTTCTCTCTCTTCTTCTCCCACTATGTCAGCCGCTCCTCCCCTCTCTCTCTCTCTCTCTCCTCTTATTGTCTCCTGCAAGGACCATTCTAGCTCCCCTCCCCCCCCCTCTCCTTATTGTTTCTTGCAAGCTGGTGGTCAGGTTGCACTTATGCATTTGCTTTAATTTCTAGTCCTAGTTTTTAGGCTATCAAAAGCTTTCACCTTCCAAATTGCTGAAAATATTTTCAAACCTTTCAGCGAATTCTTTACCTCCTAGCTTATTCTCGATAGGAGGGTCTCCCTTCCTTCATTTTTGTAGTTCACGTTGATCCTGTCAACACAAGCTAAAAAACAAGATCAACGCTACAAAAAAGTAATGGCAAAAAAGAGAGCAAGATTTAACTACGTGAAAAAAAAAACTAGTAGAGAAGATTGAGAAGTTAAACTCTATGTTAACCTGTGAAGAACTTTAAAAAAAATGGACAGTGATAAGAAATATCAGTCTAAATACTTCAACGCTGCTAAATTTTTCATAGAAAGATGTGCCAAAGAGATTTTCTAAAAACATCAAGGATTACATACAAAATGCCCACAATAGGATGAACTAAGAAATGCGTGAACAAAAAGGTATGCAAAATAGAACATATGAACTTTTAGGTTCTTCATCTTTTGTCATGGGCGCCGACCAAAGAACTTGCTAAAGACCACGATACAATTTCTTCACCTTTTACACATCTTTTCACAAATACAAATTTTGTTTAGGAGCAAAAATAATTAGCATTATTCTTTTAATAGCAGAATAAATGCTTTCAAAATACCAAGAATGCTGGATTGCAGAATAAATGCTTTTCTGACTCATAAATCGAAAAAATATCAGACATACATCAAATAAATACTTAATACCTTTGATAATTATCAAACTTTGTTGCTGTCGTGGTTGGTGAACTGCCTCGGCCCCTTGAGAAAGTTAAAAGTAAAACTGGATTACCCAAATAACAATTAAAAAATCAAACCACCACAAGCAACACACAATCCATCGAAAATAGCAAAACTACCGAAAAGTACCTAGTCGACAACATTTTTTTTTCTAATTTCATTATTAGCGCATAGAACTAAACACCCCAAGCCTCTTAAACAATAACAAAAGATTCCAACAAAAACAAAGATTATCTAATAATAAGTAACAAAGATATCTACAAAAGATCTTTTCTAACTCATAAATTGATAAAATATCACACTTACATTAAATAAATATTTATACCTTAAATAATTTCAGTTCCCAAGTGATTCCAAAGGCCTGAAAAAGAAATAATACATAAATAAATTCAGGTGTATGAAAGTGAATATTAGAAGTAAATACAATCGAAACGTTAAATGAATTACCCAACTAGGACATCCATGAATGTGTATATTGCTTAGGTACCTCATCATATATCGTCAATTGGTCCCATGAAAATTCTCAAAATCAACTCTATTTTGGTAAAGCCTTATGATACTCAAAGAGATCATCAGGTTCGACTATCTTTAGCTTCGGTTACCTCTTTGATGACATCAGGGGTCATGATTGAACATAGAAAAACAGAACAATTAAACATTTTTAATCATTAGGGCAATTTAACAAACACATGGTGGTCTTGCCGAAACAAACACACGGTGGCAGAGAGCGAGAGCGAGAGCGGTAGTGGGGTGTAGAGGGAGAAGAGAATCGAGAGATACCTAGGTGGGTGTGGCGTGTAGGATTACGGTAGTGAGGTAAGTCTTGCACGGAAAGGAGCCAAGAATTAGGGCTGTGGTGGAGCTTGCAATGTTTGGAGAGTTGGGTAGAAAAGAAATAGGGAGAGAGAGAGAGAGGGGTGTCAGCTAAAGAGGGCAAGAATGAGAGAGGAACAGAGAGAAAGGACAAAGGTACCAAAATTAAGGGTAAGAGTAGCAATGGCTCTATTGTATAGTCAATGTATACCAAGTGAAGAATATGAAAAAAGATGCAACGGACATAACAGGAAAAAAAATGTGGGTCATAAAGAATTCTAGAATTTATAATTAGATCATAAGTGAAGTCGAAGGGCACAAATTAGATAAGATAAGTAAAGAAGTGTATAGAATGCATCACAATAGAGGCCAACTCCAAATAGTTGGAAGAAGGCTCAATTGAGTTGAGCTGACACAAATACAGGCATGAAGATTCTCATAAACTATGGTAAACGCAAAAATGGAAAGAAAAAGAAAACCAACTAGTTATACATAATTAAATGTATACATGTGTAGGTGTGCATGTTGCATTATGGGTAATTTTCATTCATCACTACATGAAAGCTGTAATAAAAACAATAAACACCAAAGTACAAACATGTTAGTTCATATTAATCCCCCCAGGGGTTGTGGCTAAAAGCCTAAAAGGATATATCACCATTAATAATGTCAACTCATTATCAGGGACGAACAATATGCAA
Source organism: Ilex asprella (assembly GCA_023539305.1). NCBI lineage: Eukaryota > Viridiplantae > Streptophyta > Magnoliopsida > Aquifoliales > Aquifoliaceae > Ilex > Ilex asprella. The sequence continues at coordinate 41,707,097 of CM042186.1, read as the reverse complement.
AAGTTATGCATGTTCACAAATCAAATGGACATCAGAGAATGCACAAACTTCATTAAGTGCATAAACATTATACAGCATTATTCATATTAGACAATGGAACAGAAGAATGGCCCAGAGAGAACACAGAAAGAGAAAGAGAAAGAGAAAGAGAGAGAGTTCAAGATTTAAACTCCTAACCTCAAAACGATCAATGAAAAATCCAAGTCACAGCCTATGAGCCATATTCTGTTCAACAGGATCTTTTTTAGGCAGCGCTTCTGGCTCCCCAGGTGCAAGATGAGACCTTAATTTTGCAGGTCCAGAATACCTCACTTCAGATGCAAAAAGTCCTCGTTTGGTATCGATTGTCCACAACCATGCATCCACAAGTTCAGCAAGGACAAGAGAACCCAATTGAGGAGCAGCCGAAACTAACATGTCCAAATAAACGCACCGGTCTCCATTGCATCAGGCGCGGAAATGTAAGCCGGACACTCGCAGAGAAGTCGTAGAAGTTGTGAGAAGCTCTCCACATTTGACTTCGAATCTGAACCATGGGAAAATTTATCCCATGATGCTCAATAAAACCAAAAAAAGGAAATAGAATCATTTTTCTAATACTAACAAAACACAGGCATGAAATATAAGATTTTCGATTACCAAATTCAAGAGAAGTAATGCAGTCGTTTGGGAACAAGTTTCACAAAATGGTGAGTTGTCCACTTCCCCACCCTTCTCTGCGATGTTAACAAACATTTGTAGCAGATGCACAAACCTAGGAAGTAATATCTCAGTAAATGAATCATTTTTGGACTGTGGCTGTTGAGGGGACACTCCCGATCCCAAAGTTAGAACATCAAGAAGCCCAGAACCCATCAGTAGTGGGTTAGAATCAAGTCCACCGACACTCTCATATAACCTCCTCAAGCCAGCAATTTCCCCAGCATGGTTACACTTTACCATTGCACTATCGATAACGGTACTAAGCACCTCCAAGTTGAATGCCTCTGTCAACTTCAAGTTCGCTCCTGACGCAGCCATAACTGCAGGGATATTAGCAGTCTTCGTGCCAGTCCAACAATCATTTTTACCTGTACCAATCCATATCTCGGACAAAAGAGAAAACACGTCGGTTCTGGGTGGCGCTCTTTGCCAATTGTTTGCCTTGCAAAGCTTCAGCTGAAGTATGAAATACCAGACAAGAAATCCAGAGATGCAATTCTATCAGCACATGAATGGAATATCAAAGTGAAAGAGAAAGATTAGCAATTGAAATCGGAGGGATTAATCTGTGAAGACCATCTTATGTACAATATATAAGAGGCA
>CM042186.1:41695680-41705692 GCA_023539305.1 Ilex asprella | reverse complement strand
CTTCTCCCATCTACCGTCAAGTATGATGAGATCCCAGGTGTATCCTTTGTCCGAGTCAGATATGTGTGTCACCAACTACATGGAGGGGTCCCGTGACTTCAAATAGTACTTGCTAGTACTAACCAGCTTCAAGTCATAGCAAAATAGTATCTCGTCTACCCAGAGATTCATTCCCAACTGAGCATTCAAGGCAACCACACCCATGACTACTCTAAAAAAGTTAATGCAGCACTGAAGAGGGAAGAGCCTCAGGCGCATGAGGACCTTAAGAATAAGAGGGGAGAAGGAATCTAACTCCGCCCTCCATGATAGCCTTGGTGTGGAAAGGCATATGGTCAACACTGTCCATGTCTGTCCTATGGAACTTAGGGTTGAAAACAAAGGTGAAGATGTGCTCAGGAATATTGTAGGTGGACTTAAAAGTCTTTATAAGGGTATCATTCACCTGGGGTTTCCTTAACTTGTTTATGTCCCTCGATCTGTTTGACCCACTAGGGGCCCTAGTTCTTCTTATATTGGCCATTGAGATTTTCTAGAAAAAGGAAGAAGAAGATGAAATAGAGGAAGAAGAAAATGAAGGCAAGGGAATACTTACAATCCAGTGACTTCGAATGAGCTACTCGGGAGCAGAGGAAGAATTGCTCGGGAAGTAGTTACATCTTGAGAGTTTGAATGTCCAAAGAGTCTCGAATGAGCCACAAACTTCTCTATTTATACAAACTGGGACGTGGGCAGGAATCGAGGAGACGCAAACCATTGATTGGAATTTTGAAATTTGGCGAAAGACGTGCAGGTAATCGCCCTTAATAACCAGGCGTGCTGAGGAAGCCTCCAATCTCCGTGCGCCACCTGTCACATGACGCAAGGAAAATGGAGGTTGGGGAAGTTGACGGGACATTAGGTGGATTGCCAACAAAAAGTGGACACGTGGGCAGCTACAACCGTTAAAACGCGCAAAACGCGCTTGAGAGAGGCACTGAGAAATTATGTTAGACAGGGCCGAATACGCCCCTCAGAGCCTAGCATTAAATAAGATCAGACTGCTAATTAATGTGGATCTTGAGTGGTTTGACAGAGCCATTAATGAGTTTTTAGATCCTCGAAGTGTGGAGACAGTCATCATTAGGAGGCATTAATGATCATCGTGCCGACATGAAGACCTCGGGGTAGCCCAAGGAATGTTAATCTCGCCTCATGAAAGCTTGGGCATAGATTCCAAGCGCTGATATGAGATATTTAATGATTGGGGATTGAGTCATGAATGCTCGGTGGTTCTCGAGTAAGGACCCATTTGCCTAGGAGGACTAGTCTTAACGAGAGTTGATGGAATGACACTCATTATGGTTGAAGATAAGCACAAACTATTAAAATCTAAGATGAGATTCAAGGGTAAGGTCATCATTGCAAACGCAGATATAAATACTCCTCACAAAGGCTAGACCAAGGTACACAATTTATTACTGGAATCCACCCGTGCACTTTCCAATAATAAAAAGTTGAAGGTAGAGCCCACTTCTAATAAAATGATAAAAATTGAAAAGGCTAAAATTTATTTGATATTTTGAGCAATTCTTATCGCAATTAATTGGAAATTGTATCACAATTTTACTATCCGAAAATAATACTAGCAATAAAAAATGAAACTTTAAAAGAGTTTAAAAGGTTAGAATATTTTGTGGGATCCAAAGGGACAATGCTACATTCACCAACTCTTTTGCCAAATTATAGATCCTAGATGTTGCAGATTGAGAGCAATTTTGATAGTTAATGAAAGCTTGTGGGACTTATTGATCCTATGAATCTCATTAATTTGGAATAAAAATTTTGATTTTTTTTTTGATAGATGTAGCATTGTTGAATCCAAAAACCGTTAGTAAATGTTTGAAATAAAATATGATGGTACATTGGATTCAACAATCCAACAAATATTAGATAAAAAATTTATTAAGTATAATATTACTGTAAAAATATTGGAATATATGGAGATATAAATCTCGTACAACACATTAATTTGACATTTGACATTAGTTTTATCTTATTTTAAAAATATATCAATTTTAGAATTCGAAATAGATTTACTTAGTTTGAACAATACTATTTAATTTGTTGATTTAATTAACTACAAATATTAGATTAACTGAGAGTCTATTAAATATTAGAAATTAATGTTAATATAATGATTATAATAAAATTATATTATTAAGAAAGTAAATTAAATTAATTTTTTAGATCTAAATAGAGTTACTCAATTTATTAACATGAATAAACTTTTACTATTTAAAAATGATTAGAGGATCTTTGAATTAATTATAGTAAGTGGAGGAAGCCAAACCATTACCTTTTGTATGATACGTGAGATCAATGTGAGTACGTGCCAAAATTTGAGAATGTTGCGCCAAGTTGCGCTCCTATCACAGAGGAAATGTTTCCTGCCATTAATTTTACGGATTAAACATCAGTTTTTGACTCCTCTCCATTGCTGAGTCTCAAGCCTCCCCAATCCTTTGGTAATTTTTGATTTGTTGACCTCTGAATCTGATCACATTTGTCATCGACCTCTGTTTGTTTCCTGAGAAAACAGAGGTAGGAAAGAGAAAGTAAAATGAACGCCTCGAATCTTATGTCTGTTCAGAATACATACGTTCCCATTTACACATCTATCCTTTTCGTCTCGGGTCACAAGTAACAAAAAATTCGAGTTTCCGGCGATTTGAATTTCCTTTATTTTGTCTGGTTTTCTCAGCAACCCAATGGTGCATGTAACCTTAGAATATTGGAATGGCATAGATCGTTTTCTTGTAACGCATGCTTTGAATTGATATGAATGTTTTTGTTGGCTTATATTTTGTAAGTATTAGTATTTTTTTTTTAACGTAGGGCGCCTGCGCCAAGTTTGATCAAAAACAGATTATCCACCCTAATAGTAGGGTTATTCATGAGGGATTTCTTATGACCTCGTCTCTAGAAGTTGTAAGTACGTCTGGGTTTACGACGCATTTTTATTATCACTCGAACTACTGTTGGAGTTATTAGTAAATTTTTTACGAATCTTCTATGGAGAGTGTGAAATTGTTGTTACATGTTTGATTTTGAGCCAAACATTTACCCATTGAAGGATTCTGAAAGGATTCCACAATAGAAGCATCATCACTTTGTGTGTGCGTGTTTTAGCTATGCATACAAACAGCATGGTCTGAAAGTTATATTATTATAGGTGCAATTGTTTGTCATAGGATCTTGCAGGAATGGTTTGGCCATTTCATTTTATGTTCATAAAAATCTAGACCCGAGTACTTTGCATAATGTAATATTATTGTCAGTCTCTTACAAAATCATCTTACCTAGTGGTTAGAAATTTTGAGCAACAATGAAATAAATGGGAATATCGTCCTGGAACTCCAAATATAGTAGGAAACTCTGATAAATCATTGTACAACACTAGGACCGATAATTCCCCTTTTTATTTGCAAGGACAACATTCTAGTGAATTTGTTTTTTTTTGTGTATCATATATGTATTCTCATTTTGCTTGTCCAGAATTGCTAGAATTTAGCTGTTGGTGAACATTTTTATTTGAGCCGGGAATCAGATGCTTTATTTGAATATTTGATATTTCTGTGACTGGCAACTTGAGTTTTGCAAACTATATTCGTTCAATGAGCTTCTGTTTACATTGCAGGCTGTTTTAATATGGAAACTAAACTATCGGATTGCATTTCCCAGATATTCAGTGTTTGTGCTACGGATGGAGAGGCCTTGACTTGATGCCTGCTTTCTATGCAAAATTTTCTAAAAATTTGGAGTAGAGATGGCTAAGCATCTGTGGAAAGAGTCAATGAAGTCCTTTACGAGTCATCTTGATCCTGAAAAAGATGATCAACTGAAATGGATAAAAATAGGTAAGCGTTCCTCCCCCCGACCACCTCAATCCTTGCAATATTATTGGAGGTCGTGGAATAGCTCTATAGAGGCCAAAATAATTCAATTTAAAGCTTAGCTACCATCCCTATGTTATCCAGATTGTGGATTTTTGTGGGGTGCAAAATATCAATGGGTACACAGAGAGCTGCTCATCCCTGAACGAGGTATCATGGGAGTAGGCTTGTGTGTCTTGAAACCCTAGAATAAATTACTTGGTCTGAAGCTAGAATGTAAAAATGTAGCTGTGAAGATCGATATATTTTCATTCAGTAGACCATGATACAAGTACATCATCTTGGAAATCAGAATAATTCAATCACCAGTAAAATAAGAAAATGAAAAAGGGACAATACAACTAGTTCATTCACTCTAGTAACATGTTCAATATGAACTAAATTTTCTAGGCCACTGAACTCCTCATTATGTATAAGGGTCTGGCTCTTTAGATATTGTGTTTAACCTGATGCTGTTCATGCTTTGTGAACTTGTTGAAAAGGGGATATTAATAATAAGACTGAGTGAATAATGTAAACAATGAAGATCTATTGTTCCTTCACCTTGGTGTCAATTAATGACAAATCATCCAGTTCTTTAAGATAATAAGATGCTGATTAAGGTTGCAATGACTTAGTGTTCTAGTCTGCAAATTCATCCACTTAGGCTTATCTTATATCCTTCCCATTCAAAGCAACAGCAGCAGGAGTTTGAGCTTGATAAGATAACATTTGCTAAAAAAAAATGATGCAGATCTCAATCTGATGTTTGAGGAAGTTCTTAGCTTGAAAGATAGTTTATTTTTCTCTGGTAACCTTATTTACTACTTGGGTGTCATATTTAGAATCATTGATTTCTTGAATGTGTATCTCTTCGTCAGAAGCTTATAATTTGAGCATTTGAAATCTTATTCTGCTGCACTTTATGCTGTTTGTCTTTGCCTCTTCACATTGTCTAATGTGCAAGGATTGAATTCAGAAGTTTCTTATCTATTGCAGAAATCGAAAATAAAGTCAGAAGGAGCTTGACGCTTATCAAGAGTGTAAACCAAGGGAATAGAGATGGGAACTCCAAGAAAAAATCAGAACTCATTCAACTCGTTGAGGATTTCCACAAAGAGTACCAATCACTTTATGTTCTTTATGAGAATCTGAAAGGAGAGGTAAGAAAAAAGGTTCATGGCAGAGAAGAGGACTCTTCTTCATCTTTTTCTACCGCCAGTTCAGATTCAGAATCCTTCTATTCCCCAGATGAAGTAGGCAGTAAAAACAGTGATTCAAAAGATGAGCTGCAGAAGGTGAAAAATAGCTATAATCAGAAACTTGAAACTTCAGATTCAGAAGACGCTGTCCTGAAAGATATATTGACCTCATCAAGTGTAGTAAAGGAAACCTTAAATTTGGGATCTGTGTCATCCTTGAGCAAAGTACAAGAATCAGGAGAAATCATCAAAGACCTAAGGATTGATGCAGAGGAAACAGACAACACAAGACAAAAGTTCATCGTTGAATCTGCCTGGTTAAAGGATAAATTGAATGGAAATGGGGAAATATTGTCGTCTCTCACCAAGAATGAGGCTAAAGCATCAGTTCAGATAAAGGAGTTAGAGATCGAGGTAGCTAGTTTGAAGGATCAGCTTGAAACATTGTGCACAAAGAAAAGGGAACTTGAAGAGCAAATTGTCTGCAAGGCAACTGAAGCTAAACAACAATTAGAAGAGAATTTAGGACTGCGAACTCAGATTGCAGAACTTGAAAATACATCTACAGGGAAAGAAGATGAACTTTCTGCCCTTCTGACAAAATTTGAGGAAAATGAGAAGCATTCAGTGTCTACCATTCAAAGCTTGACGACACAGGCCAAAAATCTGCAATTGGAGGTGGATTCATTATGTGCCTGCAAATGTGAATTGGAAGAACGGTTATTAAGTGAAACCAAAAAAGGATCAGCTCAAGATAAGTGCTTAAGGGACCAGGTTAATGATCTGCAACAAGAACTGGAGTCCCTAAGCAGACAGAAATCTGAGTTGGAATTGCAACTCAAAACAAAATCTCAAGAAGTGTTAGAGTGCGTCTGTGAGGTAAAAAATTTGAAAGAGAAACTAGCAAGAAAGTTGGTGGATGAACAGGAAACACTAGAAGAGAAGGAGGGTTTCAGAATGCAAGTAAAAGACTTGGAATCGGAGGTGACTTCTCTATGTGGCCAGAAAAGTGACTTGGAAGAGCAGATGCTAATTATAAACCACAATGTCGATCAGTCAAGAGTGGAAAAGGAGGCGTTGCATGCAAGAATTTCAGAGTTAGAGAGAACATTAGTGGGGAGGACAGATGAGCTTGCTGCTCTCCAAAAGAAAATTAATGTTCACGAGGATGACATGTCCCCTCAGATGATATCCTCAATTGCTCAGGTGAACTATCTGCAGCAGGAAGTGGATTTACTGCAGTCTGAGAAAAGCCAATTGCAGTTACAGCTTGGGAGAGATCAAAAAGAGTCTTCACAAAGCCTGACTAGACTTGAAAAACAAAAAATCAAGTCAACAAACAAAATTGCAGATAAGCACAGTATTACGAAAGAGATCGAGGGCGTTAGAGACAAGTTAAATCAAGAACACAAGCATACTAAAGGTAAGTTCATTGATTCTAAGTCGAATCTGCAAATTGCAGAAAAGAAGATGGAAGATATGGCAGAAGACTTCCGCAAGAAATTTGAAGATAATCTCCGTATATTGAGCAGGAGAATTCGGGTAGCAGAACAATTACATGCTGAGAACAAAGATTGGTACAGGAAGACAAAAGAGAATTATGAGCAAGAATACAGAGACCTCAAGGAAAGGTTGACAGCTAATGAAATTGCAGTCCGGAAAATTAAGGATATCTCACTGACAGCCAACGAAATGCTGACTGCATTGGACACAGTGGCCTTGAAATTCGAGGAGTGCAGTGCCAACTTCCCCAACCGAATTTCCAAAGTGTTTTGTGAAGTTATGTTTGCAAAGGATTGGGTCATGAGGAAAAACCAAGAGATAAAACATGTGAAGGAAGATTCTGATTGTCTGCTTGTGCAGTTGGATGATAAGGAAGCAGAGATAATGATATTCAGAGAGAAGGTTTGGAAGTTAGAATACAAGGTGAGAGAACTGGAGAAGATGGCGAAAGAGAAAGACGAGGTGATGTTGGGTCTTAAGGAGGAAAAGAGGGAGGCAATAAGGCAGTTATGCGTGTGGATTGATTACCACCGCAGTCGCTCTGATTTCTACAAGAAGATGCTGACTGAGATGAATGCCAGAACTAGAAGCCAGAGGACACCTTAGAACATTGTTGCTGATTTCTCATTCCAATTTTGCCTGTTGTTGCTTGATAAATTTTTTACTATTGTTACATTATTTGCAACCTTAACTTGCCCCTTTTGTCCTCCACATTGTCAAGTGCAGTGCTTCTTCTACATTGACTGGTCTTTACTTTTAGTTTACAGCAAATATCAGAACTGACTTTGAATGGAGTCAGGAAGTTTAATGGTTAAATTGAACAGATGAACAATACATAGTTCAGGACTGGACTTGGTACTACATAATAATATATCATACAATCGAAGCTCAGAAGCAGTGCAATGAGGAGCTGGTTTGTGATGATTTTCAGCACAAGATCGTTTCGTCTGTATTGCGTTGTTAGCATTTTTAACAGGGTTTGAGTTTTAATGAGACTATAATAAGTTGTTTGAATAGATTTCAAACAAATTCTCAAAAAAATACTAAGTTCAAAATTTTTTAAATGAAAAAAAATAAAAAGTAAAAAAAATAATATATATATATATATATATGAAAAAAAACTGCTCAAGCAGGCCGTTCAATGGCGGATTGGGTTTCTTATACGAAATCCGGCCAATTCTATAATTCACTCGAATAAAGGATTGAGTTTATCTTGTTCAAATCCAATCTAAAAAAAAATTAACGGGCCTAGCCCAGCCCGAAATCATGGACATCCTTAAAGACAGAACCCTTTCAAAAACGTCAAAAAAATTTCAGGCATATTTATCCACTGCAATGTGGTGCGAAGGATAATTGGGTGATAATTCGACCTAAACTTTTCACTGCTGCCCTAATTCAATAAAAGAACATATAGAAAATAGGGTAAAAATCATTCGGACCCCTGAGTTTTGTCTTAATGACATGGACACCCCTCATATTTTATTAATTACAGTGACACCCCCTCACATTTGAAATTTGTTACACGAACACCCCCTCCTCCGTTAAATGGCCGTCAATATTGAAGATGGAAAAGAGTGATATCACCTTAAAAACTCTTGTAATTCCAAAATTAGCCCTCAATAGTAAGATTAAGTATTATATATATTAAAATTTTTCCAAAAATATATAATAAAAAGACTATTATATCCCTCAATACACTTTAAAAACATAGCACAACTCACTTCCATTTCTCATAATAGAAAGACTATTCTATTTAATGAAGCTTTGGGATATTTTTTTTTGTTTGGGTAAAAATTATTCGGACCCCCTGAGTTTTGTCTTAATGACACGAACACCCCCTCACATTTTATTAATTACAGTGATACCCCCTCACATTTGAAACTTGTTACACGGACACCCCTTTACAGAGAAGTTTGAGGGAGTGTCCGTGTAACAAGTTTCAAATGTGAGGGGGTGTCACTGTAATTAATAAAATGTGAGGGGATATCCGTGTCATTAAGACAAAACTCAGGGATCCGAATGACTATTACCCTATAAAATAAGAACAAACAAAGAGTGTACCGTTCTATTTTCTGTAATAATTCCAACATCAAAGGGTTATATGAAAGAAAGAGCCCCCACCTGGATTGAAGCTATAAATGCGGTACAAGTCGCATGGAGGTTGCTTTACTCCTTTTTTGTCTGTTTAAACTCTCTCTCTCTCTCTCACACACACACACACGCACACAAAACAGAAGCAGATCCAATACCTCTCTCTCAGTTGTGGACTCCACAGATTAAGGTTTCTCCGCCTGCGGATACCGAGTTTTCGAGCTGTGATTCTCAGGTAATTCGTTTATTTAGCCTTGTTATTATGAAATTGATTCATCAAAATCAGATATATAATTAGACTATAAGCAGCTGAAATTCAGTTGTCTTGTTAACAGTTAATTCTGACAGACAGTATTGGTTTAGATTCTTGACTGCTGCATTATGATCTAGCAGTTGTAAGTTTTTTTTTTGCTTCGAGAACTCAGGTGAGAAGTTTAAAGTTGAGTCGGAGTTTGACAACCTGCTTGATTTGATCAACTCGGTTTTTGAAGTTACTGGACTTAATAATAAATTTCTTGATAAATTTGCAAGTTTTACTCCTTGCTTCTGTCCAGTGGTGATTCGATCCAATCCAAGTTCTTCTTCTACCATATTATACTTCAACCATTCAGTTTTGATAACTTTATATCGAGTCGAGTAGATCGACCTTCGAAGACGAGGTTAGATTGATGTGTGTGAGTTTGACTGTTTTAATGATGACCGGTTCAACAGTAGAACCAAAAAAAAAAAAGGTAAAATTCCATTTACACCCTTGGAGTGAGGTCTAAATTCAATAATGCTTCTTTCCATTCTAAAATTTCGCTGGACATCTTTTTAGTTTATAGTATCGAACTATGGACATTACTAACAATAACTTCCATATCTGACCGTAGTTCAAGGGCACGATTTAACTATTTATCCTTTAAAAATACCAAAATTACTCTATATTGTGTTAATAGACTAAAATGCCTTGTGTCAACGTTTTATAAGGTTTAATTTTTTATTTTTTTTATAAGTAGGATGATATATTTATATCTAATAAAATTATTTTTTACAAAATAAAATAATTCAACATAATAAGGTAACAAATGCATACAAACAAAACAAAATAAAAAAAATTAATTTTAATATTTTACCAAAAAAATAAGGTTAATTATAGTCATTTTCAATTGATCTAAATGAATTTTTATAATTTTAAAGCATTGTTTGATAATTTTGTTATAAATACTACTGAGAATATATATATATTACTCATCATATTATCACTCATTTGGTTACATAAACGACTTTTTATAATTTTTATAGTTAAAAATACTTTCGTTA
>CM042186.1:41642337-41673096 GCA_023539305.1 Ilex asprella | reverse complement strand
AAAATTAATATTTTCGCTTTAAACTTCTAATTACCTTAAGCCACCCTGAACTCTAGTCGTCTCTCAGTGTCAAAAACCTCATGAATTGAACCTTTTTTTTTTTTTTACTTTAGTAAAACTGCAAACTTGAAAGGAAAGAAGAAAAGCCAAGATGCTCAGTGCAAAAGTCTGAAAAATACAGAAGAGTCAGTACTGAGGGTTTTGTTTTGGCAATTTCACAACTTCCGTATGCTTCTAGGCAGTGACTTGGTCATATATAGTAATGAGAAATATGTTGCAGTGAGCTTGCATTTATGGGATGTTTCGCGGCAGGTTGATCCCATACCCCTAGATTTTTTTCTTTGTTCCTACATGCTTGACAGGTCACTCTCTTGGCATTGTTCTTTTGCCCGGACAGAAGAAGAAGCATAACACTCCTGCTCTGCTTTGATCACGCCTAAAGAGGAGCCATTTACAGATGACGTGTCACAGTTTGAGATTCCTCTTGCCGTTATCCATCCACGTACACTTTGCCATGCTGGATTATGATTTTGTTGCCAAGTGCGGATTTTGCTGCAGACTGCAATTTTTTTTTTGGGTCAGGAAAATTAAATTTCATTAAGACAACTCAAAATATAAAGCTCCTACTCTTGCTTCTAGCTGAATAAGACTTATCAGACAAGGGTTAATTACAACATATCCCCTTTAACTTTGAGAAGTTTGTCATTCACCCATTCAAGATTTAATTTCAACAAATAGTCTCCTTAAATTTTGAATATTTTGCAATTAACTCTAACAGTTAATTTTGGACCATAAAAAATTATGTAAGTTAGACATGAAAAATCACATAATCTTTACTTTATTGAAAAGACACAATTATCCCTAAAAAAGTATGTGTGTGTGTGTGTTGGTGTTGGGTAGAGGTGGAGGTGGAGACAGTGGCAAAGGCGGAGGTGACTATGTTATTGTGCATAGTGTTGGTGTTAAATTGAATAAATGTATTTTTTTTCTTGGATTTTCTATTTTCTTATTTTTTAGGGATAGAATTGGTATATCAAGAAAAAAAATATAAACAATAATATACAAAAGGTGTAATGACATTTTCATATCCCAATCACTACTATTAGTTAATTTAGCTCGAAACTTGGAGGGAATAAATTATAACATTTGAAAACACAATTAGTTGATTGTAACAAGAGGCATAGTTGAAGGGGACAAAAGAAAAAAAGAGGGATAATGTACATATCTATACGTGATGGTTCTTCAATTAATTGTAAGTGATTTGTCAAAAAAAAAAGTAAAAAAAATATGTATATTAGAGTAGATTTCACTCCTTTAACCTCATAACAAGCTTGTCTTGTGGAATAATTGAAATATTGGTTTGGTGATGACGTTAGTGGCGTAGTTGAGGTGGTGACAACCTTGGTGTGGTGGTGATGGGGATGATAGTGGGCATGGTGGTGGTGTGATGGAAAAATTAAATAAATTTATGTGATTTTAATTCTTATTAAAAAAAATACGCACTTAACAAAGAAGTTCAAAATAAAGAGGGCATATCATAATTAGTAATTTAATATTTTTAAGATTTTATCTCTTTGTACTAATAAAATACTTTAATTCAATACAATTGTTAAATTATAGTAGACACCACATAATTTTATAATTACCAATTTTTTTATGTTACGCTTCAAATTTAGGGTAAAAAATCTGGACATTTCCTGACATTTTACAAATAACACAGAAACTCCTTGAAATTTGAAATTTATTGAATGAAGACCTTCTCTGTCTCCCTCCTCAACGTTACTAACAGAAAGTAATGATTTGATCCCAAATTTTTTTTTTATTTTCACAATTGCCATTCTTCAATTTTAGTACCCAGGAAAATCAAAAAAATAATAAAATCAAACAAAATTTAATTTAGTATCCAAAAAATTGATATAATTTAATAGAAATTTAATATTAATTTGATAACAATAAAAATTAATTTGAAAAAGTTGAATATAAATTCAAAAAAAATAAATGTTAATTTGATAAAATTATATATTAATTTACTTAAACCAAACCAATCATTTACTCCCACTTTTTTTAAGAAAATCGCTCACCTCCACTTTGTAAACTCAAAAACCTTCGGTTCACTTGAAAATATATTAAAAAGTTGACAAAAAACTTGAAATTTTAAGTTAAAAAAATTGATAATATTGTCAAATCTAAGGTCAATTTCGTATTGATTTGATCAATGCCAATTAATATTCAACACGAAATATAAATTTATATTACAAAATAATATTTAATTTTATCAAATTAATATTCAAATTTGTTGAATTATTTTCCAATTAATATTAAAATTCATTTAATTAATTTTCTGGGATACTAAATTATATTAATTTTTGAGTATTGAATCAAATTCTATTTAATTTTATTAAATTTTTTAATTTCATTTTAATATTTTTTTGTACTAGATTTGAAAAAAGACAATTATAAAAATAATAATTTTGTTTGAATCAAATCATCACTTTTTGTTAACAATATTGACAGAAAGAAGACGGAGAAGGTCTTCGCTCAATGAGTTTCAAATCATAGGAATCTCTGTATTATTTGTAAAATATCAAGATGTGTCTGTATAATATTACTAAAACTCAGGGGTGTCTGGTTTTTTGCCCTTAAATTTAATATCTAGAATAATTTGTTATTATATTTTTTTTAACCACAACCGAATTGGTTTAAGATTCAGGGCTCGTTTGGTAACGTTTTTGTTTTTGTGTCTTCAAAAAACCAAAAACAGAGACAATTTTTTGCTTCTGTTTTGTGATAAACACTGAAACAGAAAACATGTTTGATAACTACCTTAAGTTTTATCCTAAATATGTTTCATAATACCTCAAGTTTCACCCTTTTTTACAATGTGTATAGCTAACTCCCCTGTGTACTGTTATCGTCTCATATCCTTAGTCCCAAGTTCAAATACATGCCTGAACAGTGAGCAGCCTGCCTATATAAGCAGCTCAGAATAAAATTCCTTTTCCTATGAAATCTAGCTATCATGATGTAAGGCATTCTACAATCTAATGGCCAAATAATTGGTGAAACTCATGTAAGAGATCATCTTTCGATTTGAACCATATAGGTAGTATGGACCAAACTCTAAACCACAAAGTGCAGAAACAGCCCATGACAGATTGTTTAAGCACACCAAAGCTCAAAACTTGGTCCCCCTCCATTTGCTGAAAGTTTCTGCTCCTGAGTCACAAACCAGCTCACAGCATCAGCAGCTCCTGAACCATAAAAAGGAGCAGAAACCATCCTAGCAGCAACCAGTATCTTGAACTCCAAGACAACAACAGACCAAAATAGCATCATTCTAGAACCAAAAAATGCTGCCTGAACTCAGCTCCTACTCTGTGCTTTGCTGCAGAAATGGACCAAACAATCCAGTCAACTACATAAGGAAAAAAGGAACAACACCATGCTTCAAAGTCAACAACAAAATCAGACCATGCAAAATGCATAACCTAATTGTCCACATCAAGCACACACAAAGTACCACCCTCTATGCAACATCCTGACAGAACACCAACTCCATTAAAGCAGCAAACATCCCATGAGGTATCAGGCCAATGCAGCCCATGAGGTATCAGCCCATGAGGAATCAAAAAATTACAAGAACAAAGGGAAAAATCCCATTTACATCACATATATGACTTTAATCCTTCAAAACACTCAAAAGCCAAAAAAATTATATCAGTGTTCCTTCGAATACAACAACTTCACAACACCTAGATTAGCTGGATTCTAGACTCATTACTTAACCCTTATCATCACACACCAAGACCCTTTTGACCCTCAGAACAGGCAACCGCCTAAGGTCTTGCAACAAAGCCATTTAACCTCATTGGGCATGCACACAGGATCAGAAAAATCAATGCAGTTCACTTGTGGAACAATTGTTGCAACCGTAACAATTTCTGCTCCATCCAAACAATCAAAGTAGTTCACTTATGATACCAATTGGTTTTGCTGTCAAACATTTCATCGGATAGGTGGAGAGCAAGTTGACATTCTTGAAAACACCCAACTCATACATATACACAAACCCGAAACTGCTAACTTTCCTAATTGCCAAGACCATCCTTCCCCATTCATTTCCTAACTGCCCATGGAATCGGAAAAATCAACCCCAACCCTAACTGCAACTGAAAAATTAAATGAGATTATATGAAAAATTATATGAGCAATCACACACACACACACACACACACAGAGACCCACCCACACATCAGACACAGAGAGACCCAGAAATCACAGAACATACACAAACACAGAAACTAGACACACACAGAAGCAACAATAGAGGCAGAAATCATACACTCGAGATCTGAGATCTCTTCGTTGCATAGACCAAGACGAGAATGAGATGTGATGAAGAGCCATAGAAGCAGCGATGGAGAGGGACGCATCGATAGAGGCAACGATGGAGGCAACGAAGGAGAGAAACAAAGAGGAGATCGTCTGATACAGAGAGGAGAAGAGAGACAGAGAAGCGATGGGAGGAGAGAGGTGATGAAATGGGTTTTTATAGTTGAACGAAATTTTTTTTGTTTTGCTGCTAAGAGGACTCGAAGTCCGGATCTCATTAATTCCCCAATCCCTTGCGCGTGTTGTCTCTGTTTTCGGTGTTTCTTAAAACATCTTTATTTTATTCCCATTTTTTTGTCTTTGTTTCCAGACAACTAATATAAAACAAAAACAAAAATAATTACTAAATATATTTTTATTTTCATTTTTGACAAAAATTAAAAATAAAAACACAAAACACAGGACAAAAACAATTACTAAATATGTCCTCAAATCTTAGCATTGTTTCCAAAAATCCACGAGTCTACCGTTGGGAGAAGAGAGCTAACAGTTTTTTTGCTCATAGAGCTAACAGCTAATGGCAGGGCGGCATGCCGCCTAGTCTTAGTGGAACATCACGCGGCTATTCGGACTACGCTGCCAAATGGCAACAGGATACCAAATAAGTCTTGTTACCCAATTTTTTATTTTTTTATACTGAAAATTAATTTCAGTCGTAAATTTCATTTCAAGTTTTTTTTTTTAAACACACACTAAACTCAACCTCTTAAAAAAAAATAACCAGTAAAATATTTAAATTAACACACACACCCAAAACAATCCCGATGTGAAATTATCCAGTCCCTCGACACCCCGGTAAATTACCATAACTATTATAACAAGACTAACAAGTATAATTTAAAAAATCACATGTCATTGTTGTCAAATAAAAAAAATGTAAAATTGTTTGGACCTAAAATGTGCAGATTTTGGCGCAACAATCATATAATTTTTTTTAATACAATAGTCCATAAAAAATGAGATTCTGGTATCTTCAAAAAAAATTTGATACCATATCAAATAATCAAGATTTATTTATTTATTTTTGATAAGAATCAAGATTTATTTGGAGTTGTGAACTTTTATAGTCACGTTCGAATTCAGAACCAAATGTGTCTTTTGTTTCAACCTTATGTAAACTTTGAACAGATGATAGACTGATTCACTTAAAAATAATTTTTTTTTATATTCAGATTTGAATTATGTGGTACATCCATAAAATCCAGTAGAATAAGTTTTATAACTATTGATATAAAATAATAAAATAAAATATTTTTTTTTTACACATACTATGTTTTGTTGAACAAGAAATTAGGATATGTTACTTGGCTCACGAGACGTTCTCGACTCAGCGCACCCCTCCCCCCCAAAAAAACCCATATTTTGGACCTCTAGAAAAAGAACACACTATGTGACACTCAGTCGTACCGCTGCACCGAGCTTGGTCCAAACTACATTATCCCACTAGATTGGAGGACCAACAACTGTTCACAAAAGGCCAAATATCAATTTTATTAATTCTATACCCAAAAAATAAGATTACTTGCTCACATACAGCTAGATAAGCTATAAGTTTCTTCTTTATTTTCTTTAGTTCAAGGAATGTTCTCTCTGTGTACCTCGAATAATTTTTTTTGATCTGATCAAAAATAAATTATCTACACTGAAGTTAAGATACTCATAAAAAATAAATTTCTCATGACTTAATTTGAAGAAATTACCAAAATTACGTTTGAGTTTACAATAAATCTCCATTGCTAGTTAAATTAAAATTTTTTGGATTTATCAAAGCAGCACTGCACAATGAAGCATGAAATAAAAGCATGAAATAAAAGCAAGACACTCGTCGTGTGCGCTATTGTCCAAATCAAACAATGTCGTTTCCCTGCACTCCCTACTTGATAAAAGAGATTCTAGATATGAGAAGCATATAGTTATTGAACAAAAAATAGTGATGTCTAAAAATAATTTGAGCAATGTTACGTAAAATTAAAAAATAGTTTTAAAAATTGAATTTGATAATTATAACCATGTATTTTACTTTGAATTTCAACATTTATTGAAACTCACTGTCTATTTAATAATTAAAATTATAAGTCTAATTTTTAAATTTAAAGTTGATCCAACATTAATCAAATAACTTTTCTCACCATAGTTGAACTTGAATCTCTCTCTCTCCTTCTCTCTCTCTTTGTGGCAAACAAAAAAACCACCAAGAAAAAACACAGTTCTGTTTCTTCAGAGTTTCAGAAACCTGTCTCAACGGCATTCGCAACATGAAATTCCGAAAGATAAAAACAAGCCAAATGATTTCTTTTTCTGCGCTTAGTACATGCTACTACGGTACAAGTCGTTCATGTGATTGCTTTCCTTTAATTACTCAAGCATGAAAACCATAATAAGTTCTCGCCTTTGGGATTTTCCTGTTGATTTGTTCTTCTGGGTTGGTTTCTACTATGAAAAGTTGTATTGGGTCTATTTTTGGATTCTCTAGAATTGTTCTGCGGTTCGGCGCGTGATTATGATTTATAAAGGTTTGAAACTTGGAATTTGATTTTGTCTAAAATTTTTTGAATTTGATTGAGCTAAAAGATGGCGGAAGCTTCAAAGTTTCGGTTAGTTCGTTGCCCCAAGTGCGAAAATCTACTTCCACAGCTTCCAGACATCTCTGTCTACCAGTGTGGCGGCTGTGGTGCTGTTCTTCGAAGTAACATCTTTCTCTCTCTCTCTCTCTATATATATATGTATATATATATTAGATACATTACAGATATACAGACATATTTGTGTATAAACTTATATAGAGAGCTGAGATTGTGTGTGTGCGTGTTTGTTTAACTTAATAGAGTTGTACCAATCTCTTTCTGTATATTTTTTTTTTTGTTTTGATGAAACAGCGACGAATAAAGGGCCTGTGACTGTTACTTTGTCGAAGCAATCGGAAGACGAAATGGTTAGGGGTGGTTCTGAGAAAGAGGCTGTTAGTTTTGGTCGTGTTATTGAGACACAAGGGGAAAGTGATCAGCTTGAACTTCGTAAAACAAGAGAGAGAATCTCTCATGAAAGAGTTGATGATATAAAGGGTAGTTCTCCACCAAGAACAGAAAATAGGGAAGTTCTGATTGATTCTGATAGACCCAGGAGAGGAGAAACAACGGGGTTGAGCCCTGATCAGTTTACTAAAGTTGAGTCTTATGATAATGACGAATATAGCCGACCTTCCAAAGTTTCAATTGACAATTGGGTTCGGAGAAACAATCCTAACTTGGGCATGAATAGACCTGAATATGTTGATTCGAGTGTTGAAAATGAACTTAGAGAAATTAGACCCCCAATTGGGTCCTTAAGATCACAAGGAAATGATGTTGACGTGAACCTTGATAAGCCTGAATATGTTAGTTTTAGCGTAGAAGATGAGCTTGAAAGAGTCAGACTCCCAGTTGGGTTCTTGAGATCAAGGCCTATCATGGAACAGTGGAGCATTGGAAGAAATGGGTCAACGGCATTTCATGGGAATGCCATAGGTGTTGCAGAACATAGGAGGTTTGCAAGTTTCCCCCATCCAGAAGAGGGGCCTTCAAATTATTGGCCTGGTTCTTTCTATTGCTATGGTGAGCAATTAAGGAATCGTGATGGATTCGATGGGCTTGCTAGAGTTGAAAACCTAGAAAACAACAGAGCTGAGCTCCTTAGAAAACTTGATGAGTTAAAGGATCAGCTCAGTAGATCCAGTGATGTGGCTGAGAAACGAAAGGAAAGGGTTGCTGTTGATAGGAGGATGGCTCCAACTCCACCTCCACCTCATCCTTATGCTGGATATGGTGCTTTTATTCCAGAAGGATCAACTAAATTGTATGGTGTTGATATGCAGCCCATTGCAATAGATAGAAATGTTCCAGCTCCTTATTTCGATCATTATCGTGGGCCTCTCCCTTATACTAGTAGCCATGGTTTGGATATGCAACACTTCAATGCTGCTTCAAGTAATGCCCCAAATGAATTTCTGGGGCATGAGGACGCCTATAGGTCACAAATGCTAAGAAGGCTCGCAAATCAACCACCGTTTCAATATTTGCAAGGGCCATTTCATGACAATTTTGCTGTACAACACACAGATTTCAATCGGGATGCCCTTGCGTCACAGCCACATGAAACTTTTTGTCACCAGTTGGCATGCTCTTGTTTGCACTGCTCCAAGAGGAGCTGGCAAGTCCCTCCAAAAGTCCCACCCCCTGTTTTCTGCAGTCGAAAGTTGCCAAATGAAACTAACGATCACATTTTCTATGGCCGTGTCAATGATGTTACATACAGTCCACAGGGTTCTTATTCTGAATATTCCAATCATCTTCAACTGCATCCTTGGGATCAACAACCACAGACAAAGAGTTCAAATGACCTTGATTTGGACAATGGTGGCTTTGGTTTCAGTCATCCAAGAATGGTGGTGGTTGCCCATGGGAGTGAACAGTTTATGTGTCCTGTAGCAGGTGGTGCCCCTTTAGTAACATGCTGCAATTGTTTTGAGCTGCTGAAACTTCCAATGAAACTTATGGTAGTGGGGAAGAAACAAAGAAAACTGAGATGTGGAACCTGCTCTTTTATAATCTTATTCAAGTTTGAGAACAAGAGGCTTGTTGTATCAGTTCCTGCACCAATCAAGCAAGTTTCTTCCAAAGTTGATGATGACTCTATTGAGAAGAAGCAAAATGAAAACCTTAAAAATTCTCATGGTTATCCGAATGTTAGTTCATCAACATCCTGCTCCATCGACTATGGTAATTTTGATTATAACTTCCAGTTGAGTAATGAACCCAAGTTATTGTCAAGATACCAGAGGTCAAATCTCAGTGAAGATAGACAGGGCCCTCGTTCATCCTCTTCAAGCTTTTCTAATGATGAGCAAAGCCCAGACAGTGTGATTGTTCAAAGAGATGTTTCTGATTCTGCCTTGTTGCCTAAAAAAGAAGACATGCCTTCACATTTTCCAGATTCACCGCTCCAAGAACAGCCTGATTATTCTTCTCCTAATGAGGTGGCCAGCAGATATGTGAAGAATAAAAATACTCTACGTACTGATCAAGACAAGGTTATCCTTGATAGGACTACCTCCCGACAGAATTCCACAAAAGATGCACCAGTGGCAACTGAGATGGAAGATCCTTTTAATGATTTTTCAACCAGTGGTGTTTCTCAAGATTCTGTGGAGATGAGCAAAGAAGAAGATCGACCTAGGACCAACAAGGCGGGTGAATCCTTCTTTGGAGGTCTTATCAAAAAAAGATATAGAGAGTTCTCAAGGTCTAGTCGAGGTAGTGAGAAAGGAAGATCAAATGTTTTTGTCAATGGCCAGCTAATACCAGATCGTGTTGTTAAGAAGGCTGAGAAGTTAGCTGGGCCTATTGAGCCTGGAGAGTACTGGTAAATGCTTGTACTTATACTATTTGTTCCGGTACTGATGCAGACTGCAGTTTCTTTTGACCTCACATATGGACGGTTGTTTCTTTAATGTTTCTGCTTAACCAGGTATGATTTCCGGGCTGGTTTTTGGGGTGTGATGGGCCAGGCTTGCCTTGGCATCATTCCGGTGAGATCAACAAATGACTTATGCGTATCATTCCTCTCCTTGTTATTGTTTCATGTTATAGAATATACTGCTGATCCAGCATGACTATCCTGCAGCCACTTATTGAAGAATTCAATTATCCCATGCCAGAGAATTGCGCTGCTGGAAACACTGAAATTCTTGTGAATGGACGTGAGCTTCATCAGAAAGATTTAGATTTACTTGCTGGCAGAGGCCTTCCGATCACAAAACATAGGTCTTATCTTATTGAGGTCTCTGGGAGAGTCTTGGATGAGCGCACTGGGGAAGAACTAGACAGCCTCGGGAAACTTGCCCCTACGTAAGTTCCACTTCTTTCAATGGACTAAGGTCTTAATGCTCATTTTCAGTGCTGCATCTTTGCTAACAAATTATTCTAGCTGATAATTTGATGCCATGTTTTGCCATCATGTTTCCGGGTCTCTCACTCTTGCCTCGATATGTATGAAACTGTGAGTGCTAGGATGGGCAGAACTTCCTCCCTAAACAGATACTTATTAGGTTCTTAGTGGCCCTCTATGGATGTCCACAATCCACTTAGACGGTTTATTTGGTTGACTGAAAATGTGCCAAATCTTCTTGTAGGTATTAAAAGTGAGCCTCAGATCATATCAATAATTTCCTAGGACATCTTTTATCTCTGAAGTAGCAGACCTCGAGTTGACTTAAAACTAAGTTGTTGTATAGCTGAATACAGACTACTCTCTGTTGTGAGTGAGACTCTTTCTTACCGAACACTTGCATCCAGTTTTTAGCTTAGTGGTGTATCTTGCCACCCTCAAGAGGGGAGGTGCAGGGCTAAAATCCCACTGGGGCCATGAGTGCTTGTAAGTAGTGATTATACTTTTTGTAACCTTTTTCCTGAAAAACTGAGACACTGTGATGAATCATGCTAGTTAGGCAAATGTGAGACTTGAATTGTTTTACAAAACTTATATTCTATTGGACATCAGAGAGCACTGAACTAATGCACCCTACAGCATATTGGCTTTCTCATTCTGAAGAGCTAGTTTTTATGAAGTCTTGCAGTATCAATCTGTTCTGCTCACTTAGGGTTCCATCTTCTGAGAAAATGAAATGCATTTTGTAAGAGCAGTGATGTTCGTATATCATTCTTAATGAATAAGATTCATCATTTAGATCTTTTCACTCTTTATGTTATTGCTATTATTCATTCTAAAATTCATCTTCATGAGACCTAAAATGGTTTCACCGTCACAATAAGCATGTTTGAAGCTAACTTAAATAAGTGACTTTTAAGGGTTTGGAAATAAAATAAGACAGGTCCGTCTGAACTTTAGCTTTTTTACGAGTTTATGTAACAACTTTTTAGACCCAAAAAAGTTTATTTAGGTTGATTCAATAAGCTGATTTTAGGAGTTTTTTTCTAGCTTTTTTGAAGTTTTGTATTCACAAAATATAAAACATAATTTTTTAATTTATTATATTCATAAAATATTATTAGTAATGGAAAAAAATCATTATGCATAATTTATACATACATACATACAATTATTTTTTTTTACACAAAAAAGCTAAAAAAAACTAGAAAATCACTCCAAACAGATTTTTTCAACTTTTTAAAAAACATTTCAAACTATTTTGGGGGATGTTTTAAACTCAGATTTTTTTTGCGAGACTATTCAAATCGCAGCTTTTCATTTAAAAAAATCAACTCCAAACAGATTCTAAGTGATTTATTCACAAGTTCGAATCTTTTAAAGCTAAAAGTTTCTAACAAGTTATGATTCGACGATTTCCAATTCGAGTCTATGTAATTACCCTATGACTTGCCACTCTGTAAGAAACACTTGGTTGGCATTTTTATCTCCTTTTGCCACTAATTTGGTTCTTATAAAAAGATGGAGTATTAACTACTGAAATTTTAACAGGGTTGGGAGGATAAAGCACGGATTTGGTATGAAAGTTCCTAGCCTGGTTGCATGATGAGATTGCATTTGCAGCTGCTTCAGTTTCGATTTATCTTCCATTGGATTGATGCATCTTGCTGTGCCAGTATCTGTTTGATATGCAGACACATGCATAATCCTGAAAATATAATGGATGCAAACTCAAAATGTTTTAAGATTTAAGATTTGTTATCTTTTTAGTAATATTATTCATGAAATTAACAGCGTGATTATTTATACATCTGGATCTTATCCTGTTGGACAAGCTTAGAAATCAATAATGAAATACAGAAACTGAGAAGTCTTTTCTTTCTTTCTTTCTTTGCTCCTTTGTCATTCATCTGTAATCATTGATCGAAAAAATAATAAATTGTAATAAAAATAATAAAATACAAAAATTTACATGTGCACATTTTTATCAATAAAAAGTGAAAATATGATATTGAAAAATAATATTTTAATACTGTAATGAAACTCAAACAAGAAGAGTTATGTGTGTATGGGTACAATCATCCCCTCCGCCTTCCAAAAACGATCAAACATAAAACGGTATTAGAAAAAAGGTTTAAGTAGTTGGTTTGTTGCATCAAATCGCGTAGATGGAGGTGCTGACAATAGAGTTAACTCAGTTTAATATCAAGGGTAGGTCAAGTGGTAAAAGAGACGCGTTGTAAATTTAGACGTTCTAAATTCAAATTTTGGCAACCCCTTGAGGTCAGATTATGAGAGATTTATCCTTCATGAATACCGTAATCCTGACATAGATGATTTGACTTTAACTGAATTGGAGATGAGATTAATCGAGGTATGCGTAAACTGTTGGCGTGAGTTATCCTTGAGCAATGGAAGGGAGGATCACAGGCGGGTATCCTGCACTGCAATCCCTCAATTAAAGGGTTAACATCAGATCCTCAATTATAGCCCCAATATTTGTAGTCCTTGTATAGCCCAGCTTTGCCTATATATACACAGATCCTGTAATAATTCATAAATAGATTAAATACAAGATTTTATTTCATTCCAACATGGTATCAGAGCATCTTTCGATCCTCTGTTTTTCGTTCAACCAACCATAGTAAAACAGAGCACCATTTTTCCTCCCATGGCCGAAGATGAGTCTTACTCGGGTGAACACCCAGGTGAACCACCAACTACTACCTCCATTCTATCCGAACTGACAGCAAGAATGACGGAAGCATTGAGCAAAGCTCCGACTCCCAGTCCGACCACCGATTCAGGAACTACACCGATTGGCATCAAACTAGACAGTAAGAACTACGCCCTCTGGTCCCAAGTCATCGAGATGTACATCTCGGGCAAGGATAAACTCGGCTATATCAACGGAGATCTCCTTCAGCCACCAACAACCGACCCGTCTTTCCGTAGGTGGCGGACCAAGAATGCAAATGTGAAGGGATGGTTGATTAATTCGATGGACCCATCCCTTATTGGCAACTTTATTCGATTTCCAACGGCAAAACAAGTCTGGGATGCCATTGCAACTACTTACTTCGATAGAAGTGATGCAACCCAGGTTTATGAACTCCGGCGACATGTGGCGCGGCTCAGGCAGGGCGGCGGCTCTCTAGAAAAATACTACAATGACCTCCAAGGTCTATGGCGGGAGATAGATTTTCGCCGCCCTAATCCCAAGGAATGTTCAGCGGACATCCAACACTTTAACGATATGCTGCAGGAGGATCGGGTATATACCTTTCTTGATGGTTTTGATGATAAACTGGATAATATTAGAAGTGATGTGCTGCAACTTAAACCATTTCCTACGGTGGAACAAGCTTATGCCCACGTTCGCAGAGAAGCTGTTCGTCAGGCAGTGATGACAACCCATGATGTTGAAGACACGGTTGGGGCGGTGTTGGCCTCACGGAGTCTCAAACAGGGACCCTCCCCTTTAGCCAACTCTTTGTCACTAACTGGAAAGTATAGTTCAATTTCTAAGTCAAAAGGCCCACTTGATGGAACAAAATGCTCCCATTGTGGAAATTTGAAACATACCAGGGATACGTGCTTCAAACTGCATGGCTACCCGGACTGGTGGCATGAGTTACAAGCAAAAAGACGACAGGATGGGAGCGGGAAAGATGGTGGAACAAACAAAAATGCAGCAAGCAGCACTGGCAAGGCTGCAGTAGCCTCTGCTGAGCCACAATTGTCTCTTATACCTACGGCAACAGTTGATTTGGATGCAGGTATGGTTTTTCTCGGGACCAATTCCACTGAATCCTATACTGATTGGATTCTTAATTCAGGAGCAACAGACCACATGACATATGATGCCCGTAATTTTTCAGAACAATCCTCTCCTCGACGTACTAGCATTGCTAATGCTAATGGAGACATATCTCTGGTAAAAGGGGCTGGTACCGTAAGAATATCACCAGCCCTCTCCTTGACTAATACCCTTCTAGTGCCATCATTATCGCATAAATTATTGTCAGTGAGCCAGATCACGAAGGAGTTAAATTGTGCTGTTCTAATTTACCCTACATTTTGTCTTATTCAGGATATTCTCACCAAGGAGATAATTGGGCGTGGTACTAAGAGGGGGGGCTCTACTATATGGACGATTTTGGCATCGGTCGGGCTAATCATGCGAGCAGTACCAGTGATCGAAACAAGGCGAACATTTGGTTGTGGCATTGTCGGTTAGGACATCCTTCATTTGGATATCTGAAACATGTTTTTCCTACTTTATTTTCGGGTTTGTCGAATTTGGATTTTAAATGCGAAACATGCATCTTAGCTAAAAGTCATCGTGTTACTTATCCCTTGAGTTTGAATAAAAGTCAGATACCTTTTGAGTTGATTCATTCTGATGTATGGGGTCCATCTCCCAAACCTACTGTGTTTGGTGTTCGATGGTTTGTGATTTTTGTGGATGATTGCACTCGGATGACATGGCTATATCTGATGAAACATAAAGATGAAGTTTTTTCTATTTTTCGCTCATTTCATGAGATGGTTAAAACTCAGTTCTCTGCTACGATTCACATACTTTGCTTTGATAATGGTGGCGAGTATGTGAAACGGGAATTCCGCAACTATTTCACCAATCATGGCTTGCTTCATGAAACCTCCTGCCCTAAGACACCACAGCAGAATGGCATTGCCGAGAGGAAAAATTGACATATTTTGGAGATTGCTCGCACGCTTCTTCTTGGCGCTGGTGTACCTATATAGTTTTGGACCGATGCCGTCACTACAACAGTGCACCTTATTAACCGAATGCCTTCTAAGGCTCTTGAGTTTCAGACTCCTCTCCAAGCTCTATCCACTACCATTTCACTACCTTCGGCCTTAATGCTTCCGCCTCGAGTGTTTGGTTGTGTGGATTTTGTTCACTTACACAAGAATCAGCGCACCAAACTTGATCCTTGTGCCGTTCGATATCTGTTTTTGGGGTATGGTCCACATCAAAAAGGATATCGGTGCTATGATCCGACTACCCATCGTACCTATGTAACGATGGACGTCACTTTCCTGGAATCAGAGAATTTTTTCTCTTCTTTCACATCCACTTCTCCTCTTCAGGGGGAACCTAGGAGTGAAGAGTTGAATTGGCTGAGGTTTGATTGGCCAGGATTTAATGAGCCTGCTACTTCTATACCCGATACAGAGACAGGTGTTCTACCATCAGGATCTGAGGAGACCAGTGATGAAACTAGTGAGAAGCAGACCTCTGAAGCAGAAGTAGTACCCCCTTCTTGCCCCACAGTATTCACAGACCCATCTCCTGAGAATACTCCTGAGGTAAGCTCCCTGAACTCTCCAAGTACACCTCTATTAGTTAACGATATTCCTGTGGGCTATGAGTTACCATACAGACATAACCGAGGTAAGCCTCCAGACAGATATTCTCCTGACATTGAAGGCCAGAGGTCGAAGTACCCAATTGCCAACTATGTATCTACGAAGAGGCTCCCCGAACCTCTCAAGGCTTTCGCAGACGGGATCTCCTCATGTCGAATTCCTACAAGTGTTGAAGAAGCGATGAAAGATCCTAAATGGGTCTAGGCTATAAAGGAGGAGATGGAGGCGCTATTGAAAAATAAGACGTGGATCCTTGTCACTCTACCAGAAGGGTAGAGACGGTAGGGTGCAAGTGGGTGTTCTCGATTAAATACAAGGCAGATGGAACAGTTGAACGATACAAGGCGAGACTTGTAGCAAAGGGATTCACCCAGACATACGGAGTTGACTATCAGGAGACCTTTTCACCTGTAGCCAAGCTAAACACGGTGAGAGTATTGTTGTCACTTGCAGCAAATCTTGATTGGCCTTTACACCAGTTCGATGTGAAGAATGCTTTTTTGCATGGAGATCCAGAAGAAGAGATTTATATGGATATTCCTCCAGGATATGTAGCCAACACAGAAGGCAACGCTGTTTGTAAATTGCAAAGAACTCTATACGGACTGAAACAATCGCCTCGAGCTTGGTTTGGGAGATTTAGTACGGCAATGAGAAAGTATGGGTTCCAGCAAACTAACTCTGATCACACCCTGTTCTTGAAACACAAACAGGGCAAAGTGACTGCTTTGATAGTCTATGAAGACGATATGATCATCACAGGAGATGATTCAGAGGAAATAGCAAAAGTTCAAGAGCAGTTGGCAGTTGAGTTTGAAATGAAGAACCTAGGAGGACTCAAATACTTTCTGGGAATTGAAGTCGCCAGATCGAAGCAAGGTATATTTCTATCTCAGAGAAAATATATTCTAGACCTTTTAACCAAGGCTGGATTGCTAGATTGTAAGCCTGCAAATACACCAATAATTCCAAATCACAAACTTGGGGAATATCCCAACCAAGTACCGACAAACAAAGGGAAGTACCAAAGACTGGTAGGCAAGCTTATTTATTTGTCTCACACGCGGCCTGACATTGCTTATGCAGTAAGTGTTATAAGCCAATTTATGCACTGCCCAAGTGAAGATCATATGAGTGATGTCATACAGATTTTAAGATATCTGAAGTCCTCCCCTGGGAAGGGGCTCATGTTCTCAAAGAATGACCACCTAAGAGTAGAAGGGTATACAGACGCAGATTGGGCAGGGAACATCATGGATAGAAAATCCACCTCAGGCTACTTCACCTTTGTTGGAGGAAACTTAGTTACTTGGAGAAGCAAGAAACAAAAAGTAGTTGCACTAGCTAGTGCTGAAGCTGAGTTTCGTGGAATGGCTAAAGGGCTATGTGAATTACTGTGGCTTAGAAGATTGTTAACGGAGATTGGCTTTGCTCCCAACTCCGAGATGAATTTGTTTTGTGACAATAAAGCAACAATTGATATCTCCCATAACCCCGTACAGCATGATCGGACGAAGCATGTGGAAGTAGATCGACATTTCATCAAACAAAATCTTGATGCAAAGATCATCCGGTTTCCTTTTGTGAAGTCCGAGGACCAGCTAGCAGATATTCTTACGAAGGCAGTGTACAGTAAAATATTCTACAACTCACTAGATAAGTTGGGACTCGTCGATATATACGTACCAACTTGAGGGGGAGTGTTGGCGTGAGTTGTCCTTGAGCAATGGAAGGGAGGATCACAGGCGGGTATCCTGCACTGCAATCCCTCAATTAAAAGGTTAACATCAGATCCTCAATTATAGCCCCAATATTTGTAGTCCTTGTATAGCTCAGCTCTGCCTATATATACACAGATCCTGTAATAATTCATAAATAGATTAAATACAAGATTTTATTTCATTCCAACATAAACTGACCTGAATACCCTGACTATTGAACAAAAAAGAATGGAGTTAACCCAATTTTGTTGAGATAATATTATCATAATTAATTGATGTTTCAATCCAGTAAGAAACATGGAGTGACAGAATTCGAATCTTATATTATTTAGAAGAAAATCGAAAGATAATATTCTATACAATTGAAAGACCTAATTATTGTTACAGCAATGTTATTGAAACCTAAATTAAAAAATTAATGTGAAAATTTAAAGAATTGTGATATTTGGAATGACACTGAATTCGAAATTGAACCAAATCCTCTATTAATTCGCTTATTATCATACATTTATCTCTAAATTAAGTTGCTAAATTAAATGCAAATAGTATTATTATCGATAATCAAAATTTTATTTCGAAACAGTCGAAACATAAAAAACGTTTCGTTTCCATTGAAACCAAAACAAATAAATGATGAAATCGAAATTCTAAATATTTCAAGGTGTTTCATAAAGTATTTTGTAATATTTTAATACATTTATATAATTGTCTCAGAATGTTTTAAGATATTTTAGTATATATCGACCAGTATTTTAGAAAAATAATTATATATTTGTTTATTTTTTATTATGTTTTTAAAATAGATCAAAATACTTTTGAAATATGTCAAAATATTTTTATTTTTTAAATGATCGAAATAAAACACTAAAATAAAATTATGACACTTAGATATTATCAAGGGTGTGTTTTTCTCACCTTGCAATACCATTAATTAGTATTATCACTAGTGTTCAAGGGTCTTTCCTGACTCCCATGAGGTTGCAAAGCAGAGTTCGATCTACGGAGTTCTCCTGTCTTGTTCACTAGTGCTCCTGTGGTGGTGTGGTGGCGGACTACTCCAAAGAGATCTGTAGCTATGACTAACTGAATATTTCACATCGGGGAGGCCCTCTTGGTCACATTCAGAGGGAATCACTACCTGTTGGTCGCCTCCCTCCCCCATTTCATCTTTCAAAGAAAAAAAAAATCTTGTGTGACCTGGTATCCTCTAGGTGTGGAACCTTGAAGAAGGCTCAAGCCCAGTCGGGTCGTCGGTTGGCCGTTTCTCACTTTGAGCCGAGTTACCACCGCCCCACTTTCCCCGGGGGAAATGTCTGACTATTAAAACTACAAACTCACGCCCAGATTTACGCTAATTAAATAACAGGAAGATCTGTTCAAAAAGATAATAATAATAATAACAGGAAGACTAAAGCAAGCCTGCAGAGTCTTGTAATAATAACTAATCACCTAAACTTTATATCATATCCTCATCATTGTAGTGAAGTTTCATCTAACCCAAGCTACAAAAGGTGTGCCACCGCTATTTTATTTTATTTTTTTAAAATTTTGTCGGTTTTATGCAATCAGAATCTACTGTATAAATCAGCTTAAACTTCCATTAATAGAGACTTGGCTCAAAACCCATTTTGAATTACTTAGGTTAAAGAGCAACCTTTTGGTTTCGGAGACTATCTGCATTTGACAGCGAGAGCCCACAGATACTGTAGATGGTGAAGAACATGTTGTTCAATTGGAAGTCATGGTGGTGGTCTCTTCACAAGCACAACTACTTGCTTGTGAAATTGGGTGTTTCGATTCTTTTTCTGGGTCTTGCTTTTAGACTTCTCTTCTCTCAATCCACTGGGTTTTCGGAGGTTTCAGAAACCCCTTTTCTTGAGAAAACTGAGAACCCAGTGGCTCCAGTTTCTGATGGTTTCGGGGAAAATACAGATCAGATTCCTGACAAAGGTACTCAAAATTTGCTTGTTCTGAGCTGGGTTTTGTTTTCTTATCGTATTATTGCCTAAATTAAGTGGAACTGCGCAAGAAATTAAAATCAGCAGTATTAAGTCTGAGAAAATTCGTCTGTGTACAGACAGGGTTCACGATCCTTTGAGATCTACATAAAACAAGTGTTTTTGTGAGAGTACCTACTGAAAATTGTGATGGGATATCGTTATGATTTGGTATTTGTGATAGAAATATTACTTTTTTTGTGGGTTTTATTCTAAATAGCTTGTGCTTTGCTTTTGATTGATCTAATGCTGTCTTCATTATTTGGATAATCCTCTTTCGCTTCCTTTATAATCTGCTATATATTTGTTTGTAGTGTGTGTATATTAAATGCATGTAAAGTGTTCTTTGATTTGATGTGCATTCCGGCAATGCAGAAGAGTGTGATCTTTTTTCCGGAGATTGGATCCCAAACCCTGCTGGTCCTCGTTACAGTAATGATAGCTGCAAATTTATTGAAAGTCATCAGAATTGTATGAAGAATGGGCGGCCAGATACACAGTATCTTTACTGGAGGTGGAAGCCACAAGATTGCGGTCTGCCTCAACTCGATCCGGAAAGATTTCTTGAGATGATGAGGAATAAAACATGGGCGTTGATTGGGGATTCAATATCTAGAAATCATGTCCAGTCATTGCTTTGTATCCTCTCAAAGGTAAAAAAATCTAGTATAATAATTGAATGCATAGAGGATGTTTTCTTGGAATAATGAGACTGAGAATAAAGCAAAGTTGTTAAGCGAAATAGTGATTTTAATTTTTCATTGCTTTGATCTTTGTGAAACTGTATCCAACGGCCATGAGATGTGAGTCATCTCTATGATAAGGTGTTCACCTACTTTAGAACTTTTGGAGGAGAGTCTTTATCTGAGATAGCAATTTTCTTTCTTGGCGTTTGTCTCACCAATTAGGCTGTGATAGAAAATTAGTTTGACCATTATATGAGCTTTTCGACTTCCCACTATTTTGGAGCCCTTAGTTTCACTGCCGTATCAACCATAAGCAACCATCTCATAGTGTTGAGAAAACGAATTTTTCCTGCATCATTCTTGTGTCGGCATAGTTTCCATGCACCCAGGCAAGAAAAAATAAAAGGAATTTCTGTGTTTCAACTAAAATTTTACTGTCTCTATCTTGAGGATTTTAATAGCATTCAAGTTGTCACTCATACATGTTTTAGTTTGTTGATTCTTCTGCATCAAATAACAATTGGCTTTGCCATAGTATGAACCACTTGTGCTTTGATTACTTTTGTCCACAACTTTCATTTTGGTGAAACAATCAACTGATAATCTTGTTTTGTTTCCCTTTTGGGTTGCTTTTTGGATTATAGTTTGATGGTGCTCCTACCAAATTAAGCAACTCTCTTCTTCAGTTCTTTGTTTCTTTTCATATTTTGGATTCCTTCCTTTGTGTCTTGTGTATCTTTATGTCGGCACATGGTTGCTTAAACAGGATCAGCTGGATTGAAGGTTCCAAAAAAGCTATAATATGTTAAAAGTTTTGAGTACAAAATTGAAACGAAAAAATCTAGAGACTAAAGTGGAAGCCAATGTTTTGAGGGTGAAAAGTGCAACTACTTCTCTTTTAATTTCAATTGTATTGTTGCCGAAGGTTGTTAATTGCCAATGTGGTATTGTGGATATCTCAGTGTTAGATTTCTTGCTCAATTGATTCAGTTTGGAGCTATTCTACTGAGTGGATAAATATTTTTAGGACTAACCTAAAATATATTTCCCGAGTCCAACTGATCAAATTAAAAGTTGTTGTCGTCAGGTGGAAGAAGCTGTTGAAGTTTACCATGATGAGGAGTACAGATCCAGAAGATGGAACTTCCCATCGTACAACTTCACTGTTTCTGTTATTTGGTCCCCTTTCCTTGCTAAAGCTGCCATTTTTGAAGACTACAATGGTGTTTCGACTCATGAGATTGAGCTGCAAATTGACAAACTGGATACAAATTGGACAAAACTATACCATGGCTTGGATTACATAGTTTTTTCAAGTGGCAAATGGTTTTTTAAAAGTGCAATTTACTATGAGAACAACAAAATATTGGGGTGCCATTACTGTCCTGGAAAGAACCTGACGGAGCTGGGGTTCAATTTTGCTTATCGCAAAGTCCTTAAGAATGTTTTCAACTTCATTGTCTCATCCAATCATAAGGGGATGTTCTTTTATCGAACCTCCACGCCAGATCACTTTGAGAATGGGCAGTGGTTTAATGGTGGGACCTGTACAAGAACAGAACCGGTAAAGGAAGGTGAGTTCGAGTTAACTGAGTTGGTCAAAATTCTTCGTGACATCGAATTAAAGGAATTTGAGAAGGCTGCAGTTAAAGCCTCTGAAGCAGGGGTGAATCTTAAACTTTTTGATGTGACCCCTCTTTCATTGCAGAGGCCTGATGGACACCCAGGTCCGTATCGACACTTCTACCCATTTTCCAAGGATAATAAGAATGCAAAACTTATCAATGACTGCCTGCATTGGTGTTTGCCTGGGCCAATTGATTCATGGAATGATTTGCTTGCGAAAATGGTAGTAAATGGTTGAGACGATCAGCGTATCAAATCCGGATATTGTTTGCTTAGGAGAATGGTGGACGAATGTTGGATCTCCACCCTGTGAATACTATACAGTTCAAGGCAGTACCTTTGTGGTTCTTTGTCCGACAAGTTCGTCAGTATCGGCATTTGTAAGTCTTGAATATAATTCTTATCATCAGTTAGAAAAAAGTTTTGAAATCTTCCTTCCCATATATTTGACACATTGAATCAAGTCACTATGTTCAATGATTTTGTTGTACTTGAATCTAGTTCTGAAAGCTTTATGATTGTGGCAAGGAACCTACTAGTAACCCCATGGTGGAAGCTATGAAGAAGTTATGGGTTAAAAACAAGCTTGTCCCAAAACGGTGGGTCTAACCCAATATTTTGTTCAAGTGGTAACAAATTGGTCCTAAATTTGAATCTTGAAAATTTTTTGGGCCAGTCCTTAAAAAATTTATACCTCATGAATATCATTGTTCTGACGTGAATGACTTATTTTTAACCGAACAAAAGAGTGAATTAATTTAAATCTTAGCAACTCTTTGGGGTTAGTCTATGAAAGATTTATTATCCATAAATACTCTAATCTTGACATGGATGACTTATCTTTGACCGATCAGAGAGATGATTAATTGAGGTGCGCGGAAGTTACTAACGGTTGAATTAAAAAATGAACTGTGGAGTTAAGTTTCAATGTACTCGCAATTTTATTTTATTTTACTCAATTTCTGTCACAATTTTTGGTGATGGTTCAAATACAAATTCTCATTATAGAAGGATTATAAACCATGACAGTCTAAATGTTAATCCCTCAGCAAACTCAGCCTTAAGCCATGGAATCCATTAAAGAGATTGGAATTACATAATTTCCAGAAATCTGTGCTCTTGTTCAAATTTTCCCACTGACTGACTCTCCTCAAGCAAATTCCATTGAGATGTGAAGGTTTTCCTTCTATCCAAATTTCAAGGCATATGATATTTTGAAAAGTCGTTTTTAGGGTTGCGACAAATTCACAATGAGTAATACTATTTTTGGACCTAAAAAATTGACCTAATTTACTTATATAATGATATAGAAACTATTGGATCAACACCAAATTTCAATGTCAGATGCACAATTTTGAGGTTCGGCTCTTCTCTAACTCAATAGAAACTATTTTTTTTTTCAATTCTTATTTGAACGGTCAAGATTTATACAGACTTATAGATTCAATAGAACTCTCAACATTCTTAAATATTGATGTGAATAAACATTCTAATCATTCAAAAGAGAATTGAAGAATCATCTAACTTTTGTTAATTGATTATAAATCACCACGTACAAGTATTGAATCTCAATAGTTTAATGTGATAATTATTGATGATTAATTAATTATAATTATGTTGATTATAACGTCAAGTAATATTTTTTTTTTTGTACAAAAAAAAATATGCACATAAGACACTCCACATATTCGTTATAGATTATTATCACTAAGCACCATACAATTATCTACACGACACTTATGTCGAGGATTCAACCTAAAATCTCACTAATCACCACATGTTTTGGGTGTTAAAAGTGAAAAAATATTTTCTCCGGAAAAGGTAATATATTTGTGGAGACGAAAATCCAAATATTAAAGTGAGTAATGGAATAATGTGAAGGAAAATGTTATTTCGACTTAAAAATCTGATATAATTTGTTGACCTAATGACATGACTTCATTAAAATTATTGGAATAATATCAAGTTCTATTGTTTGATAGAGCCAATAATCAATTTAAAAATTATAGTGAATTAAGTCGATAAATTAAATCTGAATAACTCATAATGTAAA
Organism: Ilex asprella; assembly: GCA_023539305.1. Classification (NCBI taxonomy): domain Eukaryota; kingdom Viridiplantae; phylum Streptophyta; class Magnoliopsida; order Aquifoliales; family Aquifoliaceae; genus Ilex; species Ilex asprella. The sequence continues at coordinate 41,649,299 of CM042186.1, read as the reverse complement.
TCTTTATCGGGGGTGTGGGGGGAGGTAAGTTCCATGTCAGATGTACTAACGGTCAAAACCTTAGAATATCCAACTCCAACTGTGGAACTCAAACCACTCTTCAAATCTCCACAATACATTTGAATTCAAAAAATCCAACCGTTGCCCCGCGATCTCTTTGCTGTATAAAAACTCTCCTCAGAAAAGCAAATCACAATTTCTCTTTCTTTCTGTCTGTGTCTTTCTCTCGCCATGGCTGACACTGCAATCTCCGAAATGCTCATCATTGCCGGTCCTGTTCCAAAGAAAGGGAGGACCAAGAAGGCGGCACTGAAACAGAAAAATCAATCATCAAGTGAGGCCAACATCTTGGCAGGAGCAATCGCTCAACCATCACCCACACAGGTTGAGCAATCACCGGATGACTCTGCCGGAAAAGAGAACCACGAGAGCCTCTCGCAGCCTCAGTCTCAAAAGAAAACAACAAGAGGGGCTGCAAAATCTAAGAAACAGTCCAAGCAATCATTTGAGAGAGAGTTCGAAGAAATGCAAGAAAAGCTTCAACAGTTAAGGCTTGAGAAGGAACAAACTGAGGAGCTCTTGAAGGCAAGAGATGAGGTGTTGAAACTGAAGGAGGAAGAGCTCGCAACCCGGGGAAAAGAGCAAGAGAAGCTTCAGATGGAGCTCAAGAAGTTGCAGAAAATGAAGGAGTTCAAACCCACCATGGTCTGTTTTCTTGACCTTCCCTTTCATGCTCCCTTGTGCTCTGTTCGGTTACTGCTTTTTGGAAAATAATAGTCGGACATTGAAATTAACTCATTGTCGACTCATTTACGTTTATTTTATCCTCGGACATTTACACAGAAACCAGGTAAATGGGCTGATGTTTCTTGATTTCTTGTTCTATGGTTTTGAGTTTCCCTTAATCTATTTATGTTTCTTCAGATCTTCCCTGTTCAGTCTCTGAAAGACAAAGAGCAAGACAAGAAAGAGAAGAAGAAGAAGAAGGGGTGCCCTGAGAAGAAAAGGCCATCTCCACCTTATGTGCTGTGGTGCAAAGACCAATGGAATGAGGTAGCAATACAGAATCAAGGGTTTCTGAGACTGAAATGTTTGGATTTGTGTTTGACTCTCGAGTCTTGAAAGTTTATTGGGTTATGATCTTCCAGGTCAAGAAAGCAAACCCAGATGCTGAGTTCAAGGAAATATCCAATATTTTGGGGGTGAAATGGAAGACAGTTGGTGCAGAAGAGAAGAAGCCTTATGAGGAAAGGTATCAAGCTGAGAAGGAAGTTTATTTGAAGATCATTGGGAATGAGAAGCGTGAGAATGAAGCAATGAGGCTCTTGGAGGAAGATCAGAAACGGAGGACAGCCATGGAGTTGCTTGAACAATATATTCAATTCAAACAGGAAGCTGAAAAAGAACACAAGAAAAAGTAAACTCCAAATAAGCTCCCTCTCTCTCTCTCTCTCCCTCCCCACATTCCTCTTACTGAACTTTTGATTCATTTTATTTCCCAGGAAGGAAAAGGATCCGTTGAAGCCCAAGCATCCAATGTCAGCATTTTTTCTGTTTACAAGCCATCGACGAGCAGCACTGCTTTCAGAGAATAAGAATATAATGGAGGTGATTAACGAGACCCATCTTCTGTTAATTTATACTTTGTCTATTTAGCAATCTTATTGTCAATTTACAATTGATTCTATTTGGCAGATCTCAAAGATTACAGGTGAAGAATGGAAGAACATGTCCGAGAAACAGAAAGCGCCCTATGTAGAGGTTCAATTCATGCGTTAATCCACCTTTCCGTTGTCCTTCATTCCCAAAAAATTGGTTAATGAAGATTAATTTATTTTGAATTTTTTAGATGGCAAAGAAAAATAAGGAACAATATACGGAAGACATGGAGCTTTACAAGCAGAAGAAAGATGAAGAAGCTCTTAACCTTGGAAGGGACGAGGAGGAACTGATGAAACTTCAGAAGCATGAAGCTCTCCAATTGCTCAAGAAAAAAGAGAAAACAGAAAATATAATCAAGGTTCGTTCTTACATTTGGTGACTTGGATTGTGGACGCTAATTGTTGCCTTTGAGGTTTATGTTAAACAACTGTCTACTTCAAAAGCTTAAGCTGTTGGAAAGGACGAACTTAGGTATTTATACTTCAACAGTTTTTATGTCAGCTAAATGAGTCATGCTTGCTTGTTATGTGCAGAAAACAAAAGAGAATCTCCAGAAGAAGAAGAAGCAGAAGGAAGAGAAGAAGAATGCTGATCCTAACAAGCCAAAGAGGCCTGCATCTTCTTTCATCCTATTCAGGTCAGAAAGTTTAGATTGTATTATATTAGGCATTACAGCCAAAAATTAAACTTTTTTGGGGCAGGTTATGACTAAATGAGGTCAAACTATGACAAAAAAGTTAAGATTGGTCTCAAATAACTACTAGGAGGGAAGACTATACTGTATGATTTCTGTTGTTTCAAATAGTCATGTGCTCTTCTGTAATGCAGCAAAGAAGCAAGAAAAAATTTGTTGGAAGAGCGGCCTGCAATCAACAACAAAACTCTTAATGCCCTCATTTCACTAAAGTGGAAGGTATATAACTATCAGCTAAGCTATGGTGTGCAACAGTTTGGAATTAAAAAGCTGCAGGTATATAACTATCAGCTAAACTATCATGTGCTCTTATGTATGGTTGTAGGAATTGAGTGAGCAAGATAGAACAGTTTGGAATGAAAAAGCTGCAGAAGCCATGGAGGTTTACAAGAAGGAACTTGAAGAATGCAATAAATGTGTGTCAGAGGTGTCAAACAAACCACAACATTGAAAGCCTTAGAAACTATGTTGATGTTCAAGTGGTTCTGTTGAACAACTAGCTGTGTCTCATCATCAGTTTGGTGGCCTGGATTTTCATATTTGTTGGTCTTAGTTGGCTTTGAGTTGTTCTTGGTGAACTAACTTTTCTTATTGAGTCTTTATTTGAATTAGACCTTGTAGTTGTGACTGAGAAACTGAATAATAGAATCTGAGTCAACTGACTTGTTTATTGATGTATATTTAACGGAGACAGCAATTCCTTAGAGTAACTTAAATCAGCCGTTTGCATTTTACTTGGAGAAATCTGGGTAACATTTTTTATTTCGACAAAAAACAAGGAGGGGAGGGGCTGTAGTTAACCCCCATGAGGAACCCACCATTAAACAGGAAGGGAAGGATGACTTACCAACAGGAAGGGAAGGATTACATTGTTCTTGCGAATCGAACTCTACTTGATAACTCATATGAGATTTATGAATGACTCTAAACAGGCACGGTTTACCACTAGACCACCAGCTTAAGCTTAGGTAATGCTGAGACACACTTTTTTTTTTTTGACAAGTAAAAGAATCTAACCGTCAGACCAACTCAATTCCTTAAAAAAGAAGAAGAGGTGGTTGACACTTGAATGTCAGTAAATTTGTAGTAATTGTAGCACATGGCGAGAGGAAAGAGATGAAATAGAAGAGAGAGGTGAAAAAAGGAACAAAACTAGGGAAGGAGAAAAGGGGGAGAGTCAACTGAGTTTTTTCCTCCTTAGATTCTACCAAACAAGAGGGATGCTGCAAAATGTTTTTGATCAAATAAAAAATAATAATCCAATGAAGGGGGGACCACTAATAGAATACAGAAAAAAAGTGGGTCAGATTTGCAATTAATAATATAAATTGAATAAGAATAAAAAGTCAAGGCCGCTTCGCCGTCGCCTTTTTCAACTTCAATTTTGATCCGTTCGTCGTCAGTGCCTTAGAGAGGAGTCATCTTCATCTGTTAAGAAAGCTCTTGCCTTGTAGGGCTCATGGGTTAAAGAAGCACAAGGAATTGGAAGTAGAAGTAGTGTAGGAATCGATGACGGGACAAGAAGATGTTTCTTTGATGGAGGCAGGTCAGGATCTCTCTCTCTCTCTCTCTCTCTCTCTCTGCTTTCCCAATCTTATTGATACACAGAAGCCTTCAAGGTATCAGTTTTTTTGCTTTCTGTAAATCTGATCACATTTTCTACGTTTAGCAAAATACGATGAGAAAAAATTAACATTGTTAGCATGTTAATTTTGTCCTTTTAAAAAAAAAGAATTTATATTACCCTATTATCTCAAGTGACCGGATCGAAAAATACAAAACAATTAAAGAGAGTCAAAAAGATCTTCAAAAGTTTTTATTCTGTATTGCAATCCACACACAGTGCAGTTAATCAACGGAAGTACTCATAGAAAGCATTATGCTGGTCTACCACTCAACGATGCCTTGATCTGAGATTTTATCAATACGAAAAAGGTTCATGGATTAGATTCCAATCCTATCATGTGTGTTATGTGATAATTAATTGGCTTGACATTCCCCCCAAATTTTTTAGTCCAAGTCAATCACTACTTGGTTGGAAGTGAGTCATTTTCCATTACCAAAAAAAAAAAAAAGGAATATTTTTTAAAATTTATTTTTTTCCAATAATTTTTTATCAATTGTTAAAAAAGATAATTACCTAATTACATTCCCATTAACAAAAAGATTAAGAGGGTTGAACCGAATATAGATCTAATCAACTGTTTTGCACAAAGTGATTGCTTTTAATTTTAGAGCCATAATCCTAGGATTTGCTGCTTTTAAATTTGGATTTTTTTTTTAGGTCAGGGATTTTATCCCGTACTTTTTCTAATACCCAACCAATAGTTTCTTAAGGATTTGTTTGGATGAATTTGAGGGAGGAATTTGAATTGATTTTTTCAAACCCTTTCAAATCCAAATTCTTTTTTGTAAAGATGAGATTCAACATTCAATTGGATTCATACTCATGTTTGGAATGCAACACATACATATGTAGGACTCACAATATATTATATATTATAATTATTTATCTTATAAATAACTATTTTATTCTTAATCAATCCAATTCATATACATATTAAAGGGTACAATTGTCTTTTGAATTTTTAAGCCCTTGCCCATCTTCTCAAACCTATCCTCCTCTTAGGTTTGATGAAATTTATAATCATGAGTTTAATTTTTGAGTCAATTATGGACCGAGTTTAAAAATTCGGGACTTAATTTTTCATACAAACATGAGATTTGGGGGAGCTTTGGATTATTTTCTCTAAACCTATCTTACCAAACTCTCTCATACTTTTTTACTAAACAGCCCCTAATTGTTAGTCTCTTGCACTGCACTCATCGTTCATAGTAGGGATACTTTCGTCTTTAGGCACAGTTATAAATTAATTATGTCTCCCTATTAGATCATCAAACTATTAATAGATGGGCACAACATTGCCAATTTCCCACACCGTCAAACTGAGGTTGTTTTTGTCACTTTAGCATATTTATTAGGGATACTTTCGTCTTTAGGCATTCCGCATTCAATTACTTGACCATCCCTGAGTTAGTTGGACTCCGTCAAAAACAGAGCAGCATATCAGCTCGTTGTTAGTTATCTTCAAGGCGACACTCGTAAATTTGGTCTGTAAAAATTATTCTCCCACAAGCCATCTCCTTCAGTTTATATATATTACTATATTAGTCTTATTCTCTTAGCTAGCCTTTAAATCCTTTCGCTTTCTAGTTCTATTAACTACTGTAAAAACAAATCAAATCTGATACATCTGCATATAGTAATAGCTATATACATATATATGTATGCATATATTCCCACGTCGTTTATCTCTCGGCGGCAAGGCCTCCCCGTGAACGCCATAGCTTAGTTTCGACGCCCATAGTTCTTCACACACCCTCCATTAAAGCTCTGTCTCACTCTCTCATAAGCTCAAACTTTTCTAACTTGGTTAAATGGCAGACCGTTCTCAAAATGACCCATTTTCAAAGAACCGTTGGGAAGAAGATGCTGGTGCAGTCTTTGTGCTTGAATCAAAAGGTGACGATCCTACCCTCCTCCGACTTCGTCTTTATTTATTTATTTATTTTTGTACGTGGTACTGTATTGAACTCATTCTTACAAAGTAAATTCTGAATGTCTACAAGAACCCGTTAACGTTAACTGCAGGTATGAGTTTAAGTCTGGAAGTAACCAATGAAAATCGAACGGTCTTTATTTGCTTGTATGTTTGATCTTATTGTGGTGATTAACGAATAAAATTAATTACCCAAAAACTAGGTGAATGGTGGCATGCGGGGTTCCATCTGACGACGGCGATAGTAGGGCCGACGATACTCACGCTGCCGTATGCGTTCAGGGGGTTGGGATGGGGAATAGGGTTATTGTGTTTAACGGTGATGGGTGCAGTCACTTTCTACGCTTACTATCTTATGTCCCTGGTGCTGGAGCACTGTGAGAAGTCTGGTCGCCGCCACATCCGATTTCGAGAGCTCGCGGCTGACGTTTTAGGTAAGCACTTTCCCACAACTATAATGTTGCGGGTGTTTCTCTTACTATTTTGTGTCATCATCCGATGTGGGATTGTAGAGTTGGTTCCTGACTTTAATTAAGACTAGATTGTGTGGTTGTAGCCTTGTTGCCCTGTTTTTGGTCTCTTGACATGAAAATCTATATGCATCTTATTTCATAAAAAAGGTATTTATGTACGCGTAAACGTATTAATATGGATGCGACTAAATTTGAAGGAATAAAGCAATGTCAAATAGAAAAACAAAACAAAAACATATTGCATTTAACAAAATTACTTTAAAAAAGTAAAAGAAACAAAGAAGTACTAAAAATTGTTCATATGGTACCTGATTCTTCCTTTAGCTTTTCTGCTTAAGATGAAATGAGAAAGTAGAAATTAACTAGAATTAATGGCTCACATGGTAATGTAATTCTTACCATGAAAACATTTATTAAGGAGAAACAAACTTCCTAATAACAGGCCGTTCCAAAAGTATAGAAAAAAAATATGGGTTTTAAGTTCTAAATTTTTAGAAAATCTCATAATCTTAGGTACATCACTAGCCCACCAAAAAAATTAAATCTATTAAATTTTAAGCCCTAGAAAAAAGT
>CM042186.1:41624486-41637337 GCA_023539305.1 Ilex asprella | reverse complement strand
TTTTTTTTTAATCAAACATTTTCATTCAGTTAACTATTACGTTTTTAGAGGTGAAGCGCTTGTGTGATTGGGTTGGGTCTTGGTCAGTCCAATTTTATTAGGTTCATGCTGCTTCTTGTCATGTATATTAAAAGGCTGGACTGCACAAAGTTGATGATAAAGTCTCGATTACTTTGCAAAGCTGCCAGCTTGTGTGTGTGTGTGTGTGTGTGTGTTTCGTACGCAAAAATGTGGCTATTGTGGACTTGATTATCAAGTTCAAAGTTCAATAGAGATCTAATTAGTAAGTGTAATTCTAACATCCTATTGCTCTCGAAGTGAATGTATTCACGACATACTAAGTGTAGGTTGATTAGTTAAAATTTGAAGTGTACGTAGCATCCAATTAGAAGCAACTCATTTTGCTATCACATCTGCAAGCTTTCTAGTTCAACAAATAGATTATGAAACAAATATAATTGAAGTGTATGCTTTTGATTTATTTTAGGGACTGGGTGGATGTTCTATTTCGTAATATTCATTTAAACTGCCAAAATCACATTTGTGCTTTTGATTTATTATAGGGTCTGGGTGGATGTTCTATTTTGTAATATTCATTCAAACTGCCATCAACACTGGGATTGGGATTGGAGCAATTTTGCTTGCAGGAGAATGCCTTCAGGTATAGTTACCTAAAATGAGTCTAATGGTAACATGTGCACTGTGCACATTGCCAATGCTTAGACAGATACTTAAATAGCCTGTACAAGTTATATCAGTCCAATCTTTTACTTGAGCTTTTCTGGATATAGTAGAGCCAACATTGGTCTTCTATGAGGTTTATGTTTGATTTTCTCCTTGGCTTAGCTAGGCATCACAAAGTGACGTCATGGACTAGTTGCTCACTGTAAAGCCACTACTAATCTCTAAAAGACAGAACTTAAGATGATAGAGCCTCTCTTTGGATGGTCCATCCACATGATTCCATTTCGTAGCAAGGGAGGTGGTGTTGGTGTGATTTGAACTTCAGTTCGGAAAGCTCTAATACCATGTTAAACCATTATCGTTTGTTATACATGCAATTCTGATTTAATTGTTTTAAGGGTAAATGAATTCTGATAATAATATTGATAAGGTATTGGTTTCTTAATAAACATTAATGAGCGTAAAATTGACTAGTTCATATTATTCTGAAGAGTGTTAAGGAAGACGGATCATAAGAGTAATAAACAAAGTAATCAAGGTAATTGTATTTCGTTACTGTACAGCTTCTAATGATTCTGATTTTTTTTTTCTTCTCTTCTTCGCCTGTCGAAGATCATGTACTCAAACCTGTCTCCCGGTGGATCCTTGAAATTGTATGACTTCATAGCAATGGTGACAGCAGTTATGATAGTTCTATCTCAACTTCCAACCTTCCACTCCCTCAGGCACATGAACCTGGGATCACTTCTTCTCAGCTTGGGCTACACTTTGCTTGTGGTTGGCGCTTGTATCCATGCAGGTAAAACTGGTTTTCATTCTTCAGTGATGCCTAATACGCATGTTTTTTCTCATGTGTGATGAGGGGGAATGCGTTCCAATTACTAATGAAGAGAAAACAAGTGCTTGACATAGTTGGCAACATTCCTTTCTCCCCAAATGAGCATGAATTTGCTCAAGTCATGGCTAGTTTTAAGTTGAGCTCCTGCTCATCTCTGGACCTGTCATTTATTATGGTATTTGGCACGTTTCTGTTTCATTATTCTTTTATGTTCAACGTACATTCTGCATATCACTTGCTCCCATTTAGTTCCTTCTGCTTCTAAAACTGGTGGGTTTGCTGTGGCACCAAAACTTAATGGATTCCTCGGAAGAACTGTCCAAACATGAGTATTCTCCAAACTAGGCCCAAGACATTCTTCACTATTGTAGGTTGGAAACAATACTAAACCAGACAGGCTTGTGAAAACCTATGCAAAATGTATAAAGCACAATAACTGCTTGGCTCTGAGCTTGTGGTTGTTAGTTACAGTAAAGTGGTATAACTTGGCCTTAGCGTAGCATGAGCAACAAGAAGCTTTCAATTTTGCTATCTTCATTAGGTTTTGTTGATAATTTCCTTTGAATTCCTAATGCATATAACCACTTGTAGCCTTCAAGTTCCTCAAAAATTAACTGCATTCACAATTCAAAGTTAAAAGATAGTAATTTGTATTCCATGTATGCAATGTTTTCTTGTATGATTACGCTTAACTTCAGTATCAACTTAACTACATTGTCCTCTTTGTAGTGGTCATAATGATTCCAATTTCTACAGGTACCTCAAAAAATGCACCTCCAAGGGACTATTCTTTGGAAACTTCAGAGTTATCAAGAACTTTTAGCGCCTTTACTTCCATCTCCATAATAGCCGCCATTTTTGGGAATGGAATACTACCTGAAATTCAAGTAAATTCATTCAACTAATTGCTGCAACTATGCTGTTTTTAGATTTGATTATTATTAGCATGTTAGATGCTGTGTGAACCAATGCTACAGGCAACTCTGCCTCCACCAGCCACCAGCCACCAGAAAGTGGAAATTAGGCATTTTGGATGTTCACAGATTACTCGCGAAGCTAATTTTTTGTAATGCATACATATAAATTATATGAAATGCTGCCATGTTAATGTATACAGGCAACTCTGGCTCCACCAGCCACCGGAAAGATGGTGAAAGGCCTCATGATGTGTTACACTGTAATTTTCGTTACTTTCTATTCCGCTGCAGTATCTGGATACTGGGTGTTTGGGAACAAGTCTAATTCAAACATTCTCAAGAGCCTAATGCCAGATGATGGACCTTCTTTGGCTCCAACATGGGTTTTAGGTCTTGCAATAGTCTTCATTCTTCTTCAGCTATTTGCCATTGGCCTGGTAATTTCATACATTTGCCCTGTAATAGTTCTAATTCCCAAATTGTTGTCTCATACACCCCTGAAAAATAGTTTAAAGAGTCAAATCATTTTACTTTTAATATTCTTCTTCAAATTTGTAATGGAAAATTTTTGCTGATCCTTTCCAAATACGACGCAGGTTTATTCTCAAGTAGCTTATGAGATTATGGAAACGAAATCAGCTGATGTGAACCAAGGGATATTCTCCAAGAGAAATCTAATTCCAAGGATAATTCTACGAACTCTGTATGTGATATTCTGCGGATTTTTTGCAGCAATGCTACCATTCTTTGGAGACATTAATGCAGTAGTAGGAGCTATTGGCTTCATTCCTCTAGATTTTGTCCTCCCAATGCTTCTCTACAACATGACTCATAAGCCTCCACGATCATCGCTCACCTATTGGATCAACTACTCTATCATTATCATCTTTACAGGTACAGGCCTCCTGGGTTCGTTCTCTTCTATAAGGAAGTTGGTTCTCGATGCCAGTAAGTTCAAGCTCTTCAGCAGTGATGTAGTTGATTGACTTCATAGATTTACTATACAACAATCTTACACTCAAATGTGCACGAATTAGTTCCTCTTAAGCACACGAAAGCCTTAAAATAACTCACGTTACACATCTTTATCTGCCACGAAGTGTTGTTAAACAAACGTCGATGTTTTGAACTCAAAGGACCAGTATTGTATAAGCTTTATTGTATACCATAGTACCTCGATTTCTTTAGTGCTATACCACATTCTGTGGGTTTTTCCCTGCTGTTTCACTACTAAAACTCCAGAATCAGCAAAAGTGGTGCGTATCATATTGAAATCTTATTAGTCCAAGAGACTTGTTCTGATATGTTTGAGAAAAAAGTATTAGAGAACTTGAATTCCTTTTTTCTCTCTGGATGACGTGACGTGGGCAAATAACGAGGGTAAAAAAAAGAAGGGATTTTAGGGGTAACAGAATTCAAACTCGGGCCAATGACTCCAGCACTTATCCACAGGCCCGTGGGAGTTGATGGCACGCCAACTCAAATTGGACTCAAACAAAGACTCCTAATAATACGACTTTTTTTTTTTGGAACTGGAAATAAAACGACTTTGATAATTGTTTTTTCCGGAATATGATAAATCCCTTATTATTTTCGGTCAATTGTGTCTAAATCAATTTATGTATACCTCGGGTAATCACTTCCACGATCGGCAAGTTATCCAAGTCATATAGAGTCGCCAAAATTCAAATATTTGAATTTATAACTCATCCTTGTTGCCACTTTAGTTATCCTTTAAAGTTATTGTTTTTTTTTTTCTGAATTTATGACTCATTGTTCTTACCATTTAATTATCCTTTGGAGTTATTGTTCTTTTTTTTTCAAAATAAGGAAACTTCATTGTGGTACTCAAAAAAATAAAAATAATTTTTAACAGAGTTAGACCACGATGGAGTTAACCGTCCGAATAAAAAATGTGTGTACTAGAACATTTATTAAAAATTATTTATCAAATGAATATGAATAATTAGGGATCTTGTTTGGTAATGTTTTTGGTTTTTTTTTTCAAAAATGAAAACGTCTTTTTTTTAGTTTTTAAAAACCGCCCTTTGTTTACAAAACGATGGTAGAAAAATAAAATCGGTTATCAAACGAGTTTTTTTTTTATTTACTCTAAAAAATAAAATAAAAATAAAAAACAAAAAATAAAAACATTACCAAATGGGACCTAGATTAGTGAGTGTTGCTAAAAAATTAATGAGAACCATGAACTAATAATTCACATTGATTTAATAAGAAAATTTGGACAATTCTTTTTAGTAAGTATAGAAATGTTCTTTAAATAAGTTTATACTTGGGTCTAAATTTTGCAATTGCCAATTTTAGGCCTTCTTTATATTTTCTTTTCTTTCTATCTTTCTTTCGTCCATTTATTTAGGGTCCGTTTGTTTAGAAAGATAATACTAAAAAATACAAGAAAGAAAAAATTTTAAAATTTTACATGTGTTTGTTTAGCATAAAATAGAAAATGATAGAAAAAATAATTTTCTTTTATGTTTAAATTTTTTCACATTTAACTAACTTTTTTCCTTGCAAAAAAATTCAAAAAAAACCAAGAAAATTGTGTTCAATGATCCTAACTTTCCATTTTACCCTTATTTTTTAAAAAATATTCAATTATTTATTAATTTTAAAAGGCTTTGTACAAATTAAAAAAACCATATAATTTAGTTTAAAGAATAAGATTCAAGTTCATTCTTGTCTTTAAATTAGATTAGGTGCCAACTTTTTAAAAATTTGAATAGTAAAAAGTGTTTTTTTTTTCTTAGCCAGAGTTAAAATAATTAAAGATAATTTAAAAAATTAGAAAAAAATATCCTGTAAATTTCATTTCTTTCTAACAATGGAATAAAATCATTATAAAAAAATTTTAGAAGTTTTTTATGTTAACCAAATGATATAATTTATTTCATTTTTTATTTTTTTCATATATATATATTTTTTAACCAAACGAATCCTTGGTGGAAAAATGCATATGGAAAATAAAGAGTCTTCTGTGTGGGAATTAAGATAGAAAAAATCGAAAACCCAGAAGAGAATATATAGCTAGCTATACATTCTGTAACGTTTGTATATATATATTCCTTCCCTCTCGCAACAGGAAACCTAGTTCACATAACCTGATAGTGTTATTGTATTGCCTCTGCACAGTACAGAAAACATGCCGAGGAGAAAAGGCATGGGCCGTTCAAAGGTAGTCCTCAGGAGAATAGAGAACAAAAACAGTAGACAAATCACTTTCTCCAAACGCCGTACTGGGCTCTTCAAGAAGGCCAACGAGCTCTGTGAGAGGTGTGGTTCACAGGCCACAGTTATCACCTTCTCCATGGCTGGCAACCTCTACGCCTCCGGCCACCCTAACGTCGACGCCGTCATCGAACAATACCTTGCCAGAACTTCATTGGACGAAGTTGAGGAGAAGTACGCGGAGGCTTTGGCGAAATTGGAAGCCGAAAAGAAGAGAGATAAGATATTGGAGAGGGCGGTGGAGAAGATCGGAGGTGGGTCTTTGTTGGATGCGCCGATTGAAGCTTTCGAGATTCAAGAACTTGAAGAAATTATAGCCATCATTGAGGAGATGAAGAACAACGTTGTGGTTCGAGACAATGACAAGAGAGACGATCCATCTGAACCTGACGATCGCTGTGGTGTTCTTTCTTTAGACCTTAGCTTGGCTCTTAATACCTTATCTTCTTGAGTTTAGGTTATTTATCTTTTAAATATGGATCAGTGGAACTTCTATAGTTTTTTTTTTCTTTATTAGATAAGGCAATTTCCATTGGTGGCCCATATGTGTAGGTTCTCTCAAAATTAGGATTACAGGTCTATTAGTTCTTGAATTTTATAATATCTTTTTTAGTTTTTCTGTAGACAAAGCAATTCTCTTTACTGGCCCATGTATCAATTCTCTGGAAATTACGAATACACGTCAATTAGTTCTTGAATTACAGCTTTCATTGCTTTCTGACTGTGTCATAGCATTGAATGTATTGTCCAGACAAGAGATTGAACATACATTCTTGTCAATTGGCTCTTCAAGTCTTCAACTTGTTGCTGTGTGTTATCAAGTCTTCAACTTGTGGGACAGAAAGAAACTTACTTAATGATGATTGATTCTTCTTCACGGCTTTTCGCTTTCTATGTACTTGTCACCATATCCAATTCTGCCCCAAACTCAATCTTCTGGGGCTGTTTGGTAAGTGGGACGGGGGCTTTGGAAGATGGATTGGTAAAAAGTAGTGTAAATGACACACAAAATTTATGTTTGGCAAAAAATTTAAAGCGGTAGTTACCAAATTTGGCCCACTATTGGATCGGACCTTAAATCCTAAATCATGAGTTTCATCAAATCTATGGGGGTGGGTTTTGGATGAGAATTAACGGATTCAAAATACTAAAAGACAATTATATCCCATACGTATACAAACATGGGTGTTCTTTTGGCTAAGTTGCCTTTGTGGGTGTTACCAGTGAGTTTCTTTGAAAATATGCCTTTTTTTTTCCCAGTTGTAATTTGCACATGTGGGTTTCTAGTGTTCGTTGGATTTGATCAAGAATAAAGTTGCAATTGCAGGAGGAATTAGATTCTTCTCTGTTTTGTACTTCAGCCTCAACTCTTTCCCTATTACAAATTGTTTTTTGATGGAAACTTTCACTCAATCCCCTGTAATTATAAAACCTTAAAAGAATTTCTTAATCTGGATGTGGTTGAATAACAATAATATTTCTTGTGCTTGTGTAGATAAAGTTTCCCTATTTGTTACTGCCAACAGCTTTGTTTGAGTCAACAGTTTTGTGCTGTTATTTATGCTTTTCCACAGTTAAAACTTGTTAATTTCACCTTAGGGAACAATATTGAGTTTTATTCTTGAATGTGAGCTAGACAAGCTTATCTTACACGAGCCCTTCCCCCCCCCCCCCAAATTGATAATTACTGCACTATTTTGTTTTAGTTGTGCTTAAATAAACTATTTCCTCGCCATTTGGACATCAGGCAAGTTCTATGTTTTTCACAATCTTTGGCATAGTACGAAATCTGCATCTAAGCAAAAGACACTGAAATTTGTTATTAGACTATTTTGTACAAGCATGGTGTTCCCTTCATTCCATTGGAGCAAGGATCAATAGCTGCAACAAGCCAATCTGGTAATACAACCTAAATTATTGTCCTTTATGTTTTTAGTGAAATTATGTGAAAAATCCTGGGGTGTCAAATGGGAAATTAGGATCTAGATCCGCAGGATCGATTGAGAAATCCAAGTCGAGAAACGGAGAATTGGTAGCTGAAGTGTTGGCTGAAATTATCTCAGTGAGGTCAGATTCTGAATGCTGCAATGTGTGAACTCCTCCAAAGCCATTCATGTTGCAGGGTGACACCGAGAAGTAGTTTGATTCAGATGTAGCGGGGGACATAAAGGATGGGGAATAACTCCCCATGAAATTGTCATTGACAAGCATCGAGATTGGACGAGTCTGATTTTCGCCTTTCATGTATCCGAATGATGTCGAAGAAAAAGAGAAGGGAGAAGCAATCCCCTTATTGTCCAATTCCTCAGTATTGACTCTTAGATTTGCTCGAAAATTCGTGAGCATCTCATTTTGTTTCTGTGGCGGATGGCTTTTGTAATGGTTGTTCTGTCTCAGTTCTTGTTTTTCTGGTGATTCCGGTGGTGGCACTGAATTGTTGACCTGGTTGCAAGTATGCCTCCCTCTGTATGTGAGCTCAAATACAGTGGGGTCTTCATCAGATCTTTGCACTTGCTTTGTCGCCCAGCAGTTTTGGGTGTTACGGTATGTGCATCTGTAATAGCTTCTGCATACATAAAAACACTGGTATTAGATAAATTTTGACCATTCATATGGGAATTAAGGACTATGGTTGATAATATTGCAGTTCCCCTTGTCTTCTTCTTAATTACAAGAATGCCTAGTTGTGTATCATGCATTTTACTCTGAAAAAGTAATGTTTGTGTGTATGCAGAGGTTTTTTTTTGTTGGTCAATGTCAATATGTTTCGTTTAAGAAATCATGAGAGAGATGGAATAATGTTAGAAAAGCACCTTTTTTTTTTATTTGGAAAAACCTTGGAGTGTGTGTATACCTACATGTGTTTATCTTATCAGTAACTTAATGATGAGGGAATGTGTGGTTTTGGTGACTTGGATGTGGGAAAGAGAATAAACAGTCACCTGGGGTATTTAGCACCAAGAATATCTTTCTGGCCATACTTCCTCCAACTATAACCATCATCATTTGGTCCTTCTAACCCATTTTCAGGGTAAATTCTCACTTGGTCTGTCCATGTTGGCAACACCTTTCTGCAATACACATAAAAGAATTGACTTAGATTTTACACAAAATCTTCCACCAAAACAAAGTCTTTGACTCATAGCTGTAGAGAGAAAATAAACTCACCTTTTCTTTGGCATATCTCTATGGTCCTGATTATCCTTAAATGCCCTGTCAAAATCCTCACTCCGAGGACTTCCGTCGACAGAAATGGAAGATTCTGGCACGCCTGTTGTTGGCGCCACTGGCTGAGCCTGACTCATTGACCCACTCCACTTCAGTATCAACAGAGCCTTCTCATACGAAGATAGTATTCTCTGGAGCAGCAAGTCTCGAGTTTCGGAACAAGATACAGAAGTCAAATGGACCTGCAATTGCTTCGCTGCCTCCATCCCTTCGGCGAGTTCATTGATCAGTGTGTTGTGTTCCCAGTTACAGCAATTCTCCATTTTGTATACTTGTCACTGACTTTCTAGTAAAGCAATATGCACTTGAAGGGTATGCTAAATCATTTGAGGTACAAAAAAAAAAAAACTATGACATATGCTAGAGTGGACACAAGTTCAAGCGTTCCAAGTGGCAGAGAAGCATAAGACAAATTGAATGGGCAAGACCCAGAAGTGTAAAAATGCCTGGGATTGGATGGATTGAGAATAGATATAGCTGAAATTTGGTTTTACTAGTCTTAAGCAATTGAATTCAGATGGGAAAAAGGGGGTGAGCTAAGCTGAGGAAGCTGAGAGTGAAAGCATCTGAATTTAAAGGAAGCCTTTCCGGATTGATTAAGAATAAAGTTGTGGAAAATGGAAAGCGAGTGAGACACAGAGAGAGTAGAAGTTTGACTGAGAAACCGAGTTTTTCCGCGGAGACTGGTCTTTGGTCAGATGTTCTAGTGAGTGAGTAAGGAGGTCCAAATGCTGACCATTTCAACCCCTCCAAAAGCGTTTATCATAGATTCATAGCATTGAGCATGTTTAGAAATGATTTAAAAAACTTCATTTTGTTTAGTTTTAGAGGAAAAAAAACCTAGTGGACCTGGGTTTATTGAATGACTTTTGTATGAGCAATGCTATTGAGACCTAATTTACTGACTTAATTTGTTGACCTAATTCACTATGATTTTTGGATTGGCTGTGGGGGCTATTAAGCATTAGAACTTGGTGTTGATCTAATGGTTCTACTGCAGCCACATCATTAGATCAACAAATTAGGTCAGTATTTTAGGTCCAAATAATATTACTCCTTTTCTATTAATTTTTTTGTATAGAAACGGATTTTATCAGCACAAAAAAAAAAAAAGCTGAAAACTG
Source organism: Ilex asprella (assembly GCA_023539305.1). Classification (NCBI taxonomy): domain Eukaryota; kingdom Viridiplantae; phylum Streptophyta; class Magnoliopsida; order Aquifoliales; family Aquifoliaceae; genus Ilex; species Ilex asprella. Next base: position 41,627,300 of record CM042186.1, on the reverse strand, counting down.
ATGTTTATCCAGAATTTTTAAGAAAAAATCGATTTTTTCAATAACACTTTAAACTATTTTATTTTTTTTTAATTTTAATTTTTTCATTTGACTTTTCAAAACACCCCAAAAATTGGGCCATTGCAGTGGAGAGAGAGAGAGAGAGAGAGAGAGAGAGAGGGAGGGAGGGGAATCATAGGCTTACCGATTCAAAACTCCAAATGGGTCCATCGTAGTACGAGGAAATTCATATGCTGACCGATTCAAAACTCCAAATGGGTCCATCATCGTACGAGGAAATTCAAATGCTGACCGATTCAAAACTCCAAATGGTCTCTCTCTCTCTCTGATTTGTCATTTGTGACTTTCATAATTGGGATTAAGAGAAGAAAGGCAAAAGAAGTCAGACTTTGAGTTTAAGTGATCAGAAGCCCCCATGGAATCTTCAAACTTCATTACGCGTTGCTGCTTGAGTCCACTGTTTTGCTGCCTATACTGAAACGTAAAAGATGGCTGACCGCTGACTTGTTGTCTTGTGTTTGGTATGGAGGTTTGGAAACATGGATTAGGGAGTAAATCCTCTTAAATTCATGTTTGGTTTGTGTCAAGTAAGAATAGGATTCTAAACCCGGCCTGGTCATGGCCCAGTCATGAAACTCTCATTCATGGGTTTCATGAAATCCAAGGGAGGGGTAGGTTTCATATGTGGGTTTGGGGGTTTAACATATCAATGACATTTATACCCCTATATATCCTATATACCTCGTATATACAAATTAGGTAAAGGGCAAAATAGTTATTTATATACAAATAAATATATTACCATAATAATCATATATTCCTGCGTATACCAAATATGGGTATGGACAACATTAAAAGTTGAATCCCATCTTTGAATTAAACCCAGGTTTCATCTAGCCAATCCAAACCCATCCCAAAAAACATACCAAACATGTCCTTAGTGTCACTAACCCGTGACTTGTTTCCTTTCTCATAGGATTTTTTTTTTATTTCTTTAATCAGCTACACCCAGATAGAAAGATTACGTATTGAATTTTTTATAATAGATCTATAATTAAAAAAATATTTTTGATTGTTTCCAAAAAATTGAAACAAAAGACACAATTGAGTTAACATAATGATTGTATGACTTCATTTCATTCCCAATGTCAAATGCAGAGGCGCACGATAGATCAATATCAACATCATGAACTGTTATGTAATAAAATTTTTTGTTGTTGATATTATTTTCTTGGTTCTTTCTTCCATAATTTCAGCTTGGAAAAGGAAAATATCAACTCAACTATCGTGCTTGCACTCTTGAGTAGACATAGGACAACTTGCATGTTCGCTTATAAATGATGAACTTGCTCATTCGACTTGCACTATATACCTTCAAACTCTGCAGACAGAATAACAGTATGTCGAAGATTAGATCAACCTAATCGTTCTAGTTTATCTGAAGCATTGTTGTTTTTTTGTATTTGTGTTTTATTTTCAAACGATGCCCCTTAAAATCTAGCCGATTCCCGGCCTAATTGAGACAATTCTCCACACAATTTTGATTGTCAATATCCAATTGGTCTTTTTCCCTCCTTTTCTTTTGTAAGTTTTATAATTCTTAGTCATATTCGGTCCACCTTTTTTGATCTTATATTTAATTCTAGCAATAGAGTCCAAATTTATTAAATACTCATGATTTATGGATACAAATAGTGTTTACGTTATTATCATAAAATGAAAAACACGAACATGGTTTTTGTTATAAATAAAAAAACAAGGATATCTGCTATTAGAAAATTATTGAAGGCTTGGCCTTTTGTTTATCCTCTGGATCTCTAAGTAACCTTTAGACTCGGTCTTCTTGAACAAGGTACGTGCTTAAAATAACTTTTATAAATTTCCAAAAGCCTTGGAATTTTTTTTTTTTTGGGTGAATTTTCAAAGGCCTGGTACGCAGTAACTCTCGCTGCACTCCCAATAATAGGAACTTTGTATACTGGAGTGTCCTTTTTTTAACTAATGTTTATCTTCATGCGTAGGACTATTAATCAAATTGAGTTATTCAAACTTGGTTTGAGTTGGGCTCGGGTTCGGCTTGTTCAAGTTCGATTTTTTTTTTAAATGAGTCCGATTTTGAATAAGTTTTTAAGCTCGTTTAGAAAACAGTCCTACAAGTTCGACACAAACTCGACAAATTCAACTCGTTTATGTGTAAATACTCAGAATTGGCTCGAGCTTGAATTATTTTTAATTTGTTCAGGCTCGACTCATAAATGTGAGCAATTTTTTAAACTCAATTAAAAATAAAATTTCCCGGTTCGTCTTAAACTCGATTTGGCACTAACAGCCCTACCCATGAGGGCTAAATCTTGGTGCCTCTCCTTCACTAATAGCCACTGCAAACGCGGTTTTGGGGAAAATGGTCATATCTGATTGAAACAACTGAAAGGGATGTGTTGAAGTGGCCACAGACAGGTCCTTATCCTTCTGGATATCAAGCCACCACAAGGGTCCACAACTGTAATCAGATTCAGATTGGTTTTTACCGAGTACTTAAGCATATATTTTAATGCATTAGCTAAGATGTGACTCAGTATAGATTTATGTTTAAATTAATGCAAAATACACACACCCACACACACTGCTTCCGACTTGCTTCAATCAACATACGCTTTGCCAAAGGAATAGGTGGCCACTTTTAGTGGTAATTGGAAGACAGATATCACACTTATTTTTTAATGTAAAACACGTCCACAACCTAAAAATCACAAAATAGAAAGACAATAACCAGTAAAATACATAAGGAGTTTATATGCTAAATGTAAGATTTTA
>CM042186.1:41592682-41614486 GCA_023539305.1 Ilex asprella | reverse complement strand
TAATCCCATCAATATTGGCTTTGTCATTCCTTAATATTAGGTAGTATTTTTCAATTCCAACTACTATCATTTATCACCACCAACCCCACCACCGCCCTGGGGGGGGGGGGTCGAATGCGAATTTAAGGTTGGGGTCTGGATTTGGTTATGTGGTCAAGTCTAGGTTGGGATCTAAGATTTTTTTAAATATTTATTTATCTTAATATTTGAATAAATTTTCAATTATATTACAACCCTTAATCTTAGTTTTTGTCAAACATTGAAATTATAATATACATTTCATTTTATTCCTACTTTGATTTCATTTTTTTGTAAAAGAATTAATGCATACCAAACGGAGCATTAGTCTATGATACTTAAATCAAATTCACAAAAAATTATCGACATAATAAACTAAGATCCAAACTATTAAAATACAGAGGGAAATTAAATGCAAAATTTCTAAACTACAGTACAAATTTCTAAGTTTGTCGAAAAACTTAAAACAGTAGAATTTTTCCGTAGAATGGCTTAGATCATAGCAAAACTTGACTATTGATCTTTGAATCAATCTGATTGAATGAGAGATTCAATACTTGAGTGTACGCCTAAGGGTGAGTGACCTTGTTCTTGAAGAAATATGTTTTAAATCTGCTTGAGTTACGGTGACAAGTATTCGAATTCGATAGAGGTAGTCAACATAAACTTAAACACCATCGTTCACTTGCTTTCTTATAATTCCACCATTTTATGTTCTACTTTGTACGGGCAACGAACTTGTTGCTCTAGAAAATCTCCTACAACTACCTTATTTAGTAAACATGGTTGATTGAAACATATATATAAATATAAAATCCACATAAGGAATGCCAATAAAGATGGAAAGAGATAATAAAAAATGTGTAAATATGGGTGAAGCTTTCATGAATTTCCGGCACAATGTTCCTTTCTTTTTTGAGCGAACACCTTACTGTTTCTCATCATCCAGTATCTCTCTATTTCTTCTGCTTTTCGTCCAGGAATCCGCCCTGCTATCAATTCCCACCTGATGAATGTAAGATATGAGACTTCCACTCCATGGCATTTAAAACAATATTGGCAAAGGGTTCAAGAACCTCTTGATTTCTTCTATCATTTATTTTCATGGAGGATTAAATAGATTTTAGTAACATTTGATGCCAACGGAATAGATCTAATGGTAGGATAGAAAGTGAGAAGATTCGAATCCAGCTCAAGTGTTCATGATTGTGACAATCCTCCTAGCTATTGCAGCAGTACCAGAAGTACTGGCCGGTTTGGTCCAAGTTCAACTGGGTTATAAAACAAATCAAGTGTCTCTATATAATTTTATCCGTTTCATCGTACTCGTGTCTCCTCTGTATCCATGAAACAGAAAAGTATTTCACATCGAAAAACCAAACAAAAACGTTTGTGTAGAATAATTGGACCACAAAAGACTGATTTTGTGCTTAAGTTTGTATAGGTCTAGGTTTTATCTGTGGTATCACAGACAATTTGAAACTCAATTGAAGCTGACATAGGCTGCACTTAAACCTTGTCATATACAAATAAAATGAAATGTTCTATATAAAAGAACTTAGAAAATGAATTATTCTATAGAAAATACAAGGAGAACCTAATTAGATTTCCAAAGCATAATTAAAATCTCAAAGATTATTTACTCAAATGTTCAATTTCCGACGTGGAATTGTTATGCCTTTCTTCTATGTGCGTATCAGGCCAGTGCTACTTCGTTTATCATAGGCCAATAGTTCTTAATAAACCTTGATAAAATGATTCAAAATGGCCTGAATATAAATTGTCTGATCAATTGGCTTACTTGTCTCCAACTAGTCTGTACATTCTGTTGACAAGATCTTCTTCTTGTGCAGTCATTTTTATGAACTCCCACTCAATGCTACTCACCTCTGCACAGATCAATCCAAAGAGGACGAAGAACAAATACCCATCAGAAATAATGATGCAACTCTTCATTTGAACTTGTAAAGCCAAGAAAGAACGGAAAAACTGCTGCAGAAGATATGCAATCAATTAGAACTGAAACTAACCTTCTGAATTGGAACTAGAGGCCTTGTTGGCTTGTTTCTGGGAACGTTTATCCATAGATTCTGTTCATACAAACGTACACATGAGAGTGTGTGTGTGTGTGTGAGAGAGAGAGAGAGAGAGGAAATAGAAGGAATGGTTGGGATCAGTTTTGTATATGAGAAGAAATGTAGCACAGCCTGCAAGAACAAATGGAATGGCGGGTGGTAACAACCAGGCATGTATGAAGTTTTGACTTGTAGTTGTCGTCAAACCCATGATTTCTTCTCTTGGAAGAAGATTAGATTAGATGCTCCTAGCAATGTGAAAATAATTTTTTTTGTAAATTCACTCTCAGTTCTTTGTCTCACTCTCATCTTGTCTTTCTTGGTACATATATATGTATATAGATCAGAGCCTATGTAGCAGCACAAGAGTGTCTAACCACTTGCACCTTTGTTAATTATGGGCATTATAGTTCATATGGTCTTTGTGATATAACAAGCAACATTTAATGATCGAGAAGATAAGATATCTCAACTCCTCCAACAAACTATGGCCTGGAATTCCATGAGTAAATTAATGATTTTTTTTTTTTTGGACTTTAGGGGACTGTTCAATATTTGAAGATAAGATCGATCTAAAACCCACTCCTAAATAGCATGAGCCAATGGCCCACAGACAACTCGGAGTGATGTCTCTTTGTTAACAGCAGATTTATACCCATCTACTACAACTAGATTCAAAAGCCAAATAATTCAAGCATACAAATAAATCAAGAGGTACTTCAGTCACACCCCCACCCCGGATCACATGAGGTGGCCGCGGATTGGCCACAAAGAACTTAACCAACAAATCATGTACATAATAAATATAAAATACAGTGGAAGATAAATAATAAATTGATCATTCACCGACCTAATGAATACCAGAGGAATGACTAAACATTACCAATATCATTCCTAAACTCATATAAAACAATAACCGTAATGTTCATTACCCAACACATAAGTAACATTATTCCCAAATTACTTAAATATTTGTCTCAAAACTATAAAAGACATTTATTTTTGAAGACCTATAATAAAATAATTCTGCAAATCCCCTAATTATTTGTCTATATGTAGACTTACTTTTCTTCATGATCCTCACCTGAAAAATGTTAAATGTTTGTATGAGAACAACAACCCATGAATAGCAATTACCTCTAATGAGGTGTAAAAATAATTTTCTGTTTTCTCATAACAGTATTTAAGGTTCTAGAGACCAATTTTTTGATAATATAACTTTACTTTGAGTTATTATTAATAAACCATAATTTTGGGAACAAAATCAAAAAATTTTGGGATCATTTTATAATTTTGAATATTTTCCAAGGCTCGAGGGTTGTTGGAAAATGATAAATCTTGTTTCAAAACTATTAGGGTTAACAAGTGAAAAAGTGTTCAAAATTGAATTTATAAAAATATAGGGAGTCATAATGGCATCTCTTATAATTTACGGAATGTTTCTATACTTTTTTTACTTTTTCCTTCTTCTTCCCACGGCAGAACCTGAAACTTCCTTCTCTCCCTTTTTTTTTTATTCTTTCTCATTAACATGTTGATCAAATTCTATCAACTTAATTTCGACAAAATATTTCTAAATTAACATCTATAAAGAAACTCATTTATCTATTTATTAATATTTTTCACCCTGAACATATATATATATATATATCTTAAGATAAACCATGTGATTGAATAAAATACAAAACTTATAAATTAAGTAATAAATTCATATCTTTAATGGATTCAAGCCCTTTTTTTATTTTCCCCCTCCTTCTTCCTTCTTCCTTCTCTGTTGTTTTTTTTACTAGATAATGTCTTCACAAGTCTTCTCACTACCATATCAAACCTAAATATATCTATACACACACACCCACACACACACACATATGAAGAGTTTAATCTATCTAATAATACTAACGTATTTAAAACACATGTAAAACAGTCCTATTAGGTCTCTAAGACAAGATTTTTATTAGAGACACATTAATCTTTTAATTATTTTTATCCTTTTTCATATATAATTACTACTAGGTAGCCAATGCACTAAAATAAAATGATTTTTTTTGGGTAATTACAAGTTCAAATGTTAATAAGGATGAGTTGTAAATTCGGACATTTTGAGTTCGGATCTTAACAATTCCTTAGAGTTAAATCATGATGAATTTATCTTTCATCAAAACTCTCGGCGTGGATGAGGTGTCTTTGACATGACCGGTGAGAGAATTATTTGAGGTGTGCATAAACTAATTTGAACACCCTCTAGTCCCGGCATAGATGAGCTATCTTTGACCGGATCGGAAAGAGAATTAATTTTTTTTTTGGTCAATAGAAAGAGAATTAGTTAAAGTGTATGTGAACTGGCTTAAACGTCTTCGACCATTAAAAAAAAAAAGACTCAAGAACAAATTGTGTCACACAGGACAAGTCCTGGATAACAAAAGCCATGGGTTTTCCTTGGGGTATTATGCAGCTCGATAGCATATTTAGATGTGACTCCTTGAAACTAACACACCTTGACTCGACCTGGTATGCCAAGCTCTGTTTCTTGCCCAAGAGTGGTATTGCCAAAAGTTTGTGAGCCTTCGAACCGAACACGTCTAAAGAAATTTTTTCAAAGAATTAAAACCAGAACCTTAAAAATCAATTCTAGAATAATCATGTTCTCAATGTCATAGTAACCAAACTTAAGTATTTATATTTCAACATTCTCCTTTATGGGCAAACTAGATATTGATTTTAGCACGTAATTTCATTTTTAATAATTGGAGATGAAATTCAAAAACAACACCTCTTGCTATGAAACTATGTTTAAAAAAATCTGGCTCAAGATGTGTTTTTTGAGTTAATTGAATGTAAATTCATTTAAATAGAAAAATGTTGATTACAATCTGACGAGAATACAAACTTAAACTCTACCGGGGGCAGTTAACCCAATTCACATCGAATAATGTTGTTGTTACCACCCAATGGGTTGTCCTATTAAGGGTTCTTGGCTTGTATAAAAACTTAAGATCCAGGTGTCTAGCAAAAGCTCTAATATTCTCCACAAACGCGCTTATCTCCCCATGAGGAACCCGTTCAGTTGAACTGAGCTTGCTTACTTGGTTATCACTCTCAATTTTACTGTGCCGAAACTGTGATGAATTTGCAAGCATGCTGGCTTTTCTAACTGTTGTAGCCTCCGCATAAAGGCTTGAAACTGTTGGGATTCTTTTTCCAATTCCATCCAAAAAACTTTCATTAGTGTCCCTCAAAACAATGCCTATAGCAGCACTAATGTCTTTGTAAGCCCCATCGCAACTAATTTTGAAACCTTGGTGCTTCTTAATGGAAGAAGATTTTGACCTATTTGGGATTGTAAACTTACACCCTTTGGTTCCTTTTAAGGTTGAAGAGAATATACTTTTAAGTATTTATATTTTAACACATTCAAACACCAAATTAAGAACATATTTAACAAAATGGTTCACATTTTTCTATGAAGGTAGTGCTACACATACAAGAAGCCCTTTTCAACTATTGGGCATATTTTCAAATTTAGAACCTTTTTAATATGCAAAATCAGCAAAATACATGAAGCTCAACATTGACACGTATCAGGTTAAATATACAAAGTTAAATACGTATCAATAACCCTTCTGATATATATGGTAGTGGGGAAGATGAGGAAGAAACAGAAGATGAGTTATTGGTTGTTCTGTGTACGTTATCTATGTCTTCTTCTCTACCCTGCAGCTTAAGGGGTAGTCAACCACTTGACCCTACTCACCTTTTACCAACCACATTTATATTTTCCTTTGATATACTGTTGATATAAATTTTATTTATCAAAATAATTTAATCATAAATTATACTATATTTCTTATGGTTAAATTTACAAATTTTGTGTGTATGTTAATTATTTTATTTTTGTTTTTCCCTAGCAGAAAGATCTTGATTCCGTCCTTACTTCTTCTTCTTCTTCTTCTCAAACTTTATTCTAGTTTGTACACTTTTACTTTGAAGAACGTGAAGAGAATGTTTGGAATCAACTGATAAAACCTTGAAGATGCTCTTAATCCAGCTCTATTAAAAACCCTAATTTGTTCGGAGGATCAAATCGAATTTTGCGCCAAACAATGGAGAAAAGTGGAAACCAATACTAAATTTATCATTGCCTGCGATGGTGAACAGACTTGATAGCTTAAACACCATCTCTGGGACGTGGTTCAAACCAGGCCTAAAATAGGCCGAGCCCTGCCTGCCTGCTTAATTGTACTTTCTTGGGCCAATACCTTCCTGTGTTATTGGCCTTACAATCCTGACCTCAATCCATTAAATTTTCAAGGGCTACGGCCTGCCTGTCTAATTAGAATCTGGTTTGCGCTCCTTATCTCAATCCACAATAATTTTCTTGGTCCATGGCCTGCCTGTCTAATTGGGATTTGGTTTGGGTTCATGAACCCAATCCACAATAATTTTCTTGGGCCAAGGCTTCAAATTGGGATCGGCCATTTTCGGGGTAAGGTTGGGGATGCAGTCTAGATTTCCTAATTTTCATTTAGTTGATTGCGTTGACAAATCCTCTAATAGTTGTATGTGTTGAGAAAAATAAATATTGGTAGCTGTCTCTGGTGATTAATAATAGCCAAAAATGAAGCAAAAAAATTTATAAAAAAAAAAACCATCTGGTAAAGAGCTAAGAACCAATGAACAAAGAAGAGGCGAACTACGGAAAGTCTACAAGGAGATTATAGCCAGCTGGAACAACTGGCAAATAATGCAATTCTTTTTTTTTTTTTTTGTCCAAGTTTACACCTACTATGCATTTGAGTTCCGAGGTTGGCCATTGTAATTTTAACTAGGTTATAACATGTTTTTAAAGTGACAAAGGTGGTTAGCCTGTATGAAAATAGATTGAATCTGAGACTTCTGAATTATTATTAAATATGTCAAATTTAACAGTCATATATGTAGCCAGAAGTTGACTACGATACCAAATTTTTTTTTTTTGTATCATACCTCAATTTATTACATTTTTGAATATTTTTTTATGATTATTTTGTTACTCAAAAAAATGATAAAAATAATTACCACAACAATGATAAAAACATTCATAAATATGATAAAAATAATTACAATAAATTTTTTGTATGAAAGAAAAGTGAGAAAAACACCCACAAAAATGATAAAATTTTTAGTTATAAAACGATCTACAAAAATCATAAAAACACCATTTAAACTAATAAATTTAAAAAGTATGATACCGAGTTTTTTTTATCGGTATCATAGTCAAATCCATCAAATTGTATTATCAAAAAGTTCTTTTTTAGCATTTTACTGAATAATGCTTTTGATTTATTAGTGATATTAATCATAAAAATAATAATGCAAATAAAACAATAAAAAAGTTGTTTTAGGCGACATGTGCACGCAGCATGCAATATACTCCACGTGCCCCAGCCTTGATAGGAGGGGGTGTTATCAATGACTGCTTGTTTTTCACCATATTAAAGACAGCCTTGGCACGAGTTTTAGGTCCACATGTTCCCATGGTAATAAGAGGCTTCCATCACGCCCCGCACCTGATCCTCTTGAGTCTCATGCGCGAACCAAATTACCGTCATCAGTAGTACGTAACATTAAAACCTCAATATTTAATAGATAAAATACAATTACAACCACTCAACTCACCAATTAGCCGAACGATAAAACAACATTCAGCAATCGGCATTGTCTAATTTTTCACTCAATCCGATCTTCTATTGATTTCTACCACAAAGCCAACCTGCACCTAAGAAGGGGTAAATATGAGATATGAGACTAAGTAAAATTTACAACACAATATACAAAATCAAAGAAACGATAATTGAACAACGATTCGCAAAAACATGAAATAACACCACATTTATCATCAATATTCTTCGTAAAACATACGGAACTCAAATTTTTAAATCACTCGTTTCTTCATACTAGGTTCATTTCGGTTACCTTTTAGGCGATACTCAATACATCTTATTCTAACACACATTCCTCGGGGGCCAATCATGTCTCAATACCATAACCAAGTCACCAAGTGTGCCTGACGAATGTGGTGATAGGTCCCAAGCACTAAACCAACAAAAGTATTTTCAACATAACACTTACATCAAACAAAAGTTCAAACGAATCATCGAAAATTAACAGTTGAATAATTAATCAATTGGAATGCAACGATAATAATAGAAGCGATACATCAATATCAATAAAGTACACCGTTTGCAAAGAGATTCAAATAAAGATGAATATTGTGAGATAAACCACTTCCATCATCTTACAGTGACATCAACTGTTGGGATTTAAATCGCTTTAAACCCACAAACAAACACACACAATTGAAAAACAAACCAATAATATAAAACAATGAGAAATAAGAAATAATAAGACACATAGATTTTATGTGGTTAAACAATTTGCCTATGTCCGTGAAACTGCATGGATTTCACTATTGAGAGAGAGGATTACAGAGAACGGTTGTACAATATATTTTAAACCCTAATCACCAAAGTAACATGTTTTATATGTCATGCGTACCAGGCTACAAAACAGGCCCAAAAAAATTTCTCAAGCCTCCGCTCCATTGACTAAGCTTCAGAAAATTTTCATTAAAAATCACGCAATATTATTTTGGGTCAGGTCAACATCTAGATTAACACAAACTAGACTCCACAAACCCAACACCAACAAATGTGAAGAATCAAGAATAACTTCTCAAATCTCCTAATTATTGGATTTCATTTGACCACTCGATCACTTAGTCAGACGAAGTTTCTCCGCTTGCTTTTACTTATTCATACTTTAAATCATCCCTCTGCATTTTAGAGTGCGAATTCTCCTTTCATGACATGAGGTTCTCTTAAGAACTTAACTAGGATATATACTTGATGGGACACTTCTGAGAGTAATTAAATCTACAACGCGTGTCATCGGCACCGAAGTACATCAATTCCCTTGGAAAGGCCACGTGTCCTTGGCCCCAAGGCCCCTGCTTTGACATATACGTTATCCTCAGCGTCGAAGTATCTTCCTCTTCTCTTAAAAAACATGTATCCCTCGGCTCCAAGGGTACCCATTCCCCGAGAGACAGCAGATTCATGTCCTCAGGTCCGAGGCATATACCTCCACCCCCGAGACATCCATGTGTCCTCGATTTAGGGACTTGCTAAAAAGATCTAGTCTTGTCACGTAACTCATACTCCTGGAAAGGCTATTGATTCACAGCTGACAAGTCTCCACTAGACTCAGAATAATAATGGAATTCTACACAATGAAATTAGGCCCACAAGATAAAACAAGACACTTCACCAATGAAAGTTGGACGCGTGGCATGAAACAGGTGCTAAGGGGGGAAAGTACAAGCAAACTCCTGCTAACATACGACAAAGTCAAGCAAACATTTAATGAATCCTCAGGCGAGATGACACTCATAAATGCTAGTTAAGCCGAGAAGAAGGACGATTCAATGCCCATTAAATGCTCCAGGGACCGAGCATTTAATACGTTATCATTGAGGAAAGGGCATTAACTGCTCGGGGGCCCGAACAATTAATACTAGGGTCTCCCCTATGCAAAATAGGGAACACACTTTTCCATATCTGGACACTACCTACTGTCTAGGCCTCCAGTAATGATGAGTATTTGATGGGTATAAATAGTCATCACAAACAAATTGCAAGGATACGCAAAATCAACTCTCAAGAGCCATACAATGTCTTCTTCTTCCCCTCTCTCAAAAGACTGACTTGATCATTGGAGGGGATACGCCGAAAAATACTCTGGCGCCCTCGTAACGTGTTTTTTGTGTTCTAGGAACCGCCTCTGACTAGGCGGAATCAACGGGACAACCCTGAAGCAATTCATCACCACTCTTTAGGCCCCCTTTGACCCTTTCAACTCGTTCCTTGTGGTGGGATACCCGATTTTATTGACGAACACGAGTTCACCAAGGGAGAGATCTGTCATTTTTATATATTGTGCGAAATTCGATGCGCACAATACTCCAAAGCAAAGCCACTGTTGCTATAGCCTATACTAAATGTCATATTTTCTGCCATACCATAATCCATGTAAGTGATATTGTAAAACCTTACTTTTTCTTTTCAAGAGTTAACCCACTAACAATTAGCCTGTTTTTAATCTTCACATTTTTTCCCCACCAGCTCCATATGTTTGCTTTGTCAGTATAGAATAAAGACTAAAATGGTCTATTAGGTTTTGCACCTTAAGGTCCCAGAAGTTTAACAAAATTACAGTTCGACCCAGGCGTAAATTTGTGGCCAATTCTAGTGCAACAGATTTATCCCCATAAAATATGAAGGGACTCATGATAGATTCAGCAATTCCCGGGACGACACGTGGACAGAGGCAAGTGATGGAGAGCCGAGGCATGAGGCCGAGTACATTAACGAAGCCGGGCAAAGAAGCCGAGAAGGGGTATTTTCGCGGAGCCGAGTACAACCTCTGACAGGCAATAAATGCGATTTGACCCAGCATTTATGACGATGTAAGTGACTAAGACAGGGCATTTAATGAGCCTCTGTACCTACCGCGACTCAAACTGACAACCAAGAATGGGCGCATTAATGGCTAGGAGTCCAGGTACATGCCTACAAATAATAGCCTTCGAGACGCCGACTGCTATGAAATAGGTGTCAGACGCCGTTCATAGGTACTCGATTGCTCGGCGTGGCCCCGAGGTCGGGTCCGAGGCGCCGAGCATTGATGAGACGGGAATGCAAGTGGGGAATCAATCATTACGCTTTGACAAGTCTGAAGAGCATTAACTACTGAGAGGATTTCTGTGTCAGAGCAATCATTTCAAGCCCAGGTATAAATACCCTTCAGAAAAATGAACGAAGATACGCAAAATTGAACCCTCAAACTGAGTGAATTGAGCTTGATCCTTCTTCCCTTGCTGACTTAAGCTTCGGAGGGGATAAGCCGGGCAGACGCCTGACTCCCTTTTCCTAACCTTATGATTGTTTCAGGGTTCACCAGTCGTCCGATCGCTTTCTCGAAACAATTGCAGGATCAATCCCGTGCAAAATATATAGTAGAAAACTTGGTTTCGTTTATTTTTATTTTTTGATACGGGTTATCACAGCCAAAGATGCATTGACTACTGAGTATTGGTTCGATAATTTACCTAGCATGTCTGCTGATTTTGATTTCCTTTGGATGGACTGGAGGTGGTGGTTGACTCTAAACTTAAGATTGCAGAATTGAATAGTCATTGGTGAGAAACAGATTGCTTCACAGCGTTAATATCCGATAGTCCAAGCATCGATCTTTGCCATTTCATAGTCTATGAAGCTCGAATCAAGCCAGCTTGTATAAGGGTTGCTTTAGAAATAACTACTTCATGGGGGCATGAGGATGCTTGTATCAAGGCAGAAGACCAGAGCATGCACTTCTTTAGGAATCTTTCACGTAGATAATGATAGACTGAAAAAATAGGAGCAGTCACACAGATAAAATCTCTCCATTATTTTCAATTGTAAGAGGCACTTGAATTGAACTCCACTGTTAATAAGTACAAAGGTAAGGGTTGTTAATCCAATGGCATGTATGACAACTACAACTAGAGGTGATCCAGGAGGGTTCCCACTCCTTGTTTGCAGTCCTTCCTTGGCATGGTGAAAATTTCCGGTATTTCCGACAATTTCATAATTTGTTTGGGATTTTACATGAATAATCCTGATTTTCCTTTTTCTCCTATGTTTTTTTTTTTCATTATTTTTCTTGGTAGAGAGAGGAAGTTGGTTTTTAAAAGTTTCATATTAGACATGATAACAATGTACTAACTAATTACATTCTGCTTAGGCCATTTCCAGTCTTAGACTCATATTTTCAATCAAATTTAAGGCAACATTTGGGTAAAACATTTATTTGACACAAAACGCTCCATTGAAAAAGCTCAAATTTGAAGAAAAAAAACTCAAATTTAAAGGAAAGACAAAATGTGGTCATTGAATCTTTAAAGAGTTGTGAATGAAGATTTGAATAGAGATTTAAATCTCTCTTTGATTTGAATACAAATTAGAGTTTCCCTTCATGTGGTATGAGTTTGAATAAGGGACAAAAGGTGGTTTTAAACCCAATTTGTACTCAAACTTAAACTTATGAAAGGATTTAAGGATTTTAAGCTTACCAATCGATCTAAGTTTACTAATTGAGCGGTCTTCCTTATCGGTCGACGTTATACTGTTGAGAGGAAGATCCTTGGCCCCTCCTCTCCTCTGATTTTTAGTTTTAGTGCTCTACATGCTGAAGATGTAGCTAGACCGACTTTTACCTTCTTTCATCCCTAAGCTCATCTTAGTCGCCTGGGAACCGTCTTTCAATAAATCCTTTGACAGGCACCCACCCGCTTTAATGCGCTGTCTCGCTTGACTTGCACAGGCTACGGATCTCAATATATACGGGATAATTATTGTTTTCAAAATTAGCATATAGAATAAGGAAGAATCGGAGAGCTAACTAAATCCCAAATCTAGCAGAAGATTCGACCTTACACAAATTCTAATTTTGGTTGGGTAATTGTCCTTATTCACACCCTGGTTCATTCCTACGACATTAGCACAGCTCCAACACCACAACCCAGCAGAAAAACCCTTACTAATATATGGCGCACTAACGTGCAACAATTTACTCCACAATAGGGCCAAGCAGGGCTATAGGGATGGAAACAACCCTATGGTATGGCATCCTTGCCAGAGGGAAGGAAGGGGAGGAGGGAGAGACTTTGTACACATTTTCCGTGCCCGCCTAGAAAATGGGATCTCATTGATCCCCCTCCAAACAGAACAACCTATCTGTGTGATGATGAAGTTGTCATTAAGATCAACAAGCGACGGAACTCCAACTCCATGGAACTTTAATGACAAGGTACATGAAGATGTCATTAAAGAAGGAGATTTGAGACATGCTATGATTCGAGAACTAATAAAACAATTAGTGTCGTCAGTGCACGCGCTCATAGATTCTCTATGCATAAATAAATTTATTAGTAAAATTTGGTCTGATAATTGAAGTTTTTGTTAACAAACAATCACTGTGCATGTTCCTCCTGTTAAGCTTGTCATTAAGTTATCTAGCATTTAGTATGCATGGCAACTTTTTAAGGAATGTTGCTTTCCCCCTTACTTATACCAAATGATATCCCCTTTATAATTTCTAATAGTTTTCCTTTATGTGCTATGAGCTTGAATAAGGGACTAAAGCTAGTTTTAAACCCTATTTTTATTCAAACTTAAACTAATGAAAGGATTAAAGGGTTGGAGATGCTATTATTAATTTCAAGAATGAGTTTCAAGCTTCCATAACGAACAATAGTTTAATTTACAAAAGAAAGAATACAAGAACCGTACTTACCAACTATAAAAAACCTAAAATCACTCGCTTTCTCTGGTGGGAGCTTTCACCTAATGGCTTAAACATCTGTTCCTATTTTCTTGCTAATGCATAATGTGGAAGTCACTACCTTTAATAGTGAATAAACTGCAGAAAAGGCTAAGTAAACCAAAATGACAGAATTGCATGTGTTAATGGGGAAAGTAACAATATCGATATTTAATTCCCGCGGTTCACCACTTGCAGACATGTTCAACCCGAAAAATCCGGCAGCACATTTATTTCTCTCATAGGATCAATACAGATGAAGACACCTGCCTAAAACATAAGGAAAGAACAATATTATATAATTCAAATTTGTATCTCAAATGAAGAGGATCATTGGATCAATAGGTTCCATTTAAAAAAATTGATGAGATCCACTCATCTAATGACTCCCTTTCATTTAGGATGCAAATTTGAGTTATATAGTATTTTTCTAAGTCAAATTTATAACCCAAATTTGTATTCCAAATTAAGGGGATCGTTAGATGAGTGGGTCCCATCAACTTTTTTAAATAGAATCATCTGATTCAACGATTCCCTTCATTTGTAATATATATTTAGATTGTAAATTTGAGTTATATAACATTGTACAAAACATAATTACTAGACAAGACTTACTCTATACAATTTCTTTCATGCGAAAAGGCAATCTAACATAATTATATATTAATTATGATTTGTTAAAAAAAATTAATTTTTTATTTTTAATTTTATTTCAATAAATATCATATTTGTAAAATTTAAAATATTTAATATTTTATCTTTTATTAGATTATTTTTTGTCTAAATATAATATTTTAAATTTAAGGAGTTTAAGTATTATATGTTTACAAACTTTAAGGGGTTTGAATATAATTTTTTTAAAATATAGGACATTGACGATAGAGTCTAAATGTCACGTGCTTATAAATTTTAAGAAATTTGTGTATAATATTTTAAATATTAGGAAGTAATTAAATGACAAATTTAAAAGGATTTAAGTATAATTCTACCTATTAAAAATTAAATCAAACGGTCAATTGAGAGAAAACTTGGAGGTAAAGTATGGTTTGTTTCCAAATCTGGCGAATAATTGAAAGGCTAACCCAAAAGGAAACAAAATCAGAAAGACGTTAAGATCAAAGATCTCGCGGGAGAGAGACAGCCAACGACATTTCTCTATATAAAATCAGAAACACAAATAGAAGAACAGCGGGACGGCATCGAACCTCCGGAGTTCCGATATACGAACCTCCGGAGTTCCGATATACGAACCTCCGCTTACGATCTTCTCCACCACCAGACCAATTCTTCCCCTCCGTTTGTTTGATTTCTATCTCCAATCTCCAAAAGGATTCATTGTAAAGCAATGGAGTCGGAACTCTGCGATCTGATCGCACAAGGCTAGCTGATAAATTGGCTTGGATTTGTGGCCGATGTCCGACTCTGTTCCGGCTGGATCTTTGAGGGTTTCAAGGTCACAGCTTAATGCAGTACTAGCCACCGCTAGCCCCTTCGACTACCTGAAGCCCAAACCAGCAGTCCCAGGGTTTTTAGGTCGATTCCGTATTCTTTCGCCCAATTAATGATTTCTTGAGTTATGTGAATAAAGACTGTGAGTTGTCCTCGGATTTTGCTATGGCCTTGCGGAGTATATGGGAGAGATTGTGATGTCGGCGGTTAACAATGTCAGTGGAGATTTGGAGGTTTCAAGGTTTTTTTGAATGCTCTGTCGCAGAATTTTCGTCCAATTCTTCCTTACGATGCAAACAAATTAGTGTCCACTCTTCTAGATCGATTTGAAATATCGGTTCCTAGTTCACCACCGAGGGAGCTAGTTTCGACAACCTGAAGCGTCATCGTCTCAGAGTTCGCTTCTCAG
Source organism: Ilex asprella (assembly GCA_023539305.1). Taxonomy (NCBI): domain Eukaryota; kingdom Viridiplantae; phylum Streptophyta; class Magnoliopsida; order Aquifoliales; family Aquifoliaceae; genus Ilex; species Ilex asprella. The sequence continues at coordinate 41,599,135 of CM042186.1, read as the reverse complement.
TGCAAACCATTATCAATCAAATGAGAGAACCAGTCCAGGAAACGAGGTCAGCAATGCCTCTGGTTCTTCGAGCGGTGAGGCTTCAAGGGTTACAGATGAGGCGATCAGTGCATCGTCGTCTAAAGGATTGGTGATGAATGGGGGCAGCTTTGAGTGGAAGAGCAATGTGGATATATTTGGTGCTGGTGCTGGGTTCAATGATGGAGGAGGAGGCAGTTCCGCGAAGTACAAGCAGAGTGGTAGCCTCTTTTGAGGGAGAGCCTTCAACAACAGGAGATTGCTTTCAAGCTGATTGGGCACATATTGGATAAAGTCCAGATTGATCCTAAGCTTTTGGAACAATTGAGGGCCATCGCAAAGGAGCAACTCGAATCAATGTTGGCTTCCCTAAAGGTAAATTCATGGGTATCGACCCTTTTGGTTTCGTGTTTTATTGATGTCTTAATGAAAAAACTATATAGATGAATGAAAAAGCTGGTTAAAATGTTTGGTTTTGTTGGCACATAAGGAAGCGTGACTGGACGGAACAGGGGCAGTTACTGAAAGTTAGAATCAATACAAAGCTGCAGCCAGGTTACAAATCAAGAGTCTTTCATCTGTTGATTTGGATGGGAAGTCATCGAAGAGGTTGTTGCATGGAACTTTGGCATTGTTGATAGAAGCTGCTGAAGCATGTTTATTCTCTGTCTGGCAAAAGTTGAGAATTTGTGAAGAGCTCTTCCGCTCATTGCTTGTTGGGATTTCCCAAATTACTCTCACTCGTGGTGGTCAGCTGCTACGTGTCTTGCTCATTTGCTTCAAACCCCTTGTGTTAAGTACATGTGCTCTGGTACATCATCTGTTTGCTTTGGGTAAACTTTCATTGTAATATATATATTTTTTCAAACAGGCAGACACTTGGGGCAGCAGCCAGAGTGCCATGTTCGAGAGTGTTTTGAAGACAAGTTGTGAAATAATCGAGTTTGGATGGAGCAAGGGCCAGTCTCCTGTGGACAATTTTATAATGGGATTAGCTACAAGCATTCGTGAACGAAATGATTATGAGGAAGAGGTTAGCGTTATGTTTCTGTTTGTAGACTTATCCAATGGCAAACACATGACACGAAGCCAAGAAATAATGTGTGTATGTGCATATAAACTCACATTTTGTGCATGTACTTGTGTGTATGCATGGATGCAAATGGAAGGATCATATGCGTTGCGTCTATCCTTTTCTATGGTGAGGTGATCAATTGTAATATATCGAAGTTGGAGGACTATTGTTGCTTTCGCATATGCTTATGTCATTGCTCCTTTTCTTAAAGTGTTATTACTTCAATTTTTTACATGTCTGGGTTGATCTTCAATACAAATTCATGTGCATATGTTACTTAATTAGCTAGCTGATGGTAGATTAAGCTTACTTGCCATTTACCACTTCCTGTTCAGTTAGCGGTGCCTTCAAAAAGTTTGTTTACTTACTTTCTTTGGTGAATGGATTTACTTGATTTATCTTTGAAGGTGGGAAGTTTAGTCTGGTTGGGAATTCTGTGATTTGTGAGAGTATACGCAAGTTCTTGTCTTTTGTCTGAAAGGTTAGTACCCTTTTTTCCTAGTGAACAAGTGTAAAATTATTTATATCAATCATTGATAGCTTTCTGGAAGTGAGTGTTTTAGGGTCGACATGGATGGAAGGTCTATGAATAGCATCATGCATCATATTGCTTGATTCTATTTAGTGGTTTCAGTGATTGACTCTCTTGTTTTTCAGTCGTCCCCTAAATTATTGCTCTCTTTTATTAAATTACCTTTTGTAATCAGCATTAGTGGTTGTCTGTGTATACAATTTCAGGAGGGGAAAGAGAAACAGGGAGTTCCTGTTGTGCAGCTTAATGTTATACGCTTGCTAGCTGACCTGAATGTTTTTGTTAAGAAGCTTGAATTGGTGGATATGATATTACCACTCTTTATTGAAAGTCTAGACGAGGGCGATGCTTCGATGCCTGGCTTATTGCGACTCTTAGTATGAACTTATCTCTCTCAAGCATGTATTTAATATGATTATATGTTTCATGTGCTTATGGTTTTGAAATTAGTTCTCCTGAATTTATCTTTCAAATGTCTGAGTGTCAAATTAAATCTGTGGCATGGTTTCTCAACCTTTCTTTGTTGAGTTACTGCAGCTTCTTGATGCTGTTTCTCGCCTGGCGAGTTTAGGTTTTGAGAAATCCTATCGTGAAGCTGTTCTGATGACACGAAGCTACCTGAGTAAGCTCTGCAGTGTTGGAACTGCTAAAAGTAAAACCCTGGCACCAGAAGCCTGAACGTGTTGAGGTATGTTCTAGCTCTCAAATGTGAATCGTATGTGATATTAACAACTTCATTGTACCAAATGGTTGCTCACTGGTTCAATCACATTTCTAGACTCTTCTGCAGGATTCCATCTGATTGCTAGCGGTCTTACCATTATTAAATTGAGGTCCGACTATCATCATCGTTTACTATCTTTGTGCTCAGATGTAGGCTTGGCTGCGGAGTCTAAAAGTGGAAGGTAGGACTCCACTAGTATTGGCTGATATCATGTCATGGTTTGATTTAATACGATTCATCTTGTGGAGTTATCCTCATATAAATTGTGCTCCCTTCGAATGAATTTCTTTGTTATTCCTCATGTGTACAGAGCTTTCCTAACTGAAGAAACCTGGAAATTTGTAGGAGTGGAGCAGATTTTCTAGGATCTCTACTTCCTGCTGTGGCTGAAATATGTTCAGATTTTGATCCTGCTGTAGATGTGGAACCTGAACTTTTGAAGTTATTTCGCAATTTGTGGTTCTATGTCGCTGTCTTTCGTTTTGCACTTCCAATACAGAAAACTCTCTCTCCGATAAATTCAGTTTCCCATTATCTGAATAGTGTGGGTAGCGTGGGTGCAATTGCTCTTCAAGCTGTTGGTGGACCATACATGTGGAATACTCAGTGGTCTTCTGCTGTTCAGCGTATTTCTCAAGGGACCCCACCACTTGTAAGTCAATCTTCAATAAAAAATCTTCCCTAATTCTGTTCTCCATTTACCTTAATCATTGATATCTCCTTATATTTTGCTCCGAGATTTAGCTAAATTCTGTTAACTCTTTTTATGGATGTCTTGTTCATATGTAGGAATTTGAGCAATTTATTGCTGCTTCTGGAGATCAATTTTGTCATTTTTTAATGCTGATAAAAAAAGTCAAATTTGATTCACATCTCAAAAATATAATATGACCTTTACATCGCAGCGATGCATATCTATTGCATGTATCTGTGTCATTAATTTTATCAGTTGTTTTTTTCACGTGTAAGGATTGTGGCTAAATTGTAGTTTTGGAGATAAATGTTGTCAGATTTTGTCTGATCTGTACCCATATGCGAGCTTGTATTTTGAAACATCATTATAAAAATCCAGCTCTGTTGGTGGTTTAACTTGGTTGTTCCAGTTTTTTTTGCAATGTCTCTATCTAGCCAACATGGCAGAGATCTGTTTTGTTATCTTCGTATTTAGTTTGGCTACCTACAGTGGTGGCTAATATTGGAAAGTGAGACAGAGACATGGTGCGGATGCTACAATAAACATCCATACACTAAAGTTACTGGCATACTTAGAGGACTCACATCACTGCATACATAGAGGACAACCGTATGATGCTGATTAATATATCTGAACTTCTATGTTGTTATAAGTTATAACATTCATTGGATGATGAAGCAAGTAAAGTAATATTTTGACTCTATTAACGTCGCTGATACTATCTGTCTGTTATCGTATATGTTAGTTGCAAGACACTGTTTTATAATTCTTTTTTTTTTTTAATGTCTGTTACCTGCTTGACTTCTGTGGGCGATGCAATAATGTTTTTTGCCTTTTCTTTTCTTTACCTCATAATGGAACATTTTTGTGGCATGTCTTGCACGTTTCCAAGAGTGCAGAATAGTGTCTCATCTGACACGAACACATCTGCCTCTAATAATGTCCTGGCTACTTTTATGTGGAATGATTGGAGATGGTCATACTGTTATTAGTCTGTTTCATCATTAAAATGGCGCCTTGTCTTTGTATTAGTAAATATGAACTTGAAGCTTTGAGGCAACATGCTTTTCTCTAGGTTGTTAGTTCTGTCAAAGTGGCTTGAAGATGAGTTTGAACTTAATGCTTTTCATAACCCTGGTAGTCGCCGAGGGAGTGGCAATGAGAAAGCTGCTGTAAGCCAAAAAGCTGCTCTTTCTGCTGTTTTAGGAGGGCGAGTTGAGGTTGCAGCAATGAGCACAATATCTGGTATAGTCATCTCCTTGATATTTAGTGGTGAAACAGATATGAATTCTCTATGTTTTGTGATTGTTTTGCAAGCCAGTACTTGCTGGCATCAAATACTGATCAAATTAGGTGGGTTTATCACTGTGCTTGGTAGCCTTCCCTGCTTATAAAATCCCCTTGATTAGAGGTCGTAGTTTATACATATAGTGTTGAAATGTTGCCATCTTTCTGACTTCTACAGGTGTCAAGACAACATATCTCCTTGCGGTTACCTTTTTAGAAATACTACGCTTCAGCAGCAATGGCGGCATTCTTAATGGTAGCCCTAGTTCAACTGCTTCTAGAAGTGCTTTCAGCTGTGTCTTTGAATACTTGAAAAGTCCAAATCTTATACCGGCTGTGCTTCAGTGCTTGACAGCAATTGTCCACCATGCTTTTGAAATAGCATTGCTATGGCTGGTATTCTTCTTCTCTTATTAGGTTTGTTGAGCAATGCTATTTTCTTATTGTTAATTTCTCTGTTTGGAAAATATTTTCTTTGGAGAATATTGTTCATGGCATTGGTGGTGCACCTTGCACGGAAGTTGGTCTTTATGACACAATAACAATCCTCATCTTTTGTGTGTTTATCCCATTATGTGTTCTCTTTTATTTTTCATATGATGTTGTCTGATTTTACATTTTGCCTTGTTTATCTGTCAAGCAGTATTTGTGGTAAACCTATGTTATGGATCCTACATTATGGTCTTGAGGTCTTCTGGGTTTTGTGTGTCAGATACTGTAATTTTCTAATCTTAGGGCCTAAAATTTTGTTGGAGAAGGTGAAAAACTTGCAGTCTGTACTTAACAAACATGCGGCTAATATTTGTCTATGCAGTCTCAGTTAAGTACATACCAATTAGGTAATTTTTGGAAGCTTTTGAAGGCTGTAGCTCCCTTGCAATTATGTGATGCAATAGGAACCCTAGGTTTTGATGCCTAAGGCATTGTAGGAGTCATATTGAGATTCTTCTTCTTCTTAGTATTCATTACTTGTATAAACTTCTACTTGACCATTGTAATCTCTCCATCCCAACTGAAAATCCTATTTTGATAAATTATTGAAGCTTCCATCAAGTATTCAGCCCTTCATATTAAAACCTGTGAAAAATAAATTTTAACGAGCATGGCTGCCTATGTTGTGATAGCTGTAGAGCACCACTAGTATCTTTTGTGTTTCAGCCTGAAAATCCTACTGCTATACCCTGACCAAACCCTACCGTACGAGCCTTTGTCATACTGCCAAAACAACCCTCTGGAATTGCTATCAGGAATTTCAGTAAATTTTTTCTGAATTTCTAACCAGAAAGAAATCAGCCTCTTTCTTGCATATGTAGACCTCAAATTTGACAAGCTTTCTGTAAAGTTCATCACACAATTTATTTTATCACACTCTATTTTACGAGTTAGTTACTATTTTGAATCAGTTTCAACAGAAAACATTTAGGAGAGTCTTTTTTACCTTGTCCTTCATCAAGTAACTTCCTCCTATCATTCTATAGGTGTTGGCTACGTAGTTGCCATTGATATTTGCCAACCTAGTAATTTGTAGTTGAGTTTCTATTGGTGGCACTGTAGGAAAAATTCTCCAGACTGATTTTCTTTTCTCTTGAAACTGGGCGAGGCTTCTTGTATGCCTCTGTTAAAAGGATGGGAATCTGCAAAGGATTTACTTATCAGCTAATTGGTTGGGTGAATGAAATTAGAGAATTTACTTATATAATCTTCTTTTTCCTCCTGTAACAATGTCTGTTTGCTAATCTTTTCTTTGTAAATTTGGTATGTGCACGTTACTTATCCTCACAACTGGGTGCAGGAGGATCGGATGTCAGGGACTGGAAATGAAGCTGAGATTAGAGTCTACCCTGTCTGTCCATACCTGTTTTCTCATATGAAGTTTGTTGCTGAGGGAGGAGCACTTACAAGATGTCTCAATGAACATTTTAACTCAACTCAGAGATAAGTTTCCACAGTAAAAGTTTATTATATTCACGTTCTACCTCATCTTTCGATCTACTTCTTTTTACTTCTTTTCTACATTCAATTTTGTTTCTTGTTCCTTGATATTGAAGTGCACCTTAATGAATGTTTTACACGCTTTCAGATCTCATGGAATTCCTCTTGTCTGGACTCCCTGTTATTTTTAG
>CM042186.1:41535635-41547682 GCA_023539305.1 Ilex asprella | reverse complement strand
TTTAATCGTACTAACCAGCTGTCTAAGTGCGCTATTGAACAATGTAACAGCTAAATCCAAAAGGTAATATTGGGATAATCAATCTGATCGGTGTGTTCCAAAATGTTTAAAATAAAAAAAAAAAACTACCAAATGATGATTCAGAATCTTCAGCGATAACCTGATCAGGACCTCAATGTTTTTATTTTCATCCAATGAAAATTGACTTGATAATATATTCGGGAAATTCTATAATATCAAAAATTGATACCATCGGTTAGCATTTTTAAGGATAATATTATAATTTTGAAAGGAGAAATTACGATTGTTTAAGTGAAAGTCATGATCAATTACAAACATTCATGATCAATCATAAACTCTTGGGTTTGATCCCAACCTTCCAAAATAGATCATGAATTTTCGGTATCGATCACAACTTTCCAATCATGTCTTTTAAAATTGTAACTTATTCCTCAAAAAAATTATAATTTAACCCTAAAAAATAATAATTTTCGATATGATACGGCGAATGCAAATTATTTTTTCTTGATATTACATGAAGAAAAAATGTGCTTCAGTGAAAAACTTCATATTATATGACTAGAAACTGATGTGCTCCAAGGAATTTCTTCAAAGTTCTTTCTTCTTATCAAATTTGTGTACAATGGGTATCAAAGAATTAATTTTTGTTCTATCATGTTATTATAATATTTACTGCCAAAAATTTCAAACTTATTTATAAAATTATCGTTGTTTGTATAAAGTGGTGTTTCTAAAATACGATTAACTTACACTAACAACGTTATTAAAAATTAACCGAAAACGTACTTTAAAGAAAACCCGTTTTTTAAATAGGTAAAGTCATGTTTCAAAAATAAAACTGCATAAAAAATTAGAATAGTATGGAAATGATTTTGGAACACAAGCCAACAAGTCGATGGTTTTACTTAGTACAATGTTCTATAGAAGTAACATCGATCTATGTATGTAAGATTCTCAGTTCCTTGGAAATAAAATCTCCTAAACCTAAGAGTATCTGTTCCATTGATGGTCTTGCTTCCGGGCTTTTTGTACATGCCAATGCAATGTCCAGAACCTGCAGTGCTTGATATCTCTCTCTCTCGTCCATAGAAAATTCGAAAAACTCAAGACGCCCCTTCTTAATTTTTTCTTTATTTTCCACTATGCAGTGTTTCAGCTCCGGAGCCATGGGTCCTCCTAGCATGTCCAACAATACGATACCAAAATTGTATACATCGCTTCTCTGGCTCAACGATTTGCAGTACAATTCTGGTGATGACGGTGGTGGCTTCCGCTGCAAAGTATCGGAAACTTCCACCGGCTCAGCCAGTTGGGCGAAGCCATAATTTGAGACATGGGGGGTGAAGTCGATATTGATCATGACGTTGGATGTTTTGATGTTACCATGAACATTCATCGGTGGTTGCTTGTTCTGTGGACATTGTGAGTGGATAAAAGCAATGGCTTGTGCAATGTCATGAACAATCTTAAGGCGTTGCTTCCAATCTAGAGCAGTGTGACCAAGTTCCCTTGCACCTAGAAAAAATGTGAAAAGACGAGAAAAACAAACAATTTATTCAACCCTGTCATCTCACAACATACAGCATGATAAAAAAAATAAAAAAATCTTACGACATACAACATTTAATTATCAATGTTCGAAAAAATTCAAAAAAAGGATCAACGAGCCCCCTACCTAATGGGAAAATTTTGAAAAAAGTATCGGTGTTCCTTCTTGTACGGGAAAGCTATCTACATGAGACCCCACTACACTTACGTTGGGTCAGGGCTAACCGCATGTTCTGGACACTAAAGATTAAGTTTAACCCTACCAAGTTGTCATAATTGTTAAGCCTCGAATTCAATCATTGACCGAGTAAATTCAAATTGTTATCCATTGAATCAATTGCTCCGTCATCTCTGGAGCATGTTTTGAACATTACTTGATAATATCTATCTTTTTGGAACTAAAATTTTATTTACAAATATACCCGAAAAAGAAAGCCTGGACAAAGATAGGACAGACTAATACTAATTTCAGATTGCACAATAAATTCAACCAATAAATATGAAACCTCTTTCCAATACTATTTCATGATATGTATAAGAAATTATAACTAGAAACGTACCAGCAAGCAAGTCGGCAAGGCTTCCCATAGGATAGTAATCACAAACAACAAACTTGATTCTCTTTTCATAGAGATAAGCAGTGACAGGCACAAGATACTCACACTGCCTGCTAACGTCAGCCAGGTGTTCTATTCTCCTCCCAAACTCACGTTTCCTGACAATCACCTCTCTAAACCTCTTCACTGCACAAACTTCACCCCCCAACAACACCACTTTCTCCGTCACTCCCAAACGGCTCTCTCCGATCACCCCAACTGAGGCCCTCAACACCTCTCTCAGGGTCATTTGGGACCCATTGTGCCGACCATGTTCATAACGATTATCACCAGAGCAAGAGATCACTGGCAGATCGTCCATGAACCCAATGATGCAGTCTTCGTACTCGTGGATCGACAATGATCTGCAGCTGTTTTCTCCATATTTAGGGCTCCTTCTTGGCTTCGTGAAGGCTCTTGACAACATGTTTGATCTTCTTCTTTGAAAATGGGTTTTCAAAGACTTGTGAAGAGGTTGGTTTAATGGTGGTGATGATCGTTTTTTGTTGAATCTGGGATGGGGTTTGATTGGTAGATATGTGTGGGTCTGTAGATTCTGGGTTGCATCGAATTACAGGGTGGTGGAACTTGTTTTATAGGAGTATTGGTATCAGAAGGTCCAAAGTAGGAATCCTTCGAAGTACTCTACAAACGGTATTGGTCTAAATCACTTCTTTAATGAATAAAACATATGCATTTATTAAGGGAGTTGAAATTTGTTTCTTTGTGGTATCTAGTGAAGCAAGATTCATGCTTGGGATCTTTGTCGGCCATTAGATTATAGTCAGCTATGACATTGATTCATTGCTTGATTGTATATGGTACCTGTAAGGGGGTAAATTCGACATCGAGATTCCTCGCACCCTCCACGGAAGGATTTCGGCAAAGGTGATCATGAGCATCTTATCATTTTCGTGCTATATATGTTGCTTTTAGAAAGTAAAGTACGAACAACATTTTGTTACGTGCAAACTTTAAGAAATTTTAAAAATAAATTAATAATAGAATCAAGTGAGAAAACTTGCTTCGTGGGGATAGATACTTCCAATGGTTTAATTCAATAAGAATTTAATCTCCATAACTTCACAAGAAAGTTTATCTCAAAATCCAACATATACATTTTATTGATAGAAAGGTTTTTCAATGCAAGATGATAAAAATTACCTTCATAACTAATCTAACCCTTGATTTCAGTATGTTAGTGAGTGAGTTAATGATAAAATATTTTGTGGGTAGTCACGGACGAAACACTCTTGACAAATCATTGATCATTAATAAGTGAGGGCTCACTTATGTATAATGGGTCCCACTTGAATGAATCGTAAATGATGTGTTAAGAAGAATTATGAAGAGAAAATATATTTAAAGGGATCTCACTCCTTGTCAAAAGCACTTGATCGTTGTTCGGAAATATTGACTGAAAATTTTCTGTGGAAAATTAACCAATATTCCCTTTTGTTTTTGTGATTGTACTTTTTCTAACAGATTTTGAAAATATTATCCAATTCTTACAACATTCTTTTGTTTAGTTGTTTTGGAAAAAAAAATGCTTTTGTTTATTATTGCAAATGGCTGTATGTGTTATTTTCTTTTCTTAATCCCAAATTAATCATTTTTGCAACACCTTTTTTTCTATCCTAAATCAAGTCATCAATCACATTACTGGCCTTTTTCGACATATCTAAATTAGTTTCCCACATTTTACCACGGAAGTCCGAGAAGCAAGCCCTGGGAAAACCTTGTGGGCCTTCCTACAGCCCAGCCCAAAAAAACGATTAAAAGTAGTGGGCCTTCCTACTGGTCGAAGGAAGTCCTTCTCTTGCCCGCCGCCCATTCCTCTCTTCAACCAATTACAGATTACGCCACCAAAAAATTATCAGTTGCCCGACCTTCCAGAACTCACTACCTCATCGTTGTTTATCAACCTACCCCTGTAGTGTCTAGACGAAATATACCACCTTTCCCATATTCCCTGGAAACCAAAATGGTTAGACTCACAGTAACCGTCACTGTCACGGTTCTTCTCTTCTTCTTTACTATCTCGTACGCTCGCAATCCGTCAAATCCACCGGAATATGAAGTCATCAACCAGGATTTGCTCAATTCTTCGCCGGAATCTGACGCCAACCCAACTAGTCGTCTCGTCACAGAGAAGTCGAAGTCTAATGCTCTTCAGGGTTTTGACTTAAAACCCAAAATAGAAGTCACCGACGCAGAAAATCCACATATGGAAAACACCGAAGAAGATCTTCCAGAATCCGAAACCTTAACCATTAATGAAATCCCACTGGCACGTCCGTTAACTACGCTCAATTTCCATCCGATCAATCGTCACTTCCGCGTGAGACGTTCGTACCCTTTTCGCCTCTCTCGCCACCAGTTTAATCCAACGAGTGGTTTTGGTCACGGCCCTCAGGTACGTGTTTCATACAGACACAGTGATTTTGACCATCCGGCTTTGTTTCATGACGGTGGGCGTCAGATCCTGGCAAAGTGGGTCAAGTTCGACCACAACCACCATCGCCGCCATTCGCCACCGTGATGATGATGACAAGAAGCCGACGTTTTTGTTTAAGAAGCATTTCCGCTATGCGGAAGAGGATGACAGAGAGGAAGGTTGTTCCATGAATCGCATTCGGAAGTTCTTCAACTTGTAGATTTTGATTGACATGGTACTAGCGTGTTAATCGAGCCTTGTCGAACTTAATTTACACATAAACAAATTAGTTCGTTTAATTATTTACTCTTAAACGAACTTAAAATAATGTTCAAGTTTGAATCCGTTTGAGATGCAGTAGAATATACAGTTATTATTTGTTGGTTAATTTGGACATGTTTTGTGTATATATATATATGATATGATTAGAGATGAGAACATAGAATCTTCTTCTTTTTTCTGGTAAGTCAGAGAACATAGAATCTAGCGGAAGGAGTGGCAATCAACAAGATTTTTGTATTATTGGTTTCTCACTCTTCTGTTACCCCTAAAATATAAATGAAATGCGACAGAAATGCACGCACGAATGTTATTAAATTCAGAGATACTAACATACCATATCAGTAATGGAAATTCACGAATTGCTTTGCTTCTTATGGTTCAAGAGGGACTCACTTTGCAGGAAACACTCGAGGGACTGCGACTCACTCTATGATACATTCACTCTATGATGCGTAACATTGTACAGGATTGATAGTTATTAACAAGACTCCTGAACGCACCACGAGTGATTTTTTTAATCTTAATGGATGCAAGTCAGTAAAGCACAGTTCAAACATTTCATACTTGCAACAAAAAACAATTATCCAATTACTTACTCGTACAGTGTGAAGAAATTAGATCATCTCAAATGGAAATAGAGCATGCACCAGTCTGATGGATGCTAGTCAGTTCTGAACACGGCCACGGGCTGACTTGAACAGCAGCCCCGCTTACGTCTGAACACTGCCAAGGGAGATTTCTAGGACCTTTGGCACCATTAAGACTGATGTTAGATAGACATATCCCAGTAAAAGGTGCATTCCTCAGGCCGCGTATGGAGCCTGGCTGCAGAACCTTTTCACCCCATACATTTTTAATTGTAACATCCTTCACAACTGGGAGAGCATTTGGGTTGAACTTGCCATCAGGATGGTCCCCGACATCACCCGCAATCTTTATTCCCTTCCGCACATTTTTCATATAAACATCAGACAGAGTAATGTTGTTTATGACCCCTCCCCTGCCCATGTTTGTCTTCAAATGGATGCCAATTCCCACGTTGTAAAGGTTTATGTTCTCAGCCAATACATTCTCCACACCACCAGAGGTTTCACTCCCAACTGCAATACCAGCAAATGGGGATGATCCTGTTACCCGTCGGATGGTGATGTCAGAGCTAGGGCGACCATAAGCAATCCCATACTCATCCCACCCACTCTTCACGGCCACAAGGTCATCTCCCGTAGAAATGTACGAGTCCTCAATGCACACATGAGAGCTTGAATCTGTATCAATGAGTTAAAGATATAAATAGGATTAGGGCTTCACAAAGATTGCGCCTTGCATTTCAGGGCCATATGATCATGGATTTCCATCTTCTTGTGACTAATGGCATGTCATTTGAGGGCTTTGATTAACAGTTCAAATAAAAAAATCTAAACCATCACAAGTGCCTTTGCAGGTTGCACACAATATATCAGAGAAACATTAGCAAAGCTATTCTGCTCCTATCTAACCAGTGAAAAAGAAAAAACAGCAAGTGATCCTACGAACCAAAGGTCATCTGTAGACAAATTATAGGCACTATTAGGAAGGGAAGGACAATACTGGAGTATGCTGATAACGATACTTGAGTGTACCAATTCTAGTTCCTATCATGGCAAATAGCAATTCAGATGAACACTCGTTTATCTAAAGAAAACATAACCCTCTTTATTAAAATATAGCATACTGTTACATAAATTGCAATGTAGCCCGTACCAGGATCAATTCCATCCGTGTTGGGCGAGTCAGATGGAGCCAATATGGTGACATTTCTGATAACAACATTGCTGTCAAAAGAGAAAGAAAAGAATTATCAGACCAAATTGCAGTTCTCACTTCGCATCCCTTAGAATGTATCCAGCTAGAATCAATTAGCAGTACTCCAGAATGTTTGGGACAACTACAAAATGGTCAACAGAGAACACCTCCCCAATCTAAGCTCTGGCCATCAGAAAATTGATCAAAATATGGTTCCTTATTTCTAACATAAACAAAGAAAGGAAGTAAACTCTAAAATCAAAGTGGGAGTTTGTCTTCTCTCCGGACTCTCCCAACGTAATAAAAATTATCAGTTATCACCAAAAATACAGAGTCACGAACCAAGGATCAAAATGTGGTGTCGAAACGTCCAAAACGTTTCGAAATTTCAACATACCGACACGAAACATCGGTTGAATCCCAAAATTCTAAAGTTTCGGTCGAAACGTCACTGTGTCAGACCGTTTCAGTCGAAACAGGTCAAAACACCTGTGCTACCCTTTTTTTTTTGTTATATAAGTAATGAACAATTACATTTTCCCCGCTGTATTATAATTTTTTACTTTTAACTATACATAACTACCACTAATTTAATTTGATACCTTTCATTATTTTTTTTTCCTTTTTATAATTATTCTTTTATGTTATTATTATTTGTTAAATCTATATATTAAATAACTGCAAGTCATTTTATTAATTATAACTTATTTGTTAAATATCTAGAATTAAGCATTTATGTGTTTTAATCATTGTATACACAATAATTTTAATATTAACGAAATAATATTATTTATTAATTTGAAGACACAATTTAAATTAATAAATTAGTATTATAATAATATGTAGCACTTAGTATTATTAATTGGATAATATTCTAATTTTAAAAAAAATTGTTTTATGTCAAATCTTTTTTCCCTCCAATTTAAATTTATTCTTCTACAAATGGATGTTAACCGAATAAATATGTTAAATTAATCAATTATTTAGCTTATCTTTATAATAAATGGATTGTATTTGTATTTTTACATGTTTCCACGTGTTTCCATATTTTTTCTGCGTTTTATTTAGCTTATCTTTATAATAAATGGATTGCATTTGTATTTTTACATGTTTCCACGTGCTTTCATATTTTTTCTGCGTTTCCGAAACGTTTTCATTGCGTTTCCAAAACATTTCCGTTTTTGAGCTGACCAAAACGGTACTTCGAAACGATATTTCGATCCTTGTCACGAACTTTGTACAACCTAAATTTGACAAAGAACTTTCAAAAATCTCAATAGTGAATAGTAAGATGTGTTGTCATGATGAGTTTAGTTTACTATCAGATGAAAAATAATTAAAGCAATCAAACTTTAATTGATAATATCATATCTTGTAGAGCTGTCTGCAAAATGTATAATATAGTATTTTAAAAATATTTAGCCATTACCTGCAATACACAGGGTGGATGTTCCAAAAGGGTGAGTCCTTGAAAATTACATTTGAGATGATTATGCTTCTAGAGTTCATGAACTCCACAAGATTTGGTCTAGTGAATTGGAGGGTTCCTAGTCTCCACATGTTCCACCACACATCACCTTGGCCATCAATCGTCCCATTCTCACCTAAGAAAAACAATTTATTAGATAACTTGCATGCATGAGAAAAATTGGCAGAGGATATGAATATACAAGTTCTTCATATGTGGAATGCTTTATAATGCCACCATAAATATAGCGCAGTTTTAAAAATTGTATGAATACAACACATTGTGGAAATCAGCATTAATTCCATGCAATTCTTCTGTCTGTACAAGCACATGACAGCATGTCTAAGAAAATGTGGTTTTGTAACATGCAGCATATTGGTTTTATCAGTTGGCTCCCCATGCATGGATAATGCAGATTGCTTAATAATGAGAATAGGTATCCAGAAAAAGCTTTGTAAACCCATCGGTAGTGATTCTAGTGAAAGAGATATAATGTTGTTGATACTAACCAGTAATAATCACATCATCAAGCCCATCTCCGTGGATAAAGCTCATATACCTCCCTCCAGGACGCTCTCTCCCTCTTCCATAAGAAGGCAAGGGATCAATCAAAGGCCAATTACTCGTATCCTGGAGAATCAGTTATAGCAAATACCGTAAGAAAAGTAGAAGATCGTATCAGTGGACACAAGAAGATAAAGCTTGTTCTTCTGGATAAATGATAGACATTCAAGTAATATTATCTTCAGCCAATATTTACTACTAACTCAGCATCTCCAGCAAAACATAATTGCATTTTTTAACATAAAATGTGGCACATCATCTCACCAACCCAATAACAATCCAGTAAATTTCTCATAGCATTCGAAGCCACAGAATAATTCTTCCAGAGATTCTAAGTAAAACAGATCCAAACTACTGCAAGAATAACTGCTGCCACGAGAAATAGTTCACAGGAAAAAATTCAAAATACTGCAAATAAGATTGTTGCTTGAAATACAACAATTTTGCTGATACATGGAATAAAAGTAGTTCTATGCAAAATCTAAGCAAAACGATGAGACCATAAGGGAATGCCATGTGAAACACTGTGTGACTTCAATTTAATGGTATGTAAATATCTCCTTGGGCAGAATTATTGCAAAGCCACGCTGCATTATTACAAAGAGAGACTTCTATACAAGAGCTATCAGATCAAAAGTCAGCACACCTGATGCAGGTACTTGTAAGATTTGTCAAAAAGTTCAGATCAATAAACATAATGCTGGTAGACCACAATAGCACCAACACCAATTTTAGAATCAAGTTTGTCCACTCGGAATGGTTTCATTAGAATAAACCCTTAAATTTTGGAAAGATCATGGTCAAGGGAGCCAAGGGCGACAAGCTCTAGTTCAGTCAGCTTAAAGCATGTTCCAGTAAGAGGAGAACAATTAGCACCCTAACAGAATAGATTAGGCTTTCAGACACAGTGTACCAACTTTCAAATAGAATTCTTTCAGATGACAAGTAATGGAATATCTGACTAACGTGTGGTTATAACAATGTACAAAATTCAGCATCAGTTACTCTAACCTTTTGACTAGTAAATTGTTATGATCAACTATAATAATTCGAATAATAATTGCTGCCCTGAAAGTAATCTTTGCTTAAAGAGCCCATGGTGTTTCTCTTCAATAACAGTCTCTTTGTAGTCATCACAACAAGACCATAAAATAAATAAAATTTTATTAAACACAGGAAATCTATGACCAGACCCTTTTTTTTATATTTTGGATGGGAAACACCATGATATTGCTGGCGTTTTCAATAGCTGCCAAATCCTCCAGTTGGCAATATTTTAAATGACAGGCACATGCAACTAGGTCCCCTATTTATTCAACAGGACCCGTCATGGTTCATGGCTGTGCTTCGTTATTCAATTATTCTATAACAACATGCTTGTCTTGTACCTCCCTCCCCCCCCCCCCACCCCCAAAAAAAAAAGAACACTTTAGCCACCAAGATAATCTATTGAGTGGTGCTCATGAGGGCCCACTTTCTGTGCTTTGACAAGTTAAATATTCAGCAGATGTGGTGTTTTGTGCAGTGCTACTCTCCAATAATTATGCTACATTCACACCATACAATCAGGCTTTAGCATCTCGTTCAATGTCACTCTCCAAAAATTATATCATATTGATGCCATGCAATTAAGCTCTAGAAATTGAAGCTCTGGATATTGAGAGACTAATTTAAATCGAGTACACGGACACTTGAGCTCAAGCCTAAGAAAATTGCAGGATTTTTAAGTATTTGACAGTGGTACAACAGCGAGCATGAATGCTTAAACTCATAAAGAGCAAACTCATTAGTTCATCATGGGTAGGGACACTATTGCTGACATAATAACCTCTATACAAAATGTTGATATGGATAGAAAAAGAGTGGTTCGAATAGCATCTACTAATATCACTGAAAATCTGGTTAAAATACTTTTACGAGAAGGTTTTATTGAATCCCACACAGAAAAAAAAAAAATATTTTGAATCCCACACAAATTCTGTAATTCTTCTTGACATTGATATCAACTCTAATGTCTGTTAATCTAAGGCACTGGCTGGTTTATGGTGACAATGGTAAAGTCACATTTTCATAGGTTGGTTCAATTCGGATATGAAGATAAGGCACAAAGCCAGTCTGTATGAAAACAAACTCAATTTTGGTTTTCTCACAGAATGACGTGGAACCTATAGTGAACAAATTCTAGAAATTCGAAACCCTAGAACTGTGATAGCCATCTAAAAACCATTTTTGCTCTTTCTAAAATAACATAAAATTTACGGCTAACTTGAAATCGAGTGAGTACCTCTGTGGCTTTGATAACAGCATCCTTAGCTAAGAACAGAGTCATATGACTAGTAAGATTGAAGCTATCAGTTAAAAACACCCCGGGAGGTATGTAGAGAAGCGTGCCTCCGCTCCTCCTCAAATGCTCAATCCGATATATCGCCTCTCGAAACGCTTGGGTATTCAATGTCCTCCCGTCGCCGATGCCTCCAAAGTCCGTAATTGATATCTCATCGTCTCTGTGGCTCATTGGCACTATACCTGAGCACGTCACCTCCTCGGCGACGGCCATGAAGTTCATGAACGGTGATACAGCAGCGAAGCACAAGAAAATGGGTAGAACAAATCGTCGCATTTCGAATTAAAGGGTTTTTCGGGTTATCGGGATGAATTGAGGGGGTGTTAGCTGAGAAAATAAGTGGATTAAGAGAGAGAGAGAGAGAGAAAGCTACAGAATGGACTTTAGCGGGGTATGATTTTGTAGACAAATCTAAATTAGATTATAGCAAAGATGACACAACGATCAGATACTGGTCGGTGATTTTGTGATAAATTTGTGTCCAAAAGTGCTCAGTTGCTTTGCTGTAAAGGCTTAAACACTGAGGAATACTGGTTAAATTTAACACATATAATACATATAGATTAAGAAATGATTAATCTGTATCAAGTAATTAAAAAATCCTGACGTAAGATCTGCATTTATCAAAAATTGATTGCTGCTAAAACTGGAAAGCTGGAGCGTCATGAATGTGAGAGAGAGAGATCTACGAGTGATTGCCTGAGACGAGAGAGAGAGGTATTCCAGTGTGTCGGCAAAGAGTGCGTGATTACATAACAGAGGGTGCGACTGTGTGACAATTAAGTAGAGAATAAGGGGAGGAACCGATACGACAAAGGTCAGGGGAATCCCATTATTTTTAGTGTTGGACAAATTGCACCGACACCCTATAATTTTCAATAATTTGTAGATATGCATACAAATTTTTAAAAATTATATTTCGGTCCTTTTAATTTTTGATTTGTCTTTTTCATGGTACTCCTTTATGGTCCTAAAATTACCCATGTTAACATGGATAAAAAAAAA
>CM042186.1:41477251-41530635 GCA_023539305.1 Ilex asprella | reverse complement strand
GTTTCATTATTTTATTTTCTTGGCGCCAAATTTCTTCTCTTGTTTTCTTTATTTCCTCATTTTTCTTTCTTTTGGAATTTGATAGATTTTTATTTCTTACTTATTAACTGGGTGTAATAACATGAAGTGAACTTAGTTACCAGTAGGGTAGGTATAGAAAGAGTGGACTTAATAGCTTGATAATAAAAAATTAAATAGGATGAGAATAACCTCACTCAATCATTAAAGATTGAAAAGATGACACTTATACACATTTTATTAAATACTTTGACTGTAGAGGTTATCCTACTATTAGAGTAGAGAGTAGTCGCCAAAAAAGAAAATACTCTCTATTTAAACTTTTTTTGTCAAAATGCTTTATATTTTAAAAATATTATGGGTAATCTGTGCTTGAAGATACGGTGTAATGTGAATGATTTTGAGAGGGATATTGTTGGCCGTTAGATGAGTCGATTTAAAACTGTAGGATGAATTTATTAAAACCTGTCATATTTTATTAGAGATGTTGGAAGATAGTTTGTACACCACTGGGCTTTAATTCCCATTTTTGTCAACGATCCAAAACACAGAAATAGACACTGGGCTTTAAGGCCCATTGTTGATATCGATCCAACAGACATAATAGCCCAAAGCCCAGTGATAGATCCAAAATCGTGCTTCTCCGGCCTTCCACTATTTTCCGGCCAAAAGTCCCTAATTCACCAGCACCGTTTTCGCTCCTTCACGTCATTTCCGAGCTTGTCCGATATCGATTGCCACCTCGAGCAACACCTGTGTTTTTGAGTTCAAGCAATTTGTAAGGATCATTCATCACTTCTGTTATATATTTTTGACATATTTACATATAATTCTGTAATGTAAGCGTTAGGGTTTCATGTTCATCATTTGATGCATTTGAAAATTTTAAATTCTTCCGTCTTATTCTTATATACGTATTTAGCTGTTATGTTTACAGTTCTTTTTCTTTACGGATAATGTAATTTTTGATCCATAGATCGTTTCCTTGTTGATTTGGGGAAAACGTGTAGTATATAATGATGACCAGAGAAGAAGCTGAGAGTGGAGGAGATGACATGCTAATCGTATGCTGTTATATAAAGTTTCAGCAACTGTATCTGTGGCAACACAATGTATAGCGCGAAATCAACAACGTCCGTGTCTGCAATTTAAAACCTTGTGTTGTTCTGTTATCTTAGGAAGCTTATTTGGATAAATTCCTTAAAGTTTCTTGATGCAGCTTATTCAGAATCATTTTGGCTATAAATTTGCTATGCATTTTGTTTTCTTCTCAGAAGTTTCATAGTTAAAGAGACCTAGATGATCCACTTTTTTCTTTTTCTTATTCTCATAATTAATCCATTATTAGGATGAATTTATGTCTAGCTTCTCATTAAATAAATCACGTGGGATAACATAAAAATTATTTTAGTGGTGGACAAATGTTTTTATTTGATGCACTATGAATTACGAGATCTTGCTTCTGCTGTTCTATTCTGTTGCTTGTGAGTTCATTTGCCAAATCTGCAGCTTTTGGGAGAGCTCAATATGGAAGGTTTTAGGGCAGAAGGGGATAATGGTATGTCAACTGTACTGGACATTGGAATATTTCCTACTATTTTTCTGTTTCTGATAGTCCATGGTTGTAGTGATCAAATCTTTGATGGGTCCAAAAAATCCTTGATAGTTCTTTAATGACAATATATTGACAAAAATTGCATGGGATGATGCGAGAGCAGGACTTCTCGTTTGTATTGTAACACAGTTAGTTTGTCATCCCTTGCCCCTTTCATATTTTGGTGGGGTGGATCTCCTAATCCAGTATGTAATAATATTTGAAAAGTTTAAGCATGGTTAATAGTTGCATCTTATAGGTGGTCATTCATTTTACAAACATTGGAGGTATTCTTGGAGCATGTGTGTTTGCCCTTGCATGCCATCTAGAGTTTGTTCTTTTAAGTATGACTTTTGATTTTCTTCTTCTTTCTCTTTTGTTTGCAGGCTCTTTTCATGGCAGAATAGGATAGAGCCTCACTTGGACAGTCAGTCAGATTTTCCAGATCATATTTCTTGCAGCCTCTATATCCTTTTTTTTTTTTCGTGAAATTTTTGGTCCTTATTGTTTTCTGCATCTTCAGTTATTTTAGATAATGGTTTTTGATTTCTTTTTTTGGAGTTTTTTAATTGTTTTTCTTCTTGGGCCATCTTGGTATGCCAGAGCTTAAGACATTTAAATTTATTACAAGAATTCTAGAGCTGCTGGTGTGGTAGTTCATGGGACTGTTATTCTGTGATGTGAGATTGTGCTTTCCAGAAAGTGTATTTTACAATTGCCCATTCAAACCCATGCCCAGAGTATATCCTTTCTACTTTGAGAAAATTCAGGCCTTGCAAATTGTTCTAAATAAGTTCCACTTTGTTGTCTTTGCAACTAAGATGTTGATAGGGTTATACCAATTTTGTCATCCCCCACTAAATAAAAGAATTTATCTTATTTTTGTCGTCAATTACAGAAACCGCACTTTTTTTTTTCAAATACCAAAAATTAATTTTTCATGCTGATGCAGCTATTTCCCTTTAGCATTTTCTAGATTAGAAAACAGTGGCATTGAACTGGCAAATTTATGAATGTTGCAGGAGGAAATATAAAGGTCCTATGGCATCAAAATTCAGCAGTCAAAGAACTCACCGAGTTGGTAGTGCTTTTTATGATCTCATTGCAGAGGGAGTATCTGGGTTCGAAAGACAACTTTTCATTTTCTTGGATTATCGCAAACGATGTAAGTGAAATTATTTGATCTAGTTGGTGGGATATGGGTAAGATATCATCATATGAATTCATGTAAATTATCTTCTCTTGGCTAGAATGCAGATTCTTTCTGTAATTTTAGTAGATTTTATACCTTCTATTTTGATCTTGTTACTGATTTTATTGAATGGAAATCACATGTTACCCATAATTATCAAGGAATTTTGTTGTATTGTACTGTTACACTTTTTGTGCAAATTGATTGAGTGGCTGAACGGTCCTTGCTTTCTTGCCCTGCAAATGGAGTTCTCAATTTTTGGTCTTAGTCAAGATGTACTTTTTGTAGGCGTGCATGAAATGAGGGGGAAAGAAAAAGGACCTTGTTCCAAATGTAGAGCAATTTTGTTATTCATGTCATCCTTGCTGCACGGCAACCTTCAGCCCAGCTAAATGAAAGGGTTTCCTTTCTACTTTTCGGTGGGTTCATTGTCTCAGGTACGTCTTAATCACTGGTAATGTAGTTTATGTTAAATGCTGCATGCTGATCAGATATCCAGTCTAGTGCTCCAGATATGCCGATTAGATATATAATGGAGTGGTTCCAGATATGATTTAAATGTCTTGACGCACGAAACTTGGCTGGAGTTACTGTTACGTAATTACAGCAATAATATAGCATTTTAGGCCTCAATTTCCTGCATTTATTTGGGAAGTTTTTGGATTAGTTTCTATTTAACACGCAATAAGAGAATATCCAGGAAAAATCAGTGGAAAAAAGAAGAAAGTAAATTCAAACGAGGTTGCTTTTTTCCTCTCAATATGCTAGTTCTACTATCTTTCACAAATTATGCCTGAATCACTATCAAAATCTGCTTCAAGGATGGTGGCAGAATGGCAGTGCATGGAAAGGAACCGCTTCCAAATGTGTTGTCAGTCACAGCCACAGGGAGGCTAAACTAAAGCTGTATCAGTGATTTCTCAATAGGTATTGATACATTGACATCAGGAGTAAGGACCACAATCTATCCTTGAGCAGCTTTCTGGATCACAAGGGAGAAGGATAAATTGGGAGATCTAGTTGGGTTCACTTGCACAATATTTTGAGCAGAATTAGTTCTTTTTTGTGGCTGAGAAGTTATGATACATTAATCCTTGAAAGGAGAACCATAATCATCTTAATCCTTATGGCAAATCAATGCACATCTTTTCTGACTTAGTCCCCCTGCTAACATATAAAGAATATAGAGCATTAATTAGAATTTGTGCCCAAAAAGGTTGACAAAAGACAATCTAGCCGTTTTGTGTCATGTTTTATCTTGTGTTACTTCAGGTTCCTATAATGACAATCTCGTGTTACTTTGGTTCCGGTCAACGAAATTCACCATTAGTCTCCATAATTTTTTTTTTAAAATGTTCCATATCTTAAAAAACAAACCAAAAATTATTTAATTCTGGGATGACTTATACATTACTTTATCATGGAATGCATACAAAATTAAAAAACATATATTCTTTGAACAATGTTGGTTACTTGTTTTTGTTTTTTGGTGATAAAATGGAGTTATTGGTGTTTAATATTAATCAAACCCGTTTATTATGTGTTAGTGAATTGTTTTGTTGTTGGTTCATGTCGTGTTGAGTTTGAGTCATGGACGTGTCAAAAATTACAATGGAATTGAATCCCTTCATGAATCTTATTCTTCATAATGACAGTGACATTGATACATATAATTTCATTAAAAACTCAGTTACCACACACATTTCATGTAGTAATCATCTGTGAAGAACACAACCAACCACAAGAACATTCTTACTGCCTCCCAACAAAAAAGGAGGGAAATAAACAACCTAAAATCAAGCCTACTCATACTACACAAAACACTGAATCTAAAACTGGTCACATTAAACAGGAATAAGAAAGCATACTTAAATAGCTCAACATCCAAACTACAATTTACATTAACTGCTACTTAACATGATGTAATTCCAAGACCTTCTAATTAGCTTGGGAAAAAAGGAAAAAAAATGATCTTCTAGTTAGCAATAACATCCCATATCAACTCAGGATCAAAGGAAGGCATGCGTGCCAGTGTGCATCCTTCCAAGTCTGATTCCTCTGGCACCACCTGAAACTCGCTGGAGAAGGAGCATGGTGAATTCTCTCCCTTCCAGAGCCCGTCATCTGAATTGGTTGGTGAAACCATTTCATTTCTCCAACTATCATTACCAATTGCTGATGATGACAACAATGAGGACGATGGAGATGCATCGACCTTCACTACTTTGCCACACTCTTTACCATTAAGTCCATTACATTCACCAACAGAACTCCCACGTTTCTTACCATTCTTGTTAGCTCTCTCTCTTTTGATCTTTTGGCAAATAGCTTGAATCTTGGCATCCACAGCACTCTTCAAAGCAGTCAATGTTGCAGTATCTCCAAATCCTAACTTGCTTGCATCTTGAAGATTCGGAAAATTCAAGCGTGCATATTCACCCCGAAGCTTATAGGCTGCTCTATCATAAGCATAGGCTGCAGCCTCAGCTGTATCATAAGTTCCCAACCACACTCTTATTCTGTTCTGAGGAAGTCTTATTTCAGCCACCCATTTGCCCCAATGCCTCTGTCTCACTCCTCTGTATAGTTTTTTCTTGCTTGGAATGACAAAGCTAGGTGCGTACATATAGTTTGGAAATGGGTTGGTTAGAGAACTTTGCGAAATTGAAGGGTTTGCTCTGTTTTCGTCATAGAACTTTTGGAGTAAATCTCTTTGGCGGAGATATACTGAAGAACCTAATGGCTCAAAAACATGGTTGGTCATGGCAGTTGACAGTTGGCAATGAGAAAAGATTGAATCCAAGGTATTTGTGCCTCCTGCTAATATGAGGTTTGATAGTGAAGATCGAAGGTCGACACTGTTGTCAAAAACGGAAGGCATGTTATTTTCTTGGATTCTGGCCATTTTGTCGTAAATTTCTGGAATTTGAAGGAAAAAGAAACAGGGGAGGCTGAGGACACAGGGTACTAAAAAACTGGTCCCTTTTCCTCTAAAAAGGAGGATATTGTGGCGTGAACTGATATAAGTATGTTGAAAAAATTAGGAAAACTGCTTTGGAGAGAGAGATTCCTCTCAAAGATGAGAAATTTTTGAGCAAATATTCGTAGAGGTGAGAATTGAAATATTAGAGGAAGTAGAAAATAAATTGCGTGAAGAACAGAGCAATGGATGGAGAAGGATTTGCATAGAAACTTTTGGCTCTATTGATAGAAAATGGCAATTAGAAAAGGGTTCAAATATTCGAGGATGGGTCTGAAATCTCTGCCCCGTGTCTGCGTTTGGTCTCCATCTTGGTGTATTTATAGCCGCAGAGTAAAGGATTTTTTCTATAGACTTAAAATCTTCTCTGTTCAGAAGTTTCACATTGAACTTTTGACTCGTTTTTAACGTAAAAGCCTCAGTTGTAATAAGTACATGGTAGTCATATAATTTATTGATTTAAGAAGAAGGGTTTTCTTGTCATTAGACCAATACTGGACAGAAGTAAAAAGGAGTTCTCTAGCTGGCTTGGTCTGTGAATTGTGAGGTTTCACGGTTGACTCCTTCCTGTGGACCTCAACTTCTCAGGGAAAAAGCTACTTTACGAATTTATTATGTAGGAGTCAGCTTGTTGGTTGGAGTGAAAAGATTACATTATTCGACTTATTAGATCTCTGACACGCGTCCCATGAAAGGGTGGTTGAGATTTGCTTTTGTAACGTCTCCTCTCTGTACGCTGCAGGAGAAATTTGCTTCACTGCTTTTTCCATGGATGCCTTCTCTTTACACAAAGCTGAAGAACCCTACATTAAGATTAGACTTGATCTGTAGATTTGATTCAGAATCGACGAGGAATTAATAAGGTTAGACTTAGTCCTAATGTTCTTGGGTGCGAGAGATGAGTAGCCTCGTCCAATTGTTCATGTTAATGAATCAAATAGGAATTTAATAATACATAATATTAATTCGTTTAAAGATATTAATTTATGTATTGAGTTGAGACCCATTGAGAGCTAGCTCAACTAGCCATCTGAGATTTTGTTAACGGTAATAGAAAAGAAGATCAACAAAACACACTTTAATTTGGAAAGATTTACCCATGTGTGTGATGGATAAAATATGAAATGGCTTTGGCAAAGCCTGACAATTTTGTACACGACTCATAAAATTGACATGAACCTGATATTGATTTTGCAAGTTTGGGTGTAGTTTTAACGGGTTAACTCGGTAAATTCATGAAATAAATGAATCGATTTTGTATTTAACTCATAAACTCGTTTTAATCTGTTTAATTCGTTAATAGTGGTATTATAATTTTTTTTAAAAAAAGTTAGGTCTCTCAATTTATGTCTTATTTCACACCTTCCATTTTTTATACTCATTTAAATTTAGTAGTCATTTAATTTAATATTTATTTACCTTTGATTTATTGTTATAATAAACAGGTTAAACATATGTAATGTGTAGTGAGTTAATGATTTTTTATGTGGACTTGAAATACTTTAATTTATTATCTTATTTAGCGGGTGACACACGGATTGTATTGGATAATTCATCTAATAAATGATTCGTATATGAGTGTGATAGTTGAATTCAATTATATAAATAAATAGGATATGGATGGAGGGTTTTTTTGATACAAATTTGTTTTACCCAACACAAAATCGTTCTAGTCGACACGATTATTAGACTTAGTTTCGGTTGAAAGAAAGTAGGAATTCTAGTGAAAAGGAGCTGAATGGTGAGAGACATAGTGGCCAGCAATGTTATTGATAAAAAACGTGCGGAGGTTATAGTAGATTTTGGGGCAAAACAATAAAATGACATTATAATACTTTTTGATTGGATTATAATATCACCTCTTAGGTGGTATTAAAATAGACTTTATAGTACGAGTAGAGAGTATTAAAAATATATGGTTGGTATGCATATTTGATTTAGTAGCACACAATATTGAGTTATTTTTGGCATTCAAATGTTGTATAAGATTGTGTTAAAGTATTTAATTCTATATAACTCTTTAATATTTTTAATAACCCGGCAACCAAATGAGTTCGACATAGACACGGTAAGACATTTTAATGATAATATCCCCTAATAATTGCTTGGGCAAGTGTCTAATCCCATATAAATTCTCTACAATTGAATAAAAGAAAATTGTGTTGACAGATTCTTGGAAAGATCTAACTCTAAAGATCATGGAGATGTGGCTAACTAACGCCTTGTCCCTCTTAATTCAGGTAACAGCTTGAAAGTTTGGTATACATGGCGTGTCTAACTTTTCATGTGCATTACCTTCCGAAAAAAACTTTTCATGTGCATTAAAGGTATGGTACTTTGCTTCGCCTATATGTACCTACACGACAAAAGGCACTAGAAAATTTATTCGACAAATTGCCATAATGAGTGGAGCCAACTTAATAAAATATGTTTGTGTGTGCTTTGATATAAAAAAAAAAAACGTTGAGCCAATACTCTTTTAAGGCTTCCAAATTAAATCTCTTGAACAAAAGAAAAAATTACATAGTTATGAGTAACTTAACAAAGTCACTTGTGTCTCAAATTTTGCGGTTCAAATCTCGAAAAAAATACTGAATGACTAAGATGAATTATTGGAAGTTTAAGAATTTAGGTTCGTTTGATCACTTTTGATTGCTTAGAATTTTCAATTAGATTTTTTTTTCAGATAGAATACACTTATTCTTCATTTCTTTGTTAGGTTTTATGTCACATATTTTTCATCTCTTTTCTTTTGAAGGAAGGATAAATTCATCCTTGTATACGAGAGAGCGAAAGGTGCAAATATTTTTTTTTTGGTTTTTTTTTTTTTTTTTTTTTTTTTTTGGGACTGAATGTAGTTAGACCAATTCTTCTAGAGGTAATCAAATGAGGGAAGCATCACGATCAAGGATGGAACCCAGTCTTATTAAAGACGTAGTGGTTACCTGGAAAGACTGATGCCTTCGGAAGGAGAAAATATTGATACCATGTTGCAACATAATGTGATATGATATTATTTATCAATAATATTAAAATAAATAAGTAAAGGAATGTTACAAAAATTAATAATCAATTTGTTATATAAATAAATAAGTTTTTACTCTTTTTCTATGTAAGTTTAAGTAGGGTTTATCTTGTTCACTTAAAATTTTATTATTAATTGGTGAAATTATATAATCATTACTGTTGTAGGCTTGTGATGGGCTAATAGAGTTGTTAATCAAATTGAGCTATTCGAGTTCGACTTGGTTCGTTTTTTAAACGAACTTAAACTTGAACAAGTTTTTAGACTCGTTTAGAAAACAAGTTTTACAAACTCGATTCAAACTCAACATGCTTGACTTGTTTATGTGCAAGCACTCGAATTCAATTTGTTTTGAGCTCATTTGGGTTCGGTTCGTTTCTTGAACGAGTTAAACTTGATTAATTTTTTAGACTATTAAATAATAAATTTTTTAAATTCGGCTTAAACTCGCGTTGAGTTCGTTCGACTAACAGCTCTATGGGCCAATCTTCAAACTTCAAAGGCTAAAAAAGCTTTCGCAAATTGCATGTGAAATAAACCTAACTCGCTCACGAAGTCAATACAAATCGTACTCCTCATGCTCTTGTATCTTTCTGTACCCATTCTTCGATCTTACACTACCTTTTCAGGCATTTATTCCAAGCCTGCCCTCACTTGTATCCACCACAAAATAAGGAAATCGAGCCAATATAGGCGAATGATCAACGCATTATTGAATTCAGGAAATCACAACTATGATGGAATACAAAATCAGTAAAACTGATTTTTTAGTCGTTTTCCTTCCACAATTGCTGAGAAGGGATACGTGGCTTCTTAGTCACTCGGACATTGTCATTTTAGTTGTTTTAGGGTATTAGGGATGTCAACAAGTTATGATCAGATCATGGTATTCCGTCTTGTTTCTGTCATTATCATCCACGAGATTCATTTTATTGATATTAATCTAACAGATAGTTCTTTTTTTTAACGGTTCCACTCACTTATTATTATTAAATCAAATAGTACTATGTTCATACATAATATTAAACTATATGTTATGTATGAACCCATATTTGGCGTGGTCGATCCCATACTTGACGTAGTAGTTAATTCTAATATTAATTATTATGAATTTATGAGTAAAATTTGTCTTTGAAAATTGGTTTACGAGAAGAGGGTAGCCAAAAGTTTATTTACACACATTGAATCTTATATTTATCTGATGTGGGTTTGTGACATGCAATTATAGGAGAAATAGTTTTAAGTCTGCAACACCGCCATATGGTTGGCATATCGAATCATTCTTAGAACAATGTAATAATTTTGTAACAAGATCGAGGGCATAGGTGGGATTGATCTTTGCAAAAGGAGGGGGTGGTCCTTGTGTACCGTGTCTTCTTCTGCCAAATCAAAAAGGTATGCTTTGGCAGGGTATGGACTATGGACTTGGTCGCACCGACGCAGCACTAGCCGACGACGACTTCAAAGAAAAAAAAAAGGGGTCCCAACTCATGGGCTGAGCCCAACACGTCACTGCTCATCGGGTCCATGACTGAGGTAACGTGTCGTTTCATCAATTAATTCATCAAAAGTTTGGCATTGCCCAATATCTCGTGATTTCTTTCTCAAAAAATAAAATCATACGACGTCGGCTGAAGAAGTTTTCGTTGAAACGATGTCGTAGAATTGCACCGCATTTAGTTGCTTTCGTTTTCTGGACCTCACGCATGTTTGTTTCGGATAAACATGCCATGCTAATGGTTATGTCATGATGACTTCATATGAGAAGGTGTCTTTTAAGTCCCGAGTATTTTCTCCACGGAAGGATAGACTGGTGTTGAAATAAATTTTATCAGAACATCATATCAAGAGTCCGTGGCCCATAATATGGGTACGATTATTTTTGTTAATTGTAAATAAATTGAAATTCTATTAATTAAATAAAATAATTAAAATATTTATATAATAAAGTAGCTTACAATTCAAATCTCAAAAGATAAATAAATAATTTTTATTATTCGTGGTTGAAATAACTTTAAATTTTATTTTAAAATTAATCTTACGACTAATATTAACACCCTAAATTTAATAAGAAAAATAGGTTCTAAGGGTGTATTTGAAGTTATTTTTTAAAAATATTTTTAGAATTTTTTTTATAAGTACTTAAAAAAAAAAATATTTGAAACTGTCCTATTATTATCTCTACCACCCACGCCCCCACCATAATCGTCGTCGCTGTCACCACCTTTGTCACTGTAACCGTCGTCACCACCATTACCACTACCTTTACCACTACCATTGTCGTCACCATCACCACTATCTTTATCACTATCACCGTCGGCACCACCATCACGGTCGTCACTGCCACCATCACCCCCATTGCATTATCATCGCCACTGCCAGTGTTTTGAAAAACGCACCTAGGCGCTCATGCAGACGAGAAGCGAGATGAAGCGAAAACATCTCACCTGGAACACTCCAGGCAAAGCAAGTGTGACTAAAGCAAGAAAAGCGAAAAATCGAACGTTTTAGGTATTAGAGGCGAAGTTGTTTTATTTTTATTATGGACTGTTAGATTGGGCAATTGAAAAAAATTAAAAGATGTTGATACACTGAATTATCCTCTTATCACATAAATACAACTCAAAACCCTAATTTTTCTCAAATTTCTTCATTGGACACAGAACAGAACAATCTCATTTCTTCGTTGGACACAGAATAGAACAACTTCTTTTTTTCGCTGGACACAAAATAGAACAAGATCGATTGTTGTTCCTACACGATCGATTGTGCTGTTCCTACACGATCGACAGAGTCGATACACAGGCTGGACTGGACAGAGACAATCGCTGCCTGATCTTGCTTCCTTCCTCGTTGCACAAGTTAGTCTCTTGACTTTTCTCTTTTTCTTCTCTCTTCTATTTCTCTTTTGGTTTTTCTACTCTCTTCTAGTTTTTTTTTTGTTTTAACTATTTCTAGTTTTTCCCCGATTCTGCTCTTTTTTTCTGATTCTGAATCTACTCCTGTTTTTTTCTCTGATTGTGATGTTGTTTTGCTGTCTAGTTTCTGTTCTGAATCTGATAGTGTTGTGCTGATATTTTGCTATTTTGTTGTCTTGAAATGTGATTCAGTGCATTTAAAGATTTAGTATATATAAAATTAGAACTTAGATTGTTTAAAAATAATTAAACAAAAATATTGTTTTTTAACTGTTTGTTTCACTTTGCTTCGCTTCGGTAAAGTGTGTTGCTTTGCTTCTCGCCTAGACGTTAGGAGCCTTGGTCGTTTCGCTTCGCTTTACGCCTTAAATAACATTGACTGTTGCTACCATCACCCCTATCGCCACTGCCCCCATCGCCACTAGCACCGCCACCAATAGCACCGTCACTGCCTCTGCCACCATCGTCACTGTCGCCACCATCACTGCCATTGCCACCCACCACAACTGTCATCGTCTCCTACTATTATCACTGTCGCCCACCACCTCTCACCCCTGCTATAAATTGATGCTTAAATTCTTTTATTTCTTCTCTATGTTTATAATTTGATTTTGGAAATAAATACAAATATATTTTTTATTTATTATTTTTTATTATATTGTGCCTTCAGGCACAGATAATAATTAATACATTAATAATATCTTGAGTAATGTTGTACTACCTTGTATTGCCCACGCATTCTAAGAATATCTAGTTAAGATGATTCTTTGCCTCATTGGATCTCTCTCCAAGATAATTCTTTGCCGCAATCGAATCTTTCCACCTTTCGTATGTGAAAAGAAGGATTATAATCTTTAGGAATGGTTCAATAGTTAAGCCTGATCTTTGGTAATTTAGATATTTTAGTTTTAATTTTTTCCTACACCTCTTAAGGTATAGTCGCCCTTGTTCTTTAGGAATATGCTTTAACTTGGCTCAAGTTATAGTGATTATTGTTAAATTCGAAGAAATAATTGACACAAGTCCAAGTATCTTGTAACAATTTTTTTTTTAAAGATAATGATATGTATAAAAGTTGGGTTACGGACAATTTGATTACGTCACGGAGATGGAACCAATTTTTAAAAATTGATTGAAAATTACTACTTGACTAATTTAGAAACGTAATTGACGTGATTTACTGTTAGTGTTTGGACCTATTGAATGACGAATTCATTTATCTTGCAAGTTTCTATTCGGACAAGTTTTGTTTTGGCCTTTTTTGATAAAAAAAAAAAATGGCATCACTGTACAGAGGTATATGAATAAATGTTGAATGAGCCCATTTCTTAGGAGCTAACAACGTGAACGTCCTAATTATATCTTCTGTTCATACGGTGAAAATTCTGGTCATGTATTAGACCTTAGGCATTTGGAAACAAGCAGAATGGCCTTTGGCTAAAAATTGACAATGCTCGACTTGTTAAATTTATATCAAATCAAGAAAAAATAAGCGGGTTTCTTTTTAATTTTAATGAGTTTGAATCATAAACGTGTGTATTCTATACATTTTTGGCCCTATCTTTAGCCAATATGATTTTTCAACCTGTTGCTCCTCATTTTCCGTTTGAACAGATTGATGAGACTTGCATGCTGAATAACAAGAGTAATGCTAGATGGATTTAAAAACTAGACTTAAAAAATTGACTTGATAATCTCAATCATTGAATAGGTAGTAGGTCCCAATAAATGCTGGGACCTACAGTGAAATCAATGGTTGGAATTATCAAGTCAATTTTTTGAGTCTATGTAGCATTGGTCGGATAATAATAATCCCAGGAAATCTTCAATAAAATTATGAGTCACAAAGTGTTATGGAACAATCTCTATCAGGTTATGGTCCCTCCTTATCACGATCTTTACTGTCAACTGATTTGCCTTTTTCTAGCCTATGGCAGTGTTCTTCTAAGAAGAACATGCGATCCAACTAGATCAATTTGCATCGCTTGTAAGACTTGTTCAAAACTCTTATGGTCAACCCTAGTGAATACTCAAATCAAAATTTGATGTGAAGGTAAAAGGAATCCAGCTGCCTTGGAAGCTGCAGGGATCTGTTATATATGGGTTTTGGAGATATTTATTTGAAATGCTTACTCGTAGAAAGAGAAATGTAATATAAAAGGTAATGGTATAACAAAAGTAGGGTGTAATTGATACGGTAACAATAACGTTATGCACCGATACCAGAGAGGGTTAAATGTACAATGTCTCCCATAGAATAACTAAAGATTATTTATGTAACTCAAATTGGTGATGCGTAACTTTATCACTAATGCTTAGTTGTGTGAAAAAAAAGAAGAAGGAATTGTCAAATTTGTCTTGTAGTAGTGCCCCAGTTCTCAGTTCACCATGAATGAAGATTGATTTCAGGAGCTACCAGAAAAGAAAGGCTGATATTACGTAGGATGAATCAAGCTATTAATGTTGGAAGAATTTTCAACCATATATCTTGTCAGCTTAAGCCTCAGATGTCCCAATTGATTATGCTATCCAATTATAAAATTCTTACATTTATAGATGAAAAATTGAGGCTGAAGTACATTTAAGACATCAGGATTTTACATTACTTTGCTTAAATCTTGGTGTATGTAGCTTTATTTCGAGATGGATGCCTCTGAACTAGAAAGGTTTGTGATTACAATGGTAAAACACATAGAATCACTTCATCGAACCTCCTCTTGGGATGATTCTTAAGAAGTTTTTTTAGTAATTTTCTTGTGCACACGAGACTTGTTCTACGAAGATTAATTGAGTGCTTTAAAAGATCCCTCTTATTCATCTAATAGTATTTCCAAATTGCATGTTTCATAGTCACCAAGGTCGGTTTGACAAGTTTATTATTCCCATCTTTGACTTAGGCATCAAGTTTGCGGGATTATTGGACTTTCATGGCATGCTATTATTAAGCTCTTCAATGATTGAGGCAAAGAACTTTACAACCTCTTTCTGGTGGGCTTTTTTCTTTTCTTTTTCTGTGAAATTGATATTTCTCTAGCTTTGTTGGTAGTTGGTATCCTCTTAATGTACCCCTAAGATTAGGGCAAGTTGACTTCTGGTCTGTTCATGTGACCGACGTAAACACCGACGACACGTGGACGTTTCCATGGCACTTAATTAATTGAGGAAGATGTCAGTTGCACTTGTGTTGTGTTTGAACTAATTTATGCATATTTTGATTAATTTTCTCTTCAGTTTGATCAAAGACATACTATTTACACTGAGATAAAATATCTCATGATTTGGTATTAAAAAACTATTAAGATTCAAACTCAAGACGTCTGAGTTTACAACTCGTCATTGTTATGACTTAAACTACCTTTTGAGATTAAGAATATAATTTATGGTGCACCATAAATTATATTTTTTTTTTACAATCTCATTAGGAGTTATTTTCAACTTATTTTTACACCTCGCATTACATTAGATATTTATGAATCCATTTTGGAGCAATCCTAGATCTTTGATAAAAATGTTCAAACCATTTAAATTGAGTCTCTCTTAATTTATCTTTTATTTATTGGTATTCGTAGATGCACACGTGCGTTGAATGCTGATAATTTTAGGTTATAATTTTGGTTTTTAGTTTTCTCCAAATTGAACTATATGATCACCAATGAAATCCGCCTTTAAATTCTTATCTTGTTGATAACAAATATGTCAATAATTATGTCTATTGATTTTTCTTATGTAAATTGCAACAAACCAATCTTCTAATAAATAGATTTGAATACACAAAGCCCAAACAAGAAAAAATACCCAAAGCCAAACTTAATGATGCTTAAGATAACAAGCTGCTCTTTCGGATCGAGTGATTCTTAAGATATATGTTGAAAAAAATTCATAAGAAGAACAATAATAATTTTTGATTCTGAATTCACATGTCTATTCTAACTTGGTCAATTCAAGTACAAAATTAAATAAATAGAATTACTCAACTTACAACATGTTAGTAGTATTTTTATTTCGTCCATGAAAATATATTGTTAGGAGTTTTTTCCTTTGTTTTTCTTTTCTAGGAACATAACTATTTCAAGCATTTAAATACACCTGAGAATTACCTTGCAATACCATAGAGAACAAATGATTTGTAAAACTTGTATTTTCATTTTAGTCACCTGATGGGATTAAAGATATATCCAAGGGTTCTATAAGATTTATGTCTCTTTAATTGACAATAGCTCGCAGGAGAGATTTCTGACCAGTGAAAAATCACAACAAAAAGAAATTATTTAATTGTTAACATGTTTTAAGGATATTATTCTCAATCAAAAGTTTTGCACAAGTATTGAGATAGATAGATAGATAATATAATATTGAAGGGGGGTTAGTTAAATAATGTAATAGGACATGATTGACAATAAAAAATTAATAGGGTTATAAGTAGTATATATTTATATATGATTGTGAATGTAATTAATTCTAGAAGATCATTGAATATGATAGATTTATGTATTTAATTTAAGAAGTTAAAAGGGTATGAGGGATATAATGGATTTTATTATATTAATTGAGGGTAAAAAAGCAAATTTTTTTTTTTTTTTATTGTTAGCCATTTTTATAAGTGGTATGAATATAGATATAGATTACATATATGGCTTTAGGAGTGTACTCATTACTAATTAAATTGGCTTTATCGCACATCCGTCTTGAACGTGGTGTTTTTTAATTGTGCAATATTCTGTAGGAAAATAGCGCATTGATGGTCTAATGAATGGATCATAAAACTTATCTTTGAATTTAATGCCGCCTCTGTTTCAAAATAAAATAAAAAATTAATGCCGCCTGAAAATATGGCCCAAGCATTGAATAGCCGATTAGGTTTCTTGTGGACAGCACAGTGGCTCCAAAGGCAATCTGGCCCATTGGACATCCAAGTCCATGGGCCGAATTTCAAACCAATGAGTTAAGGCTTAAAAGTTGAAATTAGACATATGGCCATTTGGGCCTACCCATCTAGAAGCCTTTTAACCAAAGAAGGCCTTAAAATGGCTTTATGCTAAGCCATTCAGTGCAGCCAAGCATATTCCATACTTTGAGTTCACGGAAAAATCCAAAATAACCAAGTAAAGGCAAATCACTGTAAAGATCAAGCCAAATATTAATTGCAAATATATATATATATATATTTATATACACTAGTTGTGTCTTGTTTCAAACATGTTTTTTTTTTAAATATGGGTTGAATTATTGTAGTTAAAAAATTAAAATTTAAGTGAATTACTGTGGTTAAAAAGGTAAAAGTTAAGTGAGTTATTGGGTTAAAAAGTTAAAACTTAATTGGATTATCATGGTAAAAAGGTTAAAATTTTAAATTTAAATGATTTATTGTGGTTAAAAGGTTAAAATATTAAATATTAATAGAAATTGTCGGATCTAAGTGATTTGGGTTGTTGTTGTGCTTTTCTAAGTAAAGAATTTAAGCATGAGGTTTTTTTATTTTATTATTACTATAGATATATTAGGGCTTGTTGTTTTATACAAACTAAACTTGAGGAATGAAAAATCTCAATAATTGAAAGAAGTTTGTTCTTCATCTGACAAGATTTCATAATAGTAAAACTCTCATGGGTAACTTAATTCCCATCAAATATAGGAATTTAAATGGTATGAATAGTCATTTCTCATCAATAATGATGTGGAAGAAAATAATAATATTATTTGAATTTAATTTATTAATTTATTTAATTATTTATAATTATTAGATTGACAATGAATTTCAGGACTCACAATTAATCTAATAATTATAATTATTAAATTAGCAAATTAAATTAAAATAATATTATTAGTAAGAAAATAATACATGTGAATAAAATAATTTTTGATAACTTGTAAAACAAATAAATAAAATATTTATAATTTTAGATTCATATCCTAATTAAAGAGTACAAAAAAAATTATTCACAAGACATTATAAATCTTTAAAAAAATTAAAAAATATATATAGAAGATGAGATTCAATTCTGTGTTTTAACTTACATTCCTTCTTTCTTTGTTTCTTTTTCTTCTCTTTTTTAAATAAACTAAAACACCTCTAGAAACTTGACAACAACTGCTCCCCTTATTTTGACCGCTACATAGATGAGTTAAGTCCACCCTCTCTCTCTCTCTCTCTCTCTGTAATGCACACCCTATCATTGTAGCGTAGTGTTCAAAGTTTCAAACCCTAATTACACTCCTCTGTTCGCAAAATCTCCATCAATTCGTCCTTACTCAGATAATCAGTAGACTTAACGCCAGTCATGCCAACGACTAGACAAAGCTTATCTATTTAGAAAACGGCTCATCACTTGAGGTTAGCAGTCAATCTCATTCTATATTTTGCTCTGTATACTGAAAACACTGTTCTTTATGCCAATACACTAATAGCTCTCACCGCTTATCACTTTTTAGTTCTGATTTCCTGAATCAATATAAATATTTCTCATGTAGTGTGAAGCAAGTGGGTGTTTGTATAGGAAAAAGATGGCGATAAATTATACCCTTGTAATGACTTGGTGTCTAACCTTAATCATTGTCAGCTGTGCTTCTACTGATTCAGAGGTAAAAAAACTATGTAGAAATTAAATCTTTATGCTTCAATCAATTTTGATGATCCTGTTAATCACCTCAGGATCTTATAGTTGCTAGTATTTTAATTGTTAGGTCAAAGAAATTTCAAATACTGGTTTAGGTGCGACGAATACGCCAGTATCAAACAAAAATAACAATGTGAATGAGCAAGCTGGTAAACAGGACTCTGGTTCAGATTCTAAAAAAGTTAACCCAGAAAAGAAGGGTAAAGATCAAGTGGTTGGTTCGAAAGGTGTTGAGAATGTTAATTTCAATAAGGACAATCCAAGTAAGCAATTGGGTTCGAAAGGAGTTCAAACTGGGGAAACAAATGCAAATGGTGATGATTCTGTAGCGGGTGGTGGCAAGAATGCGGAGACAGGTGAAGGGTCAAAAACTAGAGAAATGCCTAAAGAAGGGATAGTGCCACCCTTGAGGAAGGAGAGCTTACGGGTTGAAGAATGTGATTCGTCTAAAAGTTGCACGGATGAGAAAAAAGCACTGGTAGCATGTCTAAGAGTTCAAGGAAATGGTATGTGATTCGCATCCTGTGGTTTTGTTGTTATCATTTAGTGCCATTCGTTACCGTTCAAGGTGTTTCGTCTTTGAGGATTGTTCTTTGTGATTCCTATTGTGTTTATCAATGATGCCTGCTTATATTTGCATTGAACTTTAATCCACAAACTCGCTTTTCTCCTTAAACTAGACACTCTTGATCAAACACAATCTAGCAATGGCTTTGTTTCACCTATTTGGTCTGCTACATGAATTGTACTTCACCATTTCTTCCCCTGTGGGGAAATGATGTTAAACAGTCTTTTATGAATAAATGTTTCTGTTTGTGGAAAAATCGCCCTGCATGGCCTGAATGACTATAAAATTAAGGTTATTGAAGGGCGGTAAAGAAATACAATTTACGAGAGAAAAAATAAAAGCAGACAAGATTCAGGCCACAAATATTTCAGACATTATAACTACTGGATGATTGGGCACAATGCCATGTTCATTAGCTTGCTATATAATTTTTATCATGCCTGGGGAGTTAATTGAGAATAGGAGATTAGATGAGTAAGAAGTATATTAGAGGTCATATGCCATTATCTGGCATTTTGGGCCATTAGGATTGGCTTGTTGACGTCTGTCTTTATGCATTGTTTGTTTTGATGTGGTACCATTAGCATGACAGAGGTGTTTTTTCAAGCCAATCTTCTTCTGTCAGGGATACTGGTTAGATGTGTTGTACTGGAATATAACTGAACTTCCTTTCAACTTTTGGCTTGCAACCCTTCATTCAATGTTGAAGCTATGAATGTTGGCTTGTGATCTTTCAGAACCTCCAGACCTTTCGTTGTTGATTCAAAACAAGGGAAAAGGCCCTATAAGTGTTATGATATCTGCTCCTGATTTTGTCCTCCCAGAGAAAGGGCCAATCCAACTTCAAGAGAATGAAAACAAGGAGGTATATACAAATAACACTTTATGGGTTTGAAAGCATAGTGAATTAACTGTTGATAAATTGTCTTTCAAACTTTATAACTCATCCGGCATGGCCACTTCTAAAACAAAACTAATGCGCTCTTGATGTAGTTTTCTTTATATGGTGTTGCGAACTGTTAAAATAGCATAAAATCTGATCATGTGATCTGCCTTTTTTCCAATGACAAAAAAAAAAAGATCTTCCCTTTTTCCTCTTAAAGCATGTTCTGCTATATTAGCTTTCAACTAACTTTATCTGAGTTATTTCCACATGTTTCTCTGTTTATGTTTTGTTTTGTGAAGAAATATGTTTATTTAAGAGGAAGTACAAAAATATATATTTTATTTCAAATGAATCTAATCAAGGTGAAAATTTAAGTAGCTACATGTATGGAATTGTATGAATGGAAAAGAATTTATACACTTAGATGCAGATTAGAAGGTGATACGTGTATAAGCAGAAACAAAGAAACTAAGAGAAAATAACCATAATTGACACAGGACAGTTAGGTTTCTGTCCGCTCGGCGCGAAGGGGATTAGATTGAGAATATCTAGAATATTTAGGGGTTTAGAGGTGGATGGGTGGTCATGGGCCTTAGGAATGACAAGGGATTCATTACTTGGATTAGAAAGTGAATTATTGGAGTTGTGTAGGAAGATAGTTGTTTGAGAATTATTGTTGCTAATATGGTTTTTGGATACTGATTTAAAGGCCAATTATGTGTGAAAAAGTTTGGCACGGATTAAGACTTGATAAGGTAGAGTTTGACTTAGTTTGGCCAATTAATAAAGTTTCCAATAAAAAAAAACTTAAAAGAGAAGAAGAGAGGACTTTAGGAATGCCAGTATGAACTCTCTATTGGCAACCCCCGAACGTAAGAATTGGAACACTCTAGGGATCCCCCTTGGATTTCAAATAGAGAAGATAAACAGAAACTCTTATTTTGCTTCACTAAAATGAATCTATTGGATGCTACTTATGTGGGGCTATAATCCCATTTTTAATAGTTGAGAAAAATGTCCCAAAAAAGTAAACGACAGGGCCTCAACTTGTACACACGTTGTATTATACTGAGAGATCTACAAAATAGACTTACAAAAAAGGCTTAAAACAAATTTTGCTCAAAAAGATTTGGTGATTAAGTTGAAGTTGTTAAAAGGATTTGAGAAAGGCCAAGAGTAAAGATTTGGCTAAGGCTGTAATGGAGGTTTTAGCCATAGTTAGGGATAAAGGAATAACGTGTCTGACACAAACAGTTAGTTACTCATATTCGTACATGCATTTTGGCCCACAAGAAACAGAAAAAGTGATCATTTCAGGAAGGAATGTTTTTGCCAAATGATTATATACTCTTCCTTAACATGTAGCGAGACCTAATTCAAAATAACAGGTCCTAATTTTCTTTGCATTCAACATACACTTGGAGATGACCCTTGGTAATGGCATATGCTCCACTGGAATTCTTGCAACTGCACCAATCTACCAGCTCATTAAGTCTTAATGTGCTCAGTGTCAAATTCACCGCATCATTCTTTTAGGATAACCTTGCAAAGAAAATATAGAGGAATCATCATAGTGATGTGACGTGGAATTTTTGTTAGCTTCATATGGAACGTGCTGCTTACAAATACTGTAGTCTGCATTGAGAAGAATCCATAGCATTAGTGGGTATATCTCTTCATCTTAAACAAAGTCATTGGAACTTCAGAAATGATTATCCTGTAACAGCTGGGATCTGACTGGTAATTTGCACTATGCAGGTGATGCTTCCCACCAGAACTGGGGAGACTGATAACTTCATTGTTCTAACAGCGGGAAATGGTAATTGCAGTCTTGATGTCAAGGATCTGATTG
The DNA here is from genome assembly GCA_023539305.1 of Ilex asprella. Classification (NCBI taxonomy): domain Eukaryota; kingdom Viridiplantae; phylum Streptophyta; class Magnoliopsida; order Aquifoliales; family Aquifoliaceae; genus Ilex; species Ilex asprella. The sequence continues at coordinate 41,508,988 of CM042186.1, read as the reverse complement.
TGCAGAATTCCAGGAAGGAAACTGGCTATCATTCCAAGGCCACAAACATCAACCTCTTTAATGGAACGCCCTCTTTTGGATTCATATGTTTGGCTGCAATATTGGTAATAGCATCGGTTTGGACGTGCATTAGCTTCCGGCGCAGGCATTTTGCAAGAAATGGCTCTAAATACCAAAAGTTAGACATGGAGCAGCTGCCATTTTCAGGGCATGGCAAAGTAGAATTGAACTCAAACGATGGATGGGACAACAGTTGGGGGGACGATTGGGATGATGTGGAGGCACCCAAGACCCCTTCAATGCCCATTACTCCAAGTCTCTCATCCAAACGTGTTGCCTCCAGACGGTCTAACAAGGAAGGTAGGAAAGATTAGTTATTTTATAGTGATAGATAATATTGATTACCTTCTGGTGATGTGTTGGTCCACTTTGAAATACACATTTTTTGCTCCAGTCTTTCCCAATTCAAATAGAAACAGAAACTTACACATGCTTTGTTCTCCATTTTCATTTAGGTCTTATTTACTTTTATTTTAAACCCACATGATGCTCTTTGGAAATTCTTTGTTTCTGCATGTTTTAGATGAAAGCAGTACCTGGGCAAACTGGGTAACGTTTATGCTCTGTGCCATAGTACTGCTTGAACCCGGATCGTGTGCCCCCGGAAAAAGACTTATCAACTGTGTGGGTTAGGACTTTTGAATTCACCATTAATTTTCTGCCAAAACAGTAATATTAATGATAAAAAACAATGCTAGATCTTGGAACAACACGCGTAGAAGATTGTCATGTTAACTTGTTTGAATTGCAATAACAACAATATGAAGTGAAGTTAGCGGTTGATCTAATGATCATTGTCTCTATTATTGAACTTTAAGGTTGTAGGGTTCAACATCATCATTCCGACGGCCTGACCACTAAAAAAACATGGAGCACCGACTAACAGGAAAACTTTTTGGAAGTTGTAAAGCCCCACCATCACATGGGTAGTTCCCAGATTGGTGGCACACGTGCGCGGTCTGGTCTGATGACATGTAATCTAAGCTGGGGGCAAATGACATTCCATCTCTCTACTGAAATGAAGAAGTGTTTTTTACGTTGTTTATTGGAAGAGGATTCATCTGCACCAAACTAAAGCGATTAACATAAAAGACTGAGGTTGTGTTTGGTTGATGTATCAAAGGGTGAGATTGGATTAATTTAGTTTCAATGGTAATTTAATATCAAGTTTGGATCAAAATACAAGGTTATGTCATAAAAGACTTTATTAACATTGACCTAATAGTAAAGTTTCATTTAACACTCCTTATTTGATATAAACCAATACCATTTAATTGGTGGTATTAAATTAGTTATAATTCCTATTGACATTTAAAATAACGAGGATGAACAACTGCACTTTTTCTCTCTTATTTTATTTCTTGGGATTCTGCCTTTACTGCCCGTTTCGGAACCGTCAAGTAGATTCAAAACAATCCGGTCAGAGGAAATGCTGGAATTGGCATCTGTATAGACTAGATATGTATACATTGATGTATAGTGTGTTCTATCTTTAATTTATAAACATATTAGTTACTATTCGTGCCTGTGGATGGTAGTGGTAGTGGTAGTGGTAGTGGTGAGTGGTGATAAGTGATAACTACCGATTGTGATGGTAGCAACTTTAGATGACAATGGTAATGGTGGTGGTGGAGCGATAGGAGTGGTGGTGGTAGGAATGATAATGAGATAGTGGTGGTGGTAGGGATGATAGTGGGATAGTGACGGTGGTGGTAAGGTGGTGGTGGGCTTGGTGATAGTGTGGATGGTGGGTTGGCGACGCTAGTGGTGGTGGTGGGGCGGTGAGGGGGTGGTGGTGGTTGGGCTAATAGTGGCAGTGACAATGGTGGTGGTGGTTGGTCGGTTCTAAATACTATTTTTTTTTAAAAAAAATACTTATGAGAAATTATAAGTTTTAGGCACACTTTTAAAAAGTCAACTCAAACACACTCTTAAGAGTTTTTTTTCCTATTAAATTTGGGGTGTTAATATTAGCTGTTACATTAATTTTAAGATAAAATTTAAAGCGATCTCAGCCGTGAAAAATAAAAATTATTTTATTTATCTTTTAAAATTTAAATTGTATTATACTTTATTATATAAATTAATCCGTTTTTCAAACATGAGATTGATATTAAATAATAGACCTGTACGTTATCTAAATCATGATTCAAACATGATATAGTTAAGATACTACAAACCGGTTAAACAATTATTATTTACCATTACGAATTCATTGAAAATCAATTATCTAATCTCATACTATACCCGATCCAAACATTCTTCAATAGCTTGTTTAGTTGTCGTATTAAAAATGGATGAATTAGATAAAATAATACGGTCTAATACAATACAAATGAATTAAAGACAAGATTAAATATGACATTAATATAATACGTAATTTTATCTATTGTTTGATAATACACAATATAATTATTAGATACTAGTTATTTAATCCATTCGGTTGTTTGGTTAGAGAATTATTTCATCGTATTAATTTTGAATTAACAAAAATACTCTCAATTAGTGTTTGTTACATTGATGATAATTTAATTTTATCACTTGAGGGGTTATAATAAATAATGTGTAGAATAATACATTTGAGTTAGATTATAATACCACCTCTTTTGGTGGTATTAAAAAACTTCTATAATACGAGTTTATCATATAAAAATATACAATAAGTATACGATTAATATATGTTTTTAAAATTAATACGGTATTAAATATGTTTACCAAATAAAGTATTAGGCCCAATTAAATAAAAAATAGTACAATTCAATATTTAATTTTTTCATAATACGTCTATCAAACAAGTCCTAAGTATATATTTACAAATATATACTTGATGCACTTAATGTTCAAAAGCATGTGTAATTATACAGATAAGTACCTGGCCTGCCGGGCCAACTTACTATTTTCATCACGGCCCAGAGAAAGTCGTATGAGCTCATGTTCTATCCCAAAAACAATGACAACCCACATGTGCTATTGGAGTTATATTAGGAGTAATGTTATTGGGACCTAATTTATTGACTTAATTCACTATAATCTTTAGATTGATTGTAGGGCCCATCAAGCATTAGAATTTAGTATTGATCCAATGGTTCTATTGCAGTCACATCGTTATGTCAGTAAATTATATCAGTATTTTAAGTCCAAATAGTATTACTCTTATATTAGAGATTTCATTGATTTTTTTTTTATATCTACATCAATTGATCACCATTATAATAAATAATAATAAATTATTATAAGATTCTACGGAGAGGATCCGACACCCAGAAATTGTTGAAGAGAAATTTGAAAGAGGGGCAAAATAAAACCCCATTATAGAGAGAAAAATTAGTCATTATTTTTAAGCAGAAATTAATATCTAAAAATTGAAAGATACTTGAAACAATCAAAGATTACTATCTAAATATATATAATTAATTAGGTTAGAAGAGGAGATTAGGGAATCTCATTGAATTTTGAATTGGACCCACTATCAATTTAATGACTATAACCTATCATATCAGCAAATAAGATTATTAAATTAGGTACAAATAATATTTTTATTTCTACTATATCTGATTGTTTGGCAAGTTAATACAGGACAAAATACATTATCTCTTGATCACGTCTCCACCAATTTTTCTATTCCCATGGCACTGTCTTATTTCCAAACCCATATTACAAATTTTAAACTTTCATTTCTCACACACAGCCAACGGCAAAGGTAGTTGGGAGCATGTGAGTCCACCACGTGTTGTCTATTGATTGGAGAACCACAAACTGCGCACGTGCAGCAGTTGTATCGTTCTTTCTGTAGGGCTATCACGTGGTAGGGCCACCAACAATCCTGTCAGAACTTGCACTTGCTCTCACATGACAAATCCTCCTCCCCGGCACACGTGTCCCGGTGTTTCCTGTTTTATATGTCCTATAATCGACGTTGATTTTCTGACCAAAAAATAAATAAAAAATCACCGTTGATTGCGATTTCGAGATTGGCTTTTGGACAAAAACATCGTATACAGGGGTTGTTACTGATTGCCTGCAATTCTGTCGACTTATTTCTAGTGATGTGTCTAATTATTTATGGTTAACTAGATGGTTAATCGATAAACAATCTTCTCTCATTAGTCCAAGTTTTCCTTCAACCGGGGATTTTTGGTCAAACACTAGTAGAGGAAGCACCGATTAAATTCGAATCCACAAATTTAAAATTTAATAAGTGATTATTAAATTAATCATTAATCTCGCTTAACATAACCCTTAATTGAAGTTTTTTAGTCAAACACTAGCACTACGGCTTTAAGACTCAATAACTTTGGTCATTAAATTAATCGTTAATCTCATTTAACTTGGGTTGAATGATTGTATTATATTTGATCCTGTCAATTTGAGTTTGTATTATTTTCTTGTTATGTTTATGCCTTTTTATGAAATATAAACCATAACGTAATGAAGTGTTTTTTTTTCTCTTTAATTTGAAAAATGCCCACTAAATTAAAAATCTATTTTATCAACATCCTAATAAAATCAACTAAAAATTAGGTATTTATTCAATACATATACGACCACGTTGAATGAAATCTGCATTCTTACAATACCGACATCAAATTTATCGTTATTGCACGGGAAAATTTCTGCAATCGATCTGAGACAGCGATCAGTTTGCTAGTGAACCTTAAAATAATCACGAGGTTAGGAAAAGGGGGCCAGACGTTCGTCCGGCTTATTCCCTCCGAAGCTCAAGTGAGCAAGAGTGGGAGGATTAAGTTCAATTCAATATGTTTTTTCGGTTTGATTTTGTGTACCTCTCTGTTCATTTCTCTGAAGAGTATTTATATCTGGACTCGAAATGATTGCTCTGATACAGAGGTCATCTCAGGGTTCAATGCCCTTCGCACTTACCCATACGTAATGATTGATTTTTACCTGGATTCTTGTGTCATTAATACCCGGAGGGTGGAACCAGCCCTCAAGGCAACGTCGAGAACCTCTCGTTACATTCGAGTACTCGAGTGCCTATGAACAGCGTCTAACACCTACTCCTGAGCACTCGGCGTCTAGAGAGCTAACACCCATAATTCTGTGCTCGGCGCCTCAGCCATTAATGCACCTACTCATGTTTATCAGGTTAGGTCTCCGAGAGCCCAGAGACTCATTAAATGTTCTGTCTAAATCACTCACGTCTCCATAAATGCTAGGTCACATCATCCTGATCGCTTGTCAGAGGTTGTACTCGACTTCACGAAAACACCTCCCCTCAACTTCACTTCTCGACTCCTTGGTTTCACTCCTCGGCCTCTTGTCTGCTACACCCTTACACCTATCGCCTTGGGGGCTGTTAAGTCGCTTCAAGTCCCTTCAGTTATCATATAATTGAGTTATCTGTATTTGATAATAATCTAGCATATTTATTATATTATACGCATTAATTGATTTTAATGTTCTAGAGTTTCCGATATCCATTAACCTTAATTGCATGTGCAAAAAAACTGAGTACAACTTTGATCAAATCAATTCGCATGCTTTTCAGTAGGGATTGCATATCCATAAATACTTTGAAAAGTGCCAAACTGCGTGTTACAGAACTCTGCCCAAAGGCATGTTACGTAGTTAAAAAAAAAAGAGAGAGAGAGAGAGATTGGGCCCTAAAATCCATTGCAGTTAGTGGGGACTGTGGACTTGTATCCATTTTTCTGGGATTCGAGTGTCGGCTTTTTGATTCTAATTCTCATTTTGAAAACTCACTTCCTTTGGGTTTTGAATACCAGAGTCTCAAGTAATGATGTTAATTTTATGATTGTTTTTGCTTTACAGCCTCTTTGGTTTTCGATTAGAGCTAATAATTAAGTCGAATTATTTTGAACTTAGTTTGGGCTTGACTTGTTTGTTTAAATGAGTTGAATTTGAACAATTTTTTAGGTTATTCTTTGACTTGACTTGGGATCGCAAAATTTGACTTGTTTATATGTAAAATAATCAAACTGCTTAAGTTCGACTCGTTTTAAAGTCGACTTGTTTAACTTGAACATTTTTAGGCTTATTTAAAAAAATTCGATTCAATTATCAATCTTATTTTCAACAAGACTGCATGGAAGATTACAAAAACAGTTTATTATATTTACCAATACATGAGAGAGAGAGAGAGAGATCTTGTGCCTCTTGAGGGGCCTTTTGCCCTGCTCTTCTTATTCATACCTAATCAATCAGTGTGTGAAAAATTCATATGACGTCTCCATAAAATATAATGGTCATAAGCTGGCCCAAGCTTGAAATCAGAAATTATGTCTACCCACCAGAAGGTGGAGACCGGCGCACCCTCATGCCACCGCTACCGTGATTGGCTCACTGGATGTGGGTCCCATCATGAAAATTTTAATTTATGAATTATAATCATTAAATTAATTCTAAGAATAATCAAACATTAAAATTTAATATTAATTTGAGGGTTATAATAAAATTACATTATTAAACTAATAATTTTTAAGTTTTAATAATATTATTCTTATGTTATCAAGAAATCAATCGATTTGACTTCTAAAAAGTCAAAGTGTTTTTTTTGAATTTGACAATTTTTTTTCTTGGTTGGGGCATTCCATTTCCTTCATTTTCCCTCAATTTCAGGGCCTTTTCGGCGGATCTCCATTGTGAACTTTTTTCTTCTTCTATTTGTCTGGGATATTTTGTGCTGTTCAACTTTGACATACTAGTCAAATTTAGACCGTCGTCCCAATCATAAAACAATAGATCTAGTTTCTAAATTTGTTTTGGCTTCAACGTTAAGAACAGTGAAATTCACCTAATAACATTTGAGGTGTATTTTTTCGGTAGCACGTTGCCAATTACTAATTTTAGCGTTAATTTATAAAATTTTAAAGATCGATTATAACTTTTTATAATGTTTAGGATCGATTCTAAACATTTTTAAATTGATCATAATATTTATGATCGATCTTTATATGTTTTGGGACTGACCTTGAAATGTTAGGTTCAATTTTAAACAACCAAAAAGATTATAATTTGGCCTTCAAAGTTTGTAACTTAACTTTGAAAAATTGTATTTTTTCTTAAGATTGATTATAATTGCTTTTGTTGTAGTTATATCTCCAAAAATTGTGTATTCACTCATAAAAGTTATATATTTTAGTACCGTATTTTTTTTTGTTACGAATTGTTTAAGTTTGTGTCGAATATTCCTTTGAATTTAGATATTCATCATTATAGTCTGAGCGAGTTTAAAACATATTCTCTGAAAAACAAGGATGACCGATCTTAAGAGGAAATGATTAAACTTAAAACATTTAGATTATCAAGGATTAAACTAAATTATTGAATCACCAATAATTTTTTTTTAATATTGTATCTATTTGGCTACCTAGTCAAATCATGTCAATGTTAGAGCATCTTTAACCCAACTCTTCCAAATAATTAGTCAAAATATATTTTAATATTACATTCTCTATTTTAGTTAGCACTCTAACAACACTCTCTATTTTACCTAAATATTTCACTTAACTTTTATTTACTTTTAATAACTTAAAAGGAATATAATATATATATATATAGAGAGAGAGAGAGAGAATTTAGAGAGGTTAAATGATTTTTTACATTTGGAAAGCCATTTGGATAAAATGAGAAATAAACGGTGGGGCAGAGAGTGATTTGGAGAGTGTTTTTTATGTTTAATTAACTAAAATAACTGATGAGTCCGAATTTTACTAAGCTAAGGCCCAATCCGAACGGAGTCGAAGAAGCCCATATAAAAGCTCAAAAGACCCATGGAGCTGGGTCTACCTCGTCAAAGGGAGGTGAATAATGATCCAGAGGTGAATAGTGATTCGGAGGTGAATAGTGAATCGGAGGTGAATAGTGATTCGGAGGTGAAAAGTGATTCGGAGGTGAATAGTGATTCGGAGTCCAAGGAGATCAAGTGGCCAACGCCCAAGTTCCTCCAAGAAGGCGCGGGCGTCAAGAGGACAACACCCAAGAGGCCGAAGGCCCTTGGGCGTCGCCCAGGCTCCCCTTGGGAGCCGCCCAGGCACTTCGGGCGTCTCCTCCTCTTCCTCCCTCCGTCCTCCTCACTCGAGTCCAAGACGACCAAGCCCACTTCGAAGCAAGCCCGAGCTCAAGGCTCAAAATCAAGACCAAGCCAAACTCACTATCATTCTCCAAGGATTACGAAGGAGAGAGAAACGAGCTATGAAACTAAATGGGTGCTTGGAAGCCGAGAGAAGGAAGAGCTGAACAACGAGATGAGGACACCCCCCATGGGGCGCCGCCCACCTCTCCACACCAAGTGGGCGCCTCCCACTTTGGCCCTCTCCTATCCTCCATTCTCCCCCTCCTCTCCTCCTTACTTCAAGACTCAAGTCCAAGGCTAGGCATGTGCACACTCCAAACCAGAATGATATCCGAGTAAATAGGAGCACGAGGAGGAAGACTCGGGATACTAAGATCTCCTACCGAAATTCCACCTTCCAAAGAAGTCTACTCCTACCATAACTCTACTTACTAAAGAGGCTCACTCCTACCATGTTTGTACTTACCAAATTGACGGGGGACTTCTCTCTCACGTCACCGCCTCGGTGAACCTATATAATGTAAGCCCTAACTGTATAAAGGGCAAGAAGAAGAGGAGGATGACTCTTGAGACACTACACTAGTTGCACTCAGCAAGCTCTCTACACTCTCTCTCTCTAGATTCATTGTAAACACTCCGGAATATCACCGTTGATCAATAAAACGCCTAAGGCCACCGTCGCCGTTCGAAGAGTGGACGTAGGTCATCCGAGACCGAACCACTATAAATCTCTTGTGTTGACTCTTATTTACAGTTTTACCACTAATTGTCATTAATTGCTTATTAATCACTCTAGTGACTGTTAATTTCGCACGAAGACGATTTTGTGCATCATCAATAACTGAAAGAGAGAGAATGAAAAATGAATTGGAGATGCCCTTACGCCTAATTTAAGTTTTCCTATTTGGCGAGACACAAGTAGAAGTACATTCAGCAATTTATTAATTTCTTTAGCTTAAAAGAGATTGTGGGGGCTCGAAAATCTTATCAATGACAGGGGATATCGGTCCGTTGGAGCAGGAAAGGTCTTATGCACAATCATTTTCGACTATGGACAGGCAAGTATCAAATAAGATCTATTTATGGCCTTGTGTCCCTAGTCGATTGTAATTAGCACGTTCTAAGGTGGGTCTCCATCTCTTTTTCTCCTCCTGTTCACGTCTGCACAGCAATATCATTAAAGCTAAAGTAAAGATTGCCCACACAGCAAGCGGATTGGATGGCTAGGGCTAGGAACCTTGTTGATTATATAGACTCACCGTCACCGGTGTTGCATGTGTTTCCTCCTCTGGACTTTCCTAGGTTTGGCTATTCAAGAAGAACCACAACCAACTCCAAAAACAAGAGAATTGTCAGTATTTAGTTTTTTATTTTTTTCAAAAAAAAAAATTTAGATTCATTTAACCCAAAAGCCCTGTTTGATACAAGGGTTTGGGCGGGTCTACAAAAAGGGGTTTTAAAAAATAGTTTAATCGATTGTCTTAGCTCATGTTTTGATGCATTGCTCAAACTCGAGATTTACACAGACTCAGACTCCCTTAAACCCATGTGTAAAAGGCTTCATCAAATTCATATATAAAGGTTTCATTATGGGTGACTCAAGACAATTTGAGGTTTAAAGTGAAAACACTAAATGAATCATTTTTTTTTAATTTTTACTATTATTTTTTAAAAAAATAATTTATTTTTAATTTATTATGTGTGAGAGAGAGATAGAAGAATGATGTGGCAGTGTTGCAAAAAAAAAATGTTTTAACTTGTTTTTGTTTTTGTACCGGAGAGAGAGTTTAATTTCAAAATTTTTTAATGTTTTTTACATATTATATATATATACATATCGAGAGAGATAGAGAGAGAGAGAGAGAGAGTAGGTAAGAATAAATATAAGTTGACTTTTGAGTATGTTTTATTTTTTCAACTTATGATTTTTAGGTTTAGAGCAATGCTACATGGATTTAAAAAGTAGACTTAAAAACTAGACTTGATAATTATAACTATTGATTTCACTGTAGGTCCCAGCATTTATTAGGACCTACCACCTATTCAATGGTTGAGATTATCAAGTCAATTTTTTAAGTCTAGTTTTTAAGTTCATCTAATATTACTCTTAGGTTTATAATGTTATGAATTAGATCATAAATACAAATTATTATAATAAAATTTTTAATTGTAATTAATTTTTCGGGGCTTTTTTTAGTGTTTAAAATTTAATAAATTTAAATTTTTTCTGGGTTAATAATGTATTTAAAATTATGAAACCTTCTAAAAATTCGATACCTAAAATTTATTTATTTTTTAATACTGCTGAGCGACCCCTGGAATTCATCAAAACCAGTCCAATCGTTCACCCAAATTCCATCCAAACATGCTAAAAATTCAATATGACCACTAACAAATTGAATAAAGAGTAATGCTTTGTATCCCAAATTTGTATCCCAAATGTGCATTCCAAATCAATGGGAACCATTGGATGAGTGGGTCCCAATGAAAAAAGTTGATGGGACCCACTCATCCAATGGTTCCCATTGATTTGGGATACATATTTGGGATACAAATTTGGGATTTGTAGCATTGCTCTTGAATAAATTAGGATGTTTGTTACGAGAATATAAAACTACGAGAAAATAACTCTTAGAACCCTTTCATCTGAATTATCCTCGCAGAAAAATATGTGCTTATGTACAAGGTAGGCAACTGAGAACAAGAAAACTATTCTATATAGTAATAAACAAGAAGTTTTAGTCCTTTCTTGTGCTCCATCAACAAAAATGGACTTAATAAAAAAAAATAATAATTCAATTAATCAATCATATATATTTTTTTGTTTTGGTCTCCCAAGAATTTTAATTGCTAAAGAGTCACCGTGGAGTGAACAAGATATCTGAGAGGACAACCATATTGAAGGAGGTGCTCTCTTTATGACACGTGTAATAACATTTAATAATCTCACATGAGAGTGACAAGACCAATCACGTGAGAGATATCTCACTAGACTGTCATTAGATAGCAACTGAACTGTTCAGAGAGTTCAAAAGGGAAAGAATGAGATTGGTCCTCGTTATGATTGAGTTGTTTAAACAGTAGACGTGGTGCTAAAAAGATGTTTATGATTCAGACATTTTGGTTAAACAAATAGGCATGATCATAGGCTCAGTAGAAAGAATTGTTGGAGAGATCTCAACAACTTCATGAACAAAATCGCCTAATTTGGAGAATGTGTTCACCTTAAGTCAAAAATGATGGAAATCATAACAAAAGAAGATTCTATAAAAGGCATAAGACGTCAAAGTGAAAGGTACACTGAACTCTCATTGCTTTTTCACAGTTTATTCAATTCTATTACTGACTAAGTATTGGAGTGTCTTCGATCGATTTTAGACAATTTATTCATTTTACAAGAGGAAAAGACTTAAAAATAAAGTTCAGAACCCATTCATAAAAGAGAGATCATTTATTCATTTCCGTAAGAAGTAGTCTCGTTATTTGCCTTTTACAACTCTGCCGTGCCTTTGTTAACATTGGTCCCGTGGCATTTATTCATATGGGAGCGTACTGCAACTGCCAATTGTTTTCTATTTATTGCGATTTCTAACTAATTATCGCATTTATGCTTATTTACATGACTGCATAGTTTGAACTCTCAAATTAAACTTAGCTTCTGTTAAACCAACTAGACCTACATTAGTTAGTCACCTCTAATTCTCTCAAGATTTTGTCACCAACAGATCAAGTAGTCAGTTTTTGTTAAATGTAAGGCTTGATTTCTTATGAACCCTCCTTAGAGTTCTATTATCTCCTATTTTAGATTTCACCTCTCTCATTCATAGATGCTTTGTACTCTTCTACTAGATATATGTTAGTCGAAAATATTAATAATCTACCTAATATTATAGTTACGAAGTTTAATGTTTAACTCAACGACAATTTTTTTATATATATAAGCAAAACAATGGTTAAAATTGATCTAATTTTCACTTATTTTGGATTCAGTGATATACAATTCATCCCAAATTTTTTTTTCTCGCTTAAAAATATCATCTTTTCTATACAACCCCCAATGTTAGACAACTCAATCAACACATTCTCCAATATCAATAACTCTACTGATCTGCATCTACTTCTTTCTTATTTTCTCTCTCCTCACTTTAATTTTAAATTATATAAATTAAAAAAATAAATGGGTATTTAAAATAAAAATATTACTAATTTATTTATGTTGTAATAATCTAGCAATGTATATTGGAAAAAACCTTGCATGTGTTGGTTAGTTCATTGAAATCGTCTCTGATTTTTTTCGTTTGTTGCGTTCCTTTCACATTTATGATCTTGCTTTGAAGTGCTTCCGAGATGTCTGCTCTTTAAAAGGTACAAGAAAGGGGCCACTGCTTGAAGTTATAGAAACACACATTAATCATCCACCAGAAGTCATCCGTCCTTATCCTTATTATATTCCATTAATGGAGGAATTTTGATTTTTTTACAAACAGTTATTCCTCTAATTTGAATTGTACAACATTACTTAATTTATAATCCTAAACTTGAGCTTGTAGCTACCTATTAAAACAAGCAAACTCAAGTCTTAGACATGACAACGATTGGACAGTGCCTCTCTAAATGTCGCTTATGAGACTTGAGCCCGCGGCTTCTTTTTGAGAGGTGAGGTGCTGCCTACCAGAGCTAAAACCCGTGATGGAATGGAGGAATTTGAATTTGAATTACTGTTTTAAGCACTACACGAAAATCTTAGAAAAGGGTGAAAGGAGGATAAGATGAAATGTCTTCTCTATGTAGTCTCAAACAAATCAATTGATAAGTAATTTCATGGAGCACAAGGTTTGAATAGTCCAAGTCCAAGTCAATGTCAATCTACCATACCAAGTTCAACGGCACGCAAATTTGTATTAACCTACCAAGTTAAGTAGGCAAGCACCAAAAATTATATGCAAATTGAGCAAATTTAATAGCTAACTTTAGGTAGGTCTCCTCTAAACTTTGTATTGAGTGGTACAAAATTGAAATTTGAGTCTCTGGTGGTTTTCACTCACACCCACTGCTATTGGAGTCCACATAGATGTAAAGTGGATTGGTCAAAAGCTCACCAATTTCAGCGAGAATGCTTTTAAAAAATAGCCAAACCAATAAAGAAGCATAAAGTGAAAGTGTGCATTGTGCTGGTTTAGGAGACAATACGAGGTCAAAAACAAAGCCTCCAATGTGAAAGCAATACCTTCTTTTCTTTCTCACCAACCTAAGATATCTCCTCTCAAAACATCTATCACCTTTAACATTCCCTCTAGTACCCTATTTTGAATTTTACTAAGTTTTTACGCACTTAAATAATATTTTAGTACCATTAAAAATTTGCTATTCGAATCCCTAAAAAATATAGATAAATATATTTCAGAGATTTTTAACTTCGGACGATATGTTCAACTCTTGTAAAAGATCTCTTATATACACGTTTCGAGTACTTTGTGGACAGTTTTACTAAATTACATTGGAATCGAGGGTTCATTTGTGAATTTTTTTTGTTAAATATGGAAGTGGGGAATGTGAATCCTGTAGTCCAAATCCCACCCTCCCATCTTTACGGTCAGACCTGTCAATTTGATCTGAATTTGATTTGAATTTAAATAGTCAGATATGGATTAATATATTTTTACCTATAATTTGAATTCAAATCCGAATTCGGTATCTTATATTTCACGAATTCAGATTTAGATATATTTATATCTGATCCGATTATTATATGATTTAAATTATTTATATATTTTTATATAAATATTAAAAAAATTAAGTGATTGTTTTAAAAAATTAAATTAAAATTTCGGTATAATTTATTACAATTTAATTAATTAAGTTTTTAGGTTGAATTTGATTTTCGAATTGTTTATTTATTCAGAAATGAGCTATTAAAATAAAATTCACCAAATTATCGAATCGAATTCAGATTGATCTTTTAAAATTAAATTTGAATTCAAAATCGTTAGAATTCAATTCAAATCCCACTAAAACTAACTTAGAGTACCATAAGTTTGCAACAGGCTGGCTAGCTTCTCCCAGTGACGGCACAAAGTGGAGAAACATAAAGCAACACTCGACTCGACAGCGAGTCATTGCCATAGTGGGAACTATAGCCCGCCGTGAACGCTACAAAACCGGCGACAGCCGGTAATTGCGGAGATTTTGCCATTTTGTCTTCCATGTGACGTGTTTTGATTTCCTGTTTTCACACTTTTTTCTAGATTTTAATATAGAATTTCTCATTTTTTTTAAATAAAAAAAAACCGTAGAGAAAATACAATAGAGATTTATATCTTTTCCGGCGGAGGCCGTTGATTGCGGTTGAAGTCATCTTCCATCTTCTTGGTGTTAGGCAAAGAGCAGGGGCAATACGGACAATCCACTAATGAGGACAGAGGACACCCCATTTCTTCTTTACTTGTTTTGGTGATTCTAATCCTTAGGCATCAGATATTACAGTTAAACTTATTAAGTGTGTTTTGATTTTCACCTTCTGTATCCCTAGCATGAAATATGTCTAATCAATACTTTTATATGTTTTATTATATCATCTATTGACATAAAAACCAAATAAACTCATAATTTTTTGAGAAAAAAATAGTAATTAATATAAATATATTAAAAAAATCAATTAAATACTCATATGCATATAATTATACTATTTATTAAAATAAATCAAATAAAGAATCAGACTGTAATAGATACAATATTTTATATCTTTAATTGAGATAATTTAGTCGTTTAATAAATTATGTTAGTTTCATAACTAATAAGGGATCTAAATATAATATTTTGAACTTAAGAGTTTTAACTGTCACACGTCTACAGACTTTAGGGTGTCTGTGTATAATTTACTAATGGATATACTAATAAACATTAACGACATAGGTCTAAGTGTTACCCAAATACAAATTTCAAAGAGGTTGTATAAAATATTATAAATATTAGGGATCTATGTAATTAAGTAATAAATCTTAGAATGTTTGAGTGTAATTTTCTCTTAATTTTATTTAGAGTAATATTATTTAGATTTATAAATTTGACATAATAACATGACTTCATAGGAATTATTAGATCAATACTAAATTCTAATATCTATAATATAAAATGGAGCGGCTCAAATCTCAAGACTTCAACATCCAACGGTCACAAATCAATTAAGGCTTCAACATCTAACGGCCTCAAGTCAATCTAGATTTCAACATCTAACGACCTTCATTCATCAAAGATTTTAACAAGCCGATTCTACGGTCTCAAATTCACTCATCAAATGGTAAAAAAATTATAATTTTTTTTTAATATTTTATCTTTAAAAAAGTCAACAATTACGGCTGAACTTCTAATACATCCTATGGTCTCAAATTCATTCATCCAACGGTTAAGAAATTATAATTTTTTTCCTTAATATTTCTCTTTTCAAAAAGTCAACAATTACGACTGATCTTAAAATACATCTTACGGTTTCAAATTCATTCATCCAACGGTTAAGAAATTATTATTTTTTTCTCCCAACAGGTCAACAATTACTGTTGATCTTAGAATACATGATTTTCTCTAACATAATAATTAAATTGATCAAATTTGTCATTAATATCATCTATGTAGTATAATGTTTTGAATTTGTATAAGACACAATGAGTTAAAAAAAAACTCCTCAATTTTAGATGAAAAAAATAAGGGCGTTGCTTAACACATTTATAATTAATATAATTAATTTTAATTTTAATTTTATTTAATTAATTATATCAAACTAACATGTCTTAAACATATCTTAAATCAAAAGTTCAAGATTAAATTTTTTTATCTCTTAAGAAAACTCAATGCTAATATATTCTTATAAATTAATAATTTTGTAATAGCTTGTACTAATTAAAAAATAAAAATATTTTATAAATGATATTTTTAAATAATTTTTTGATATAAAATATTTTAGCAATATGCTCTTTGATAAATTAAATTTTTAGTTTCTATCAAATTAAAAAATTTTGGAGATATAAATTAATATATTTTTAAGTCAGTTTGTAATATAAAATAAGGGGGCTTCAATAAATCAATTCTACAGTCTCAAATTCATTTATTCATCGGTGAAGAAATTATAATTTTTGTCCTTAATATTTTTTCCTAAAAAATTAACGATTATGACTGATCTTGGAACAAATCCTACAGTCTCAAATTCATTTATCCAATGATCAAGAAATTATAATTTTTTTCTTTAATATTTTCCCTTCCAATAGATCAACGATTATGACTGATCTTTAAACACAAGATTTTTTCTGACATAATAATTAAATTGGTCAAATTTATCATTAAAATCATCTATATAGTATAACATTTTGAATTTGTATAAGACACAATGATAGTATTTTAATTAAAAAATCTCATCACTTTAAGATTTAAAAAAAAAAAAGTTTTATCTATAATACTTAAAAACAAACTCCAACACTATCAATCTAATTGTCACAATACATTAAAATTTTAAATTATGTCTCAATAGCATTAGTGAAAGAAAATTAATTGAGTCAAACAAGTTGGATATTATAACCAAAAAATAAAATCAAAAAATCCATACCAAATCTCTTAAAATTAGAAAATTAAACTTGATTCCTTAGAATATTAGTATGATTTGTTGAAATCTTATTTGGTTAAAAGATTATGGAATATATAGTCAACAATGACTAAAATGTGAAATTTGTAAAAAGATTAAAAATTATAGAATATTGCTTTTATTAGTGTCAAATAAATTATATAATTGATTTTTAATATATAGATGTTATTATACTAATTTTTTTCAAATAAACTATTTTTATGTTTAATGAATTTTTAAGTATCAAATTCGATATAAAAATATATTACATTATTTTTATTTATTATACTTAAAGTGTCTCCACTCTATATCATATTTTTGTTCCGCCACTGTTATAAGAGATTTTGACTTTTTACTTCTCCAAATTAATCGATTGGTTTATATTGCACTGTGCATTCAGACACGAGTTATCCCTAGTTTAAGTCACTATAAATTAGATCCAATATCCTTATTGTTTTATTTAACTGATTTCTTCCCCGGATTGCCTGCGGTCATTTCTTGTCCATTGGCCACTTAAATAAATTTTTAATCCAACACCGACTTTTTCCATAATGAGCCGAACAAACCCACATGACTCTTCTCTCTCTCAACCGTTTCAATTCCCCTCCAAATACAAAAAGAAATTTAAAAAATGCATAGAAAATGGCACTTTCCTTCCTCCCTCTCTCCTTATATAGTACCATGAGCTCCTCATCTTCCTCCGAACCCTACTATCTCTCCCTCTCTTTGCTTCTTTCTCCCTTAAGGATTGCTTTCTTTCTGAGTGGGTTTATTGGAAAGTTTAGCTGATAAACGTAAACCAAACAACCATTTTCATTCTTCTGAATGTATATAGGTTCTGTTACAAGACAGATCTGTATAACTCCCTTTTAATTTGTACACTGAAGCTTGGATATCCTCCTTGAAACTCTTTAGTTTTTGACTGGTTTTGATGCATTATATGGAGAGGTCTCACAGACTCTGTTCAATAACTCCTCTGTTTCTGCTTCTTGGGATTCTACCTTTGGTGTTTGCTGGCCACGACTATGGCCAAGCTCTAAGTATGAGCATTCTCTTCTTCGAAGGTCAGAGATCTGGTTACCTTCCTAGTACCCAGAGAGTCCAATGGAGGGGCAATTCTGGTCTGAATGATGGCAAGACTAGTGGGGTAAGTTCCTCTGTTCTGTCCCATAGTATAAGATTTTCAGTTTTATTTACAGGAAGTCACAATGATTATGAGTTTCCGTTAAATAACTCTTATCTTCAATTTCAATTGATCGAACTAGTTTTTGCATCAATGTTCGCTGTGTATATCAACTAGTGTAGAAAATAAGCGTTATGAATTGGTTCAAACTTTGAATTGTTTGCAGGTGGATCTGGTAGGAGGGTACTATGATGCGGGGGACAATGTGAAATTTGGGTTGCCCATGGCATTCACCACAACAATGATGTCGTGGAGCATATTAGAGTATGGGACGCAAATGGATTCCAGTGGTGAGCTTGGTCATGCCATGGATGCTGTTAAGTGGGGTACTGACTACCTCATTAAAGCCCACACTCAACCCAATGTCCTTTATGGAGAGGTATTACCACTATTCCTACTCTCTCTCTCTCTCTCTCTCTCTCTCTCTCTCTGTGGTAACTGGTAAGCTCCTACTTGCTCAAACTTAACAGTGGCATTTAATTGTAGACTGTTGAGCCTGTTTCATTGATATACTCTGTTTTTCGTTTTGGAGCTTCAGATGCACAAAATAGCGCTTTCAGCTATTTTTATGAAGCTGTTTTCGCTTTCTCGGAATTTATAAAACGGTGCAATCTATCAATCACTTTTTGTGGGCTCTTACCTACCTAAAACAAAAAATATTAGTGGTTTCCTTGTGTTTGTCCTTTTGAATAAATGATTATCTTCGTCTTAACCGAAGATACAAGCCATATTATATGTGACTAAATCCGATATTTGTGTGTAATTATTAAATTTTTGAGGATTGGCTGGTCAAAACTGTTTTGATGTGATATGGTGAATAGGTGGGAGATGGTGACACAGATCACTACTGCTGGCAAAGGCCGGAAGACATGACCACCCCAAGGACGGCATACAAGATCGACCCAAGCAACCCTGGATCTGACCTCGCCGGCGAGACAGCCGCCGCCATGACTGCCGCCTCCCTTGTCTTCCGCCACAGCAATCCTTCCTATGCCACCGAGCTTCTCAACCATGCCACCCAGGTGGGTTCAACCTCTCTCCACTTTTCTTATTAATGTTACAGACCAGAGATGACTGCTGAGATTTTTGGATACAACATGTGAATTGATACAGAATTGATACAAATTTTTATTTTTATTTTTCCTTTTTCCTGTGTAGCATTGAGGTTTAGGCTTTCAGTAGAAGACTAACTTGAGAGTCCATTCATCCGTGCTTTGATGATGGGGGATACATTGCGTGTTTTAGCAAGGAAGGCAGTCGGGGATGCGTATGTTAGTGAACCCGGCGCAGTTAATAGGCAGTTACGATGGTTTAGCTTTTTGTCAGGCTGCTTGTTGTGGGTGTTAGTCAGAAGTGTGGTGCTTGCTTAATTGTTAAATAGTTAATGTAGTATGTGAAAATTATAGTTTATTACAAGATAGTAATATTATATATAACGGTGTAATTAATAAGATTCCTTGAATTATCAAGGATCAATCTGGATGGTCTGCCCCATCTCCAGTATCGGATCGACTCGTCTCCCTAAATGGGAGATTTGGAGTTTGAATCTCGTTGAATTAGATTTATGCATTTAATTAGCCAAAAAAAAAATAGACAGAAAGCTATGCATTTAGTAAACTCATAATCTTTATTGGATGAGAATTTAGTGTTTAAAATCAGAAAAAGATGCTCGTATTATACATCAAAACTAAATGCGGGGCATTATAACAAAATATATAAACTTATGTCGACTATTTTTTTAAATTTAGTGGTTGACCATTGTAATTCAAATTGGGTTAAAACATGTACCTATGACAAGGGTGGGGGCAGATATGCAAACAACAAAAGAATGAGGGAGCTTTTAGGAATAACAAATGTCCAAAATCGGGCATTAATGGCATATATTCCGATACAGATCTGTGCTACCACGAAATCTCGCACCGTGTGATCTAACGGTCAGTAAAGAACTCAATAGTTGTGATGTGTCTCACGTGAAAAAATTGTCGGTGATCTCCTGCCACACAACACCCCACATGGGCCCCGTCAAACCACACTTTCCTAAGAAACTTCCCTTCTTATATAAATCAGCCTTTCAATTCAACAATATTTTCAGGGTTTGCCATTCGGCTTTAACATCTGTTTTTGTCTTTTGCAGCTATTTGAGTTTGCGGACAAATACAGGGGCAAATATGATAGCAGCATCACTGTGGCTCAGAAGTACTACAGATCTGTCAGTGGATACGACGTACGTGATCATAACTCTTTTAACTGCCCTGTTGCGCTATGCGCACTCTAAAATAATATTTGTAGAACAAATGAGATTTCGTATTGAAGTAAATTAAATTTTGCATTTTTTTTCTGGGTTGAATTTGTGTAGGATGAATTGCTATGGGCAGCTGCTTGGTTGTACAAGGCAACGAACAATCAGTACTACTTGGACTACCTTGGGAACAATGGTGATGCTCTTGGTGGAACTGGCTGGGCAATGACCGAGTTTGGATGGGATGTAAAATATGCTGGTGTTCAAACACTTGTTGCTAAGGTATATTTTTTGTATCCTAAATCCGAAAATAGGAGGATTGCATTGAGTCACAAAAGCTATAGTAAAACTTGTCAAACTAAATATGATTTTCGATACCTGAAAATTGTTCGAACCACAATGACTACAACATAAACTCTTGACACCGAGTCTGCTCATAATCACAAAATCATTTTTTTTTTAGTTCCATAGTTAGATAGAAGGTAAATTATCTAATTATAAGAATTCAATCTCAAGAAAGTATAACTTACACGAAAGTCGTAAGTTAATTTAATAAATTGTTCAATTAATAGCAAATTGACTTCATTCCCCGGGATCGGTTAAGTAGAGGACCCTTTGGGCGGAAATGACTCTATTATCTGGCATTCAATTGTGTAAACCCGAACAATTTCCTCCTTGTCATAGTCAATTCAAATTTTCCGCGAAGAACTTTATTGCAATGACTTGATTTTCGACTGCACTGGAGAATCCTTGTATGTACTTTTCTTTTTGTTTTGGTACCCAAAAAAATTTGTCCAAACCACACGTTTTTAAACTCATGTTGCAATGTAAACTCTAAATGCCCATAAAGCATATGGGGTTAAATGGGAACAACTTCGCCTCATCCTAGTCCATTCTATTTTGGCTCGAAGAAGTTCATCTCCATGCCTTAGTTTTCTAGCGGGCGACATGAATTGTGTCAAAACATTCATGGAATGATATGATATTTTCTAAAATTGTGTGGATAATTGGTTTTAGCTCCATTTAAAACTGTTCTAGACCTTGTGCATTGGAGAATCCTTTTATGTTCACAATCATAGCTTCATAATTCTTGCTAGGGAGCTAAGTCAGCCAAGTAACTGGCAAGTTCATATTATTGCAGTTCCTAATGCAAGGGAAGGCAGGTCAATATGCCCCAGTTTTTGAAAAATACCAGCAGAAGGCAGAATATTTCATGTGTGCATACCTTGGAAAGGGCACTAACAATGTTCAAAAGACTCCAGGAGGCCTTAGTTTCCGCCAGAGTTGGAACAACTTACAGTTTGTTACAAGTGCCTCATTCCTTCTCACTGTTTACTCCGACTATCTGACCTCTGCTGGGAGAAACCTGCAGTGTGCTTCAGGCAGTGTTCCACCATCTGCGCTACTCTCATTTGCTCAATCTCAGGTAAATCTATCAACAGCCAGCTTAATAAAAATTAAGACTCCGGGGGAAATTTTGAAAGGAACCATTTGAAACTC
This sequence comes from Ilex asprella, assembly GCA_023539305.1. Lineage (NCBI taxonomy): Eukaryota > Viridiplantae > Streptophyta > Magnoliopsida > Aquifoliales > Aquifoliaceae > Ilex > Ilex asprella. Next base: position 41,487,342 of record CM042186.1, on the reverse strand, counting down.
GATACAAGTATATACTCTAATTTTGTTCAACAATCCTTGTTCTGTCCTTTTTGAAACATGATAGTAATTAAGCAGCTTTTAAATGAAGGCCCTAAGCAGCTGCTACAATATATTTGGTAGCATGTAAAGGAGCAGCCTTTAAAATGCACAGCTTGGTAGTTGAATTGAAATTATCCCATTTAATACCTACTTCTGAAAATAAGACTACATTATACTTTCAGAGTATTAGCGATGATTATATATGTACTACTCTGTCTACATTATAAGAATATTGCCAAGGATGTCATCTGATGCCTTGGGCCACTTTCACATGGATACCCCCACCTGAACCGGCCCTGAATCTATGTTATCTGCAACATTTGTTTCTTCCCTTTCATTGAAGCTTTTAGATGATTAATTCTCAAATGTTTGAACTCCCAGGTGGACTACATTCTTGGAGACAACCCAAGAGCCACTAGTTACATGGTGGGATATGGAAGCAACTACCCGCAACAAGTTCACCACCGAGCTTCCTCAATTGTCTCCATTAAGACTGACTCTTCATTTGTTAGTTGCCGCGGAGGGTATGCCACTTGGTTTAGCCGGAAAGCAAGTGATCCAAATCTCCTTACTGGTGCTATTGTTGGAGGACCTGATGCCTATGACAACTTTGCTGATCAAAGAGACAACTATGAACAGACAGAGCCAGCTACATACAATAATGCTCCTCTTCTTGGTATATTGGCACGGCTTCATGGTGGACATAGTGGATACAACCAGCTCCTTCCAGGTACATCATGGCTTAGCCTTGACTTGTATAATATTTTAGAATTTTGCGCGAGTTCTCAGTCCTAATTATGGCAATACCTCTGTTTTTTGTGCAGTTGTTCTTCCTGCTTCTAAAACCTTTGTTACCAAACCAAAACCTGCTCCACAACCTAAAGTAAATCCTACTCCAGGTATTCTTTAGCCCCTCTAAAGCGAAGTTCTTCTTTTGTTCATTTCTAAGGAATCGCACATCCCTGATGGTTTTTGGACAAAGGGTTATTGAATTTATTGCACTTGGTTTACAGTAGTACTTAAGTGAAACTTGTTTTGGGTGTCCCGGAAACCAAAACTAACGAGGAAACTTGTTTTGCAGCTTCAAACTCTCCACTTACCATTGAGCAAAAGATGACAACTTCATGGGTTGCCAATGGTAAAACTTACTATAGATACTCTACTATACTGACCAACAATTCTCCTAAGACTCTGAAGGGTCTCAAGCTTTTGATATCCAAGCTCTATGGTCCTCTGTGGGGGTTGATAAAGAACGGTGATTCATACACCTTCCCAGCATGGATCAACTCTTTGCCTGCTGGAAAAAGCCTGGAGTTTGTATACATACAGTCTGCTTCTCCTGCAGATGTGTCGGTATCAAGCTATACTTTGGTATGAAGGAGAAACAATGTCATTGAGAAGAGAAGAGGTTCACATGGTTTCTCGGATTGTGGTGTAAGAACTGTGCAGCTATACAACATGCAGTGATGAATATCTTTCGTTTCTTGTTTTAATTTTCAGTTTCTTTTTGATTTCCCAGTAGTGTTTTAGATCAAGTTAGAGTAAATAAGATTGAAGAATGGAGGAAGAAAGGAGTGAAGAGACAATTATTTAAAAGGGTGCTCATCCTCTTTCTCATCCACTTCATTAGTTGCATAGATTGAGGGACACTGAGAGTTTGACAGTAGAGAGTTTTAAAGAAATCCTTTGCTTTATACTTAAAGCAGCTTTTGAGGAGGTTTTTTTTTTTTTTTTCATTGGGGTTTTTGTGTTGTGATATTGTAAGCTTTACACCAGTTCTTATATGCTATATGAATGTAGTTTGTGCAAAGATGTTTCTTATTTAACTGACGAAATGGTTGTTCTTTTACTGGACTTCCTGCTGCCTTCACAAAATCTTAGTACCCTCAACAAGTGGTTAGATAGGCTACAAGCAATTTGTTGGAGACAGTCACTAGAAATATGAAAAAATATTCATTACAACAGTGATACCACATCAACATTGTTACGTAGTATCACGAACTAATAATATACAAACAAATAAAAAAGTAACTCCCACACAATCCAATAACTATCCGTCTATGTAAACAAATAACTCTTGTTCCATTTAAACCAATAACTATCAAAGCGGAGTTTACTAAGTTCATTTGAAATTTTATTATTAGTTGGTGATACTATGTCATCAATATTGATATGGTATTACGGTTGTATTGAATATTCTCTACTAGAATATCAATGTGTGCACAATGAGTTCAATTCTATGCTTCTATGTTTGTTTTCATTATTCAGCTGCAAAACGTTTGTATGAAGAATGCCCACATTCTCGAGCCAGTTTAAGCAATTTTTACTAATCTGGGGCTATTAAGGTGAATAGAAAACAAAACAGGGCTAAAGTGAGCTTCGTTTGCTGGCAGAATAGTAAAAGGAAAATCGAAAGTTGAACAATAAATCTTGATAAGGCAGGACCAAGGCATCTCACGTAACGGGTGTAAAAATATGACACAATTTCGTAATATATCATGAATTTAGAAAATGAGTCTTTTTTAAATCACTTGATTCGAAATGAGTAGTTCCAACATGACTTGATTAATAAATGAATCAAAAGAAATATACAACATCACTAGTTAGTATATTGGTTATACACAATTTATATATAATACGAACTCGATATGTCACAATTCGTAAAACATGAATTAATAATGAATCGTGTATAAACAAAGTACTTTTTGACATGAACCTGTTAAAACTCAATACGACTTCGTCCCACCCGACACGATTGACAGGCGTGATGTCACCTCATTACCACGATTTAGGTGTCACGAGCTTAAATCACAGTCAATTAAAAAAAATAATTACCTTTTGTTAACCCATGTCATACCAAAATAGAAAAGACCGAAAATAAATTAAAGTGAAATATTATTTGATCTTAAATTTTGTAATTGATAATTACAATCATTAAATAGAAAATAAGTTTCAATAAATAATAGAAGTTACAATGAAATTAATAATTATAATTATTAAGTACACATTTTAAATGTTATTGGGACATAATGCATTGTCACCAATGAAGTGATAGAGAATGCATTTAATGATAAGATTCATTGTAGTATTAAATGCATTCAACTATCATTCTATTAATCAAAATACATTATGTCCTCAAATTATATCTCAATAGTATTGCTTTAAATTAAAACAAAGTAGGTTAGATCAATTTAATTCTCCGGTTATTAGGAACAAGTCACGCACGTAATAGTTTATAAATGGGTCCATTTTGAAGAAATTTCAAAAAGCACCATTCCACATCATGCCAATGGAATGTCTTCCTCTGCCAATGGAATCTCCTCTCTCTCTCTCTCGGCTCTCTGTTGCATATATAGAGTGGAGAGAAATAACTTCTTTAATTCAAGCTTCCATATCGAAAACCGATCGGAAGCAGTCTCGGTGTACATGTAAGTCCTTCTCGAATCATAGAAAGTTTAATCACAATCAAATCCATCAACTGTGGAAAGAAATGGCGAACTCGTCAGGCCTGTTTTTATGCACATAGAAGCCGCAACTCTAAGCAGAGACAGCATTCGAGAAATGGCGGAGACAGCGACGCACTCTGGAACTCATGCCGTCTCAGCTCGCCGAGGCTCTCATTTGCCACCTCCTCCGTCGCCGACTTCTCTTCCCTTTTCTACTCGACTAAAGGCTATCCACAAATCTATATTCAATCGGTACTTGTTGCACTCAACTATTTCAATTTTTACATTTCAGTAATTCTATTGATTTCCAATTGGAGTAATTCTTTTCTTCCGCAATGTCCGTTGTTTATATTATACCGTCTTGAATTTTCGTAATTCTGAATATGATGTGATTTGCTACAAATTTGGGCCTGAATTAGCTGGAATTAGGTTTTGATGTCAACTTGTACTCTCTATTTATTTGTATAAAATGACTGGACATCGTATATGTAGTAGATACACTATTTTCAACTTTTTTTAACAGCTCTTTGTTATTCTGAATCTTCTATAACATCTGAATATTAGGCTAGCAGAATCTCCATTTTTTAACCTTCTTAAGATAGTAGTCTGTGGAGACACAGAGAAACATACAGAGACGTAAATAAAATTGGAAGAGAAGGTCAGCGAGTGCAGACTTATGGTAGCTGGTTATTATGAGCTATCCCTTCAATTTCCAGCGTATGAGTTAGAATTCATGAATGAATGAACATCTTGTTCCATTGAATTGTGTATGCTTGGTTTAAAATTAGCCTATCACAACACAAACAATCATATTCAACAGATCAGATTAGTCAAATTGGAAATATAGGCACATTTCATCTGCTATTACTGAGTTTGCGATGTGTACTCTTGGAATTTGTAATACATGCCAAAAATGTTTTTATATACATGAGGCTTTGCAGCTCTTTGGTGTTGGACTACTGGCTTGATTTATGAAAATATGTAGGGCGAAATGATATTTAGTGCTTATTTGATTTTGTTAGTATATGCCACAGTTGAAGGCTTTCTGAGTTGTAGCAGTATATGATACAGTTAGCCACTACTATTTATTTGTTTTGCTTGGGAATTACAGACTGCTGTTTTTGTTTTGAAGTTATATACTCCCTTCCCCGTAAGAATTTCCGATTCCTACACTCTTTATAAACCTGCTGACTCAGATTTGCTCCTCTTGAGAGTTACTTGTTAGCTTGGGTCTTGGTCATGCATAATTTAGTTCTAAACCATCGGTTGCCATCAGGACAGCCTATGCATTAGTAGAGACAAGACATCTTCTTTTTTTTTCATGCCTTGACATCAAAATATTCGATGCCATTAAAGTTTAGCTTGTTTTATGTTTTACTTAATATTTTATTCACCTAAGTCATAAAATTTGCCTTAAACTGAATATATAATAGTATAATTTTTTTTTCTGTGATTGTGCATTATGTTATCTTACTTGATTTTGCTTTGGAGATGGTTCTATTTTATGCTGATTGAGTTGATATTTCCATCCGGGGCATCCCATAAAATTGGAATCCTAGACCTCTTTTATCTTGTTTTTATGCTGGGTGGAACAATATATGAGGTGAGATTAACGGTTGGTTTAATGGTCACCGTCCTCATTGTTAGATTTTAAGGTTGCGAGTTGAACATTGTCGTCCTCTTAAAAAACATTATATGAGGCCCGAAATTAGTTTCAGGCTAATGTTGGACCAACTTAGATCAACGCGTTTTAAGATAAGTAGGAGGTTATAATTATTGGTGATTTCAGATTTTCAGTAGCTTTTTCCTGCTGTCTATAGATTTTCATTTCTCATTTGACCGTTCTCCAACTCCTTTATTGGGCAATTTGTCTTCAACATTTGCCTCGTCCTGTCTCAGTTTTTAAAAATTCACTTGAAAATATTTTTTCAGTGCTTTATTTTAAACAAAAAATTACTTCAAAAAGCAGAAACGAGTTTGATTATTATTCTGTGAAGTAATGTATATACATTTTAGTATATAGTTTATAACACTTATATGTGTGTAATAAACAACCTAACTTGCAGAACCATTCTGAATGTTTGAATAAGGGGTAAAAAAAAGTAACCGACTTAAAAACTTTTTGATAAAAAAAGAAGAAGAGAAATTTTGAGGTCGGACTCCTTTTGTGAACTTATTTGGTGATAAGTCTATCAAAGAAATTTGTTTAATATTAAGTCTATTTTAATCTCCATTGTCTAAAATACTCCTAGTAATTATGTTTAATTAAAACAAATTTGACAACTAACAACTCATAAATTTTAGGAGTTTGACTAATATTAAAAAAAAAATCTCTCTCATATCTACTATATTTATATATAGAATATGTATATATATTAAATACAAAAAATATATGGTGTTTTTTTATATATTAAATACAAAAAATAATATCATTTAAACACAAAAAAAAGTAACATTTAAACACAAAAAAAACAAAAAAAACAATAACGTTGAGTATTAACATTTGAGAAAATAACAGTAGTAATATGTTCAACAAAAACAGTAACATGTTAAATGGGTATCAATTATTCTATGAATTTGAATTTTAAATTTATGTAAAAAAAATTCATTGATATTGAATTAAGGTATAATAATTCTCAAATTAAGAAACTAATTTAATGTTGCTTTTAAGGAAAGGTATTTTGGAGTTTTAAAAAAGTGGTGAATTTAACTACTTATTTGTACAATTAAAAACAAACTTATCCTCAAATTTTTTTTTTTGATGGACTAAACTCACTATAAGTCCCTTGAGGAATATTCTACCCCAATTTTCACTAAAAAAACAAATGCTTCAAAATTGTTCTAAAGCAATATCTGAAATTTAAGCAGTCTTAGAAGTGTTATTAATATTTAGACTTGGGTAACTATAGCTAATTAGATTTAAGTTCATGGTTGCTTAAGTAAGATTAATTGATTAATGCAAAAGTAAATCTAGATTAGGGGTGTTTATGGGTTAGGTTGGGTTGGCCCATGGATCTTATTATCTAGCCCCAAAAAAATAGACCTAAAGCCTAGTAGGTCCACTTGAACCCAATATTCTTAAAGAAATGGTTTAATGTGACCCAAAACTCAGCCCATGATTCCTCCCACAAAAGCTAGTTAAAAGTTGGCCCAAGAGCCCACCCACCCAATCTAGTATATCTGTCCTTCCACCTAATTGTTTAAAAAAAATTTGAACATTGAACTTTAAAAGTTTGGTGACAATATATAACTCTAAACAAAAAAAAAAAAATTAGGTGCACTCAGTGCTCAATTCAAAACAAAAATTAAGTTTCTTTTATGTATAATAAAACTATTTATTATTTACTTTTTCTCTACTTTAACTCTATTTTTAATTCAAAAATATAATTTACAAAAAGATTAAGTTAAAACTTTTTAAGTAAAATTGTATATATATATATATAAAAAAAGACCGCCGATAGGCCCGATCAATGAATGGCGGGTTGGGTCGCTAGTAACCTACATCTATCCGAGGTCTGGCCTGGCTCGCCCAATCCGATAATTTATCTAGGTAATGACTTGGACTTACTCTACCTAGACTTGATCCAAAAAGAATTCATGGATCTAACCCAGTCCGGCCCATGGTCATCCCTAATCCAGACAAACTTTTCTTTTTTTCTCATAGGACTGGCGTTTTCTTCAGAGATACATATTTCCTTTGATATACACGTTCTACACACACTGCGTCGGAGTACCAAATGGCCCTGTGCACGTTTGTATTTATTTGAAGATCATCCTTTACACGGCTGACAAAATTCGAAAAAACATTAAAAAAAAGAGAAAAAGGAGAAGGAAAAGAAAATGAAATAAATGCATTATTTTCTACAGCGGTCAAAATAACTTGAATAAAACAAAGTTTGACTTAAAGAAACCAAATATCCATTTGTACAGTCATTAGCAAAAGAAAAAGAGCGCCCCATAAAAAGCCATATCAACAATTTAAATCCAAGGGGAAGGAAAGCTTAAGGGTCGCAAGTTAGAAGCTGCTACCTTCAGGTAGTGGGTTTACTTTGCACTCTTGTACATGTTGTCAATTACACTCTGCGACAAAAAAAGTCACGTCAAATACTTAAAATTTTTAATAGACACATTATTACATTAAAATACACACACTAGTACATCAAAATATACATACAAACTATTATACCAAAATAAACACATTTACACCAAAACACACACATACACAATTACACCAAAATACTCATAAAAATACTAAAACACCAAAACAAACATACACAATGTATAGGGATGGTAGTGGACCGGAGAAAAATGAATATTCCTCCAAATTCACCCCGTTTAAACCGAGGATGAACTATACATATTAAATGGTGGACATATACAGGAATAACCGTATAAACCCACACAGGGATGGAGGAAGGGATGGACTAACACTTACCCCCGCCCCGTCCCCACTAACTCGTGATATACATATATATATATACATACTACACACATTTTCCCTCTCACCCTCAAATTTGTCTCTGTCAAGTGCTCTGTCCCAAAATTCACTCCCTCTCTCCTTCCTCTCAGTTAATCGATAACCCCTTTGTCTTTTTTCTCCGTTTGTCCAAATAAAGACCCACCACAATTTAAATTTTGAAACCACAACTCTGTTCCTCACCACAATGGAGACATCAAAGCAAAACTTCGTATCCTTACCCCCCCCTTTTTTCACTCCCCTCTTTGTTACACCATCTCCAGCACCACCACAATCGCTAGCAACACAACAACTGCCACCACACAGCCACAACCATACCTCTCTCAGATATCCCTCCTCTCTCTGCTCCTCACACACACATGGAAAAAAACCTGCCCCCAACCCCCACCCTATGCTTCTCTCTCTCTCTCACTCCACCACAGTAACCCCACCTTAGAGCAACAAACACAGCCACCACCCTCTTTCTACCAAAAACATGTTTGTTGAAAAGCCTAAAAAAATTAGTCTCTGAGCATCCAAATACACAACCATAGAAGTTCATTCATTCAATAATGTTTTAAGCATTCTAGTTGGTTTCCGATCTTCCTTGACTAATGTTTCTAGTGTAATTTTTTTTTTGTTGATTGATAGAGAAATTATGTGAATTTTTCATTGTTTTCGGGCTATAAATGTTGAATTCTTTTTTGAAGAACAGATTGTTGACGAACCCGACCAATCCCCTCATTGAGAACACTTCCTATTAAAAGTTTGAGAACAAAATGGTAAGACTATATATTCTCCATTTTTGGTTGCCTTGATTTTTTCCTACTGTTTCATCTTTACTCTTGATTGTTCATTAGTGGAGTTGTCATTAGTTTTCAGAATCACCATAAACTGATGTTCTTGCAGTTATTTACTCATTTGTGTTTATGGAAGATTATGACCAACGACGGCGCACTAGGAAGCTAGCGATCTCTCTCCAGCTCCGTGCTAGATCAACTAGCGACGACCAGCAAAAGACTACTTCCTCCTCTCTAGCAAGCAATGGTAAGGACGAACAAAGTGGTTTGTTGTTTTACAGCTTTTACTTTCATGGGTTTCTGTGTTTGTTATAGATTTTGTCCTATACATGTGTGTATTTCACTTCTTCAAGTTGCACATTATGTCTGTTCTTTTATGTGGTGTATCTATGTAATGACCAATCTTTGTGTGGCATGGTTAAGTGCTTAAATGCTACGGTAGATGTTGTATTGAGCATAGTATTAAATCAATTGGTGAGCTTTGATTTTAGTTTTGTGTTTTATCATTAATGAGCTTTGCTTTATCTTTTTCGTGATAAGTGTTATCTTTGAGTATTCTTCCCTTAGATGCTTACAGTGATGATAAATGAGTTCATTTGTTGTGATTGTCTTATAAGTTGCGATAAGCAACTGCATTTGGAAATATTCTTTAATTTGTGATTTTTTGTTGCAATAATAACTAGCAATTGTTGATATCTTATAAGAATTTATGGGATTTTTTTTGTGTTGCATGCATCGTGCTTGACAAAATATTTTCAGGCACTCTTTATGCCAAGGGTTAGGCTTATCATAGTTTCCAAGCACATGGAAATGTTTTTGAGTACATTGAACTAAAGATTAACCTTTTCTTTGGCATTTGGTTAATCTCTCGTCCAATGTTAATTTTCTTATTAATTTGGTGTTCTTGATTTATTTTCTTCAGGATTTTTTTCCATCGCTCTATATCTCTTGCACATGCAGCACCTGAACAAACAATAACACAAATGCAAATTAGTTTTTTTTTTCAACTAACACTTCCTTGGAGTTTGTTTTTAAGCAATTCCAACTTTGGATGTTATTCTACTGTCGTGTGTGGGTTTTCTTTGTGTTATTGGAGAAGACATTTTTTACCCTTTTTATTTCACAGAGGCATAACATTGAAAATGACCAAACAATTTTCAGCTTAATACGTATTTATATTCATTGTTTGATTATTTCATGTCCGAGTTCAGTGCCTTCAGACATGTGATATAGGGCGAGTTTAGGCTTATAGTTTAGTACGTGTCCGAGTTCAATGCTTAATTATTTCGCATTCAAATTCAATGTTTGATATATATATATATATATATATATATATATATATATATATAT
>CM042186.1:41442241-41472251 GCA_023539305.1 Ilex asprella | reverse complement strand
CCCAAACACACACATACACCCTGATTAAGTGTTATTTCATTTGCATGACCAAATAAGAATTCAAGTACTGAAAAGAGCATGAACCTTTTTCTCTTTCCCAACCCTCTTGAGCTCTCCAATTATGTATTCTTTCACCTTGGGATTCTCACAGAGGGAATGAAAATCCACTGATACACCATTCTCTTCAGCCCAGCATTTAATTGCTTGCTCATGGGGGTTAACAACAGCAACAAGAAAAGACTCAAAGCTATTCCCATATATCCATATCTGAAAGCCAAAAACATGATTATTCCCGTCTTGAAACACAAGGTCATCAATGGATAGACCAAAGACTAGCTAACGAAGCAAAGAAATTCCAGTGCTCCACACCAAACAATTGAGCATTACATGCCTAAAGTTTTAAACCACATACCTAAATATAATTTTATAGCTGTCCAGTTTCAGAAACAAAACGACCAAATTTCAACATATGTAAACAGCTAAATGGAATACTATATCAATATCAATGACAGCACCATTTCCTTCTGGTTCTATATAAAATTAGGGTTGGTGCGAGAAATATACTGAACCATTATAGTATTAAAATCATTTCCTAATTATATATGCAGCTGTAGAGGTATCAAAATGCCAACATTTGAAGCAAAGACATCTTTCAAACTATGTTCATGAAAATTGAGAGAGAAAACATCAAAAATTATCATTCCATGAAGACATAAACATTGAAGTGTGACTGTATGCACATACCGTCATATATGTATATGTGCAAACACAAGCAGTTGGAAGGTATACCATTTCAATATCAGGAACAAGACCATAAACATTCTCCAAGTTTTCAACAGCAACATATTCTCCTTGTGAGAGCTTGAAAATGTTTTTCTTACGGTCTACAATTTTCATGCTTCCATTCCTTTGCCATTCGCCAATATCCCCTGACAAACAATCGTTGGGAGCAAGGTTATATAGAAAGCGGACCTCAAATTAATTCAACTGCGAGCATCTGTACCAACAAACCTGTGTGGAACCACCCATCATCCATCACCTCTCTCGTGAGGTCTTCACGTTTGTAGTACCCTGAAAACAAAGTCTCTCCCCTTATGCATATTTCTCCACGTGGTGTGCTTGAAAGGGCATTATATCCCATTTCAGGAACAGATTCTAGGCATACATCCACATTGGGTACTGGAGGCCCCACTGTACCCAGCATATCAAACTCGTTAGGTATCGCAGCAAATGTCCCAGCACAGGACTCCGTCAGGCCTACACAAATGGCAAAAGGAAAAGTGGTCATCATCCGGCAATCAGGAAACGAGCTTTAAACATGCCTACTGTTCAACTAATATATCTCCAGGACACATGCAGCGGGGTGTGTTCATTTTCAAATGATTGAGCGGAATTCATTTAAGTGTAGCCCAAAAGCTCAGCGGCATCAATGCATTTCACACGTTTATTTTAAGCAGCGTAGCAGTTGACACTATGGATGTTTATTCCACCAAACTTCCAGAACATGAGAATTAGCCACCTATGGCAGATTCTTCATTGGTGGAGTCAATCATTAAGGATGTTTCGTCATTGTCTGGGACCATTCACTTCCATTTAAAATGGAAAAATGGGTGTTTTGTAAGAATGGCACAGAGGTAATGATTTGACAGACACGTGCATCAAGCTTTCAGCTGATGCTTTCAAAGAGAAGGGCCGGCAATCAGCAATACCATGCTGAGAAAAAAAAACCACTATGAACAGAAGAGGAACCTATGGAACTTAATATATGTGTGTGTGTGTGTGTGTGTGTGTATTCGTGCCAAACTAAAGCTACGAAAATAATTTAAACAGTTCAATGACCAGCAAAATTTTTGAAGACAACCCTACCATATCCTTGAAGAACATGACAACAAGCCACCACTCGTAGATAAGCTTCTACATGCGGAGCAAGAGGTGCAGCTCCAGATAAAATAAGCCTTACATTTCCCCCTAGCCCTTGCTTAACCTAAGCCAGAAAGGAAACAAGTGAAAGTCACATCTCTATCATATGTACAAGAGGTAAAAAAAAAACATAGAAGCTCCTCTAAGCATAAGTCCACCACCTTACTGAAAATAATTTTATCCCAAAGTGGAGATGCCTCGTGATGTTTACGCCCCCTCCTCATGTTACGCAATTTGCTGCAAGAGCAAACATAATTGCAATTAAATGCAAATTCTTGGTAAATTACACATGATGAACAAAATGACATTTTTTAATAATCCAATAAAGGTGACACTGCGAGGATAAATTGGGAAGTACAAACTGTATGGCAGAACTTCCAAGCCAGAAAAGTATTTAAAGTAGAACAACTACCACATGCTACTAGGAAATGCATGACTGAAAGCAAGAAATGCATAAACCTGGGGACCGTATTAGATAAAATAAGGTTCTCCAACAAGTAAAGGAACACACTGGGAACAGAAGCTCAACAGACTGGAAATGATGTGTGGATTCACAATAAAATCCTACTTTTCTCTTTTTCCATAAAAGAACATCAAGAGCACTTACAAGGAGTACGCAACATTAAACAATTTCTGCTTTAAAAATCCCCCAGAAGAAATCTTCTGTTGCAAACCTGAAAATGGCCATTACTCGACAATAAAATAAATGTAGCATTTAAAGGAGATGTAAACTTCTTGTAAATATACAAACTGAATCTGTTATGCAACAGCAGTATCTCTGATGCAGGGTGACCAACTTATCAGAGCTTGGGCTCTATAGTACAATTTTGGTATTTTTTTTCTTCTATGAAACCCAAAAATTGGAACCAAATAATTTTCTCTCTCCAACACCCAATGATGGACATTATAACCAAAAATTGACAAACTCAAATGATTTCACTGTTAATTCTTTGCAATGTATCCAGATGACAAAATAATCTTGGGTTGCACGAATGGGCCAATCGAACTCAAACATAAAATTATTGACCAAGGCCAATGTTTTTCAGAAGTGGATTTCTGATAGGAGTACTCCACGGTGTACCAGAATAATTGTATGTCAACTATTCTACACCTTGTGAGAAGCATTAAACCAACATCGCCATCAAAATGAATAAATTCACCACTTTTGGCAACCATATCATAAAATCAAAAAATTAAAACTCAACAGAACAGATCATGTGCAAGAGACAAAATACCAGAATATATTCTATCTAACACACGGGGAACAGCACAGAAAATGGTAGGTTTCAGCTCTCCAATGTCCTCGACCAATAATTTGACATCCTGCAGACACAAAATAATGACCATGTTCTTACACAGCTCTTTTGATTTTTTCCTTTTTGGGGGAGGGGGAAGAAATATTTGTGGTCATCTTACCCCACGCCAAAACCCTATTGAAGCCCCATGGTTGATAAAACATTCCTCAATCACCCGATCAAAGATGTGTGCGAGAGGAAGATACGAAAGGTATACATCCTTCACAGTCAACTGTAAAATGTTAAGGATGTGCAAAGGTCAGAAAGTTTGACAGAAGACATAAATGTCAACATAAATCAATTAGCTGCCCCTACATATGTTGCATCATTGGAAGAAATAACACTTCATAATAGGCCAAGCTTCCTCTCAAAGGGGACTAGAAAGAAATTGAAATGCGTAAGTAAATTACCGCTTCATTCACACTCTCTAGGAAGCACTTCACCCCGGCCACAAGAGTAACAATGCTATTATTGGAAATCATAACACCCTTGGGGTCACCAGTTGTTCCGCTGGTATACATTATTGTACAAATGTCGCCTTTTGTTTTTACTGGAAGATCAAACTGTTTATTATCTCCCTGTATGAAAACAAAAATGACTTCTGTCATTGTTTCTCCCAGCATATATATGTTTATTTAGTATCAACTGACACATAGCAGAGTCAAACTAAAAGCCTTTTAAGATGCAAGTTCTAGCACATAACCACATCTCTTTTGTTTAGGGTTTAGGAGTGTGCATGTACAAATGTGTACATGAAAATCACATAATCTTCCGAGAGATGTGCCATAAAACATAACAAGCAATTAGGATGCCAACATGCTTAAGCATCCATCCTTGAAATGCAAAACGCATTGTATTCAAGCACAACTTTCTTCAAAGTACCACAATATTGAGGCCAAAAATGAGTTCATCGTTATGCCCAAAGTGACATAAATAGGTCAATATGCAAATAGCTGGAAGAACATGATGAGGCAACAGTGGTCCAAAGGAAACCCTTAGTTATCTGGAAAGAGTATATTAGCATCCTAAAGCACCATCTGGTAAGCCACCACTGTTGGTCCGGCAGTACCTCGACAAGTCGCTTTCCCTTAGCCAGATTAGCATTGACATACATAAATGATGATCAAAGTAGATACGATTCTGTGATTGCAATATATTTAGTGGAGTATGCAGACCACAACTAGACGTTAGTGCCTTAATTTGAAATCTTTTAAAATTATGAACCAAACGATTTTTTATTTTTTTTTGACAGGAAACATAATATGTTAGAAATATGGAAAGTACATCGATAAGGTTGGATAACAAATCCAACCAAGAAAGGAAAATAGGAGACAAAACAAAAAAAAATCATCAAATATACCATGAAATGACAGTAGAATAATAAAAAATCCAACAACTTCCACATGTTGGAAATTTTATTTCTTTGAGAAGATAACATTCATCAGGTAAAAGATAAGGCATTATTCAACAAAACTTAATTATTATTACCATAACAAATAAACGTTTAAAGAATCATAGAGTGGAAAAATAGATAAAAAAAAAGCTTACCAATAGTAAAAATTCGTCCCAAGAATATACAGCCAAGCCACCCTTTTCAACTTCTTCCCTTTGTTCAGGAGTTACTTTCCCAAAGCTCACAATTGCTGCAAAGAGAATGTGTATCTTGATTTCCTAGTCCCACATGCGTAGGCAAAAAGAAATTCAAATCTATGTGCAACTTACTCCTTAAATATTTTGTTGCATTTGGAAATGTTTTCAACAACTGAGGAGGGCAAAAAACAAAGCCAATGTGAACAGAAATGAATATCCCAGAAATAAAAATTATTGTTCAATACTTTTGCACCTCAATTCACAGAATACAATAATCCCCTCAACGAGATGAGGGATATCAGATAAATATAACTGTAAATGCAATCAGCAATGAAAATATAGCTTAAATTGCCGACCTAAATTGGAAGAAACGTAGTATACTTTTGAATTCAAATCAGAAGTCTTCTTGAGATGTTTCATAACAACCTTAGGCAGGAAGCCAGATGCAAATATTAGACAATTTACCTCAGGCATCTTTTTTTCTTCTACAAAAGCAATCGTAATCTCCGCATGGCATATGATATATTCAATGGCCCCAGCACCTAGACCACATAAAAGAAGTGGTTAAAATTCAAAGAAAACTACACTCAATACTCTGCGTTACACATAAATTCGTGATTAATGGGGACAATACATGGCTACATCAACCCATGCAAGCAAGGGATAGTATGTACCTAAAGTGTCATATAAAGGAACACAGTAGAGGCCAAGAGCATTGCATGCCTGCATTACTTGTATATGTTAGAAAGAAATGCGTAGCATACTATTCCAAAAGAACAACTTATGCTCATATCTGCAAAGCTAGAAATGCCCTCAGAATAATAGGAACAGCAGAAAATAGGAAATGGAATTTTAGACTTGATGCCTTTGTGTTAAAATTAAACTGTTCATTACATTATTCTCATCCCATTTTTTCACGTTCCACGGTGATGCAGAAATTAGACCCGCAGAAGATCCCGCTAAAAGAATTAGTGGGAAAACAAAGAAGAGGAAAAGGTGTATAGAAGTAGGACAGTTGGAAAGTAATTTCAGTTTCCAGGAAACCAAAAATAATCGTGGACCAGAAACAATGTAAACAGCAAGTTACTAAGGAAAAATAGATGAACATATGGACAACAATCTAATAATGGGAAGGTAAATAAGCAACAAAACTTGAGCCATTTTATTAGGAATGCAATGTCAATAAGAACTTTGTTAGTTGATACATATACGACTGCAGATGGTGGTAAATGTTTAATCCCAGTGTATACTCGTAAAAAAAAGTAAGAAGTGTCTATGCATTTGTATCACTGAAAAAGAATCCCACTAGTATTTACTGCTTAAGTTCAAGAAATATTAAGATATGGATTCTTGACTGGCTTCCAAAAACGTTCTTGCAGTATAAAAAGGCAGTTAGAGGGGTATGGAGGGTCCTGAATTCTGCTCCCAGTGTATATGACTTCCGGCTGGGTAGGGCGATTTTGGACAACCTACAAGCTTTTTGACAGCCAGTGATGACACTTTGAGAGATCATAATGCCCAAAACAAATAATTATAGGTTGCTAACCAGGAGAATAGTTAACGTAGTTTACACCATGACACAGATGGTAATATATACATGCATACAAAATTCCCCTTGATTCATATTTTGTTTGATCAGTTAAGAGTGATCATACTGGTACATCAACTAATTCTTTGGAACCACCAGTGAGCTCAAAGGCCTGACTTGCGGGCAAACAAGAGGTCCAGCCATCCAGGCTACCCATGATGACCAAACCCTGACTTGTAGGCAAACAAGAGGTTTAGGCTGCCACAATAACCAAACCCCAAACAAGAAGCATAGGCCTACATTACAGTCCAACAGACAACATCCATATGACTGCATTTCAAATTATATAAAATGGTTTAATTTTTACTTTTTTAATCAAATTTCATCACAGGATATGTAGAGTACCAAAAAAGTGCCTTAAGTGACCACTAAATATATCAGCAAAGATGAGAGACCATGCGGATTGTGTGTGGCAATAAATTAAACTACATAGCAAGCCACAGGTGTGATCAATAAAATATGCAACAAAAAAAGACCATCACAAGGAAACTATAGAGTACACAAGACATATTAGATGTTACTTCAACGACAACAACAGAATAAAATTCAGAAAAGAAGGAAAGGGAAGGGAAAAAAGAGAGAAAAATACCTCCATGCTCATAATCCACTCTGCACAATTGGCGCCATAAATACCACATCGTCCTCCCTAGCAAAAAGGTTACATGAAAGATTGAACATTAACCACAAAGAAGAAAATGGTCAGAGCCATTAAAGTCTCCTATGTTTTTATTCATACTGCAGCTCACCAAAACCCAATTCACTTGTAATACACCAAGAAGGCGGAACAGTATTGTGGTTAAACGTAAAGAGTGAACACAAGAGTGTAGGGCCGTAAATTCAAACTCGGACACTGATAGGGCAAGTTGGCTGGCACAGGCCTGAAAAACTAACTCAACATATATGTAACACTTGCAGTCAACCCCAAAGATAAAAGCAAATGCTAACATCACCACCAGTTGTAGGTGGTTAGCTTTGATCATCAATTTTTTAAGACAGAAAATGCCAGCAGAATTCACCAAAACAGTGATGGCACCGCCGTTGATAGGAACCCAGAAAGCATAATTTACAATTGATGAAAATGCAAAGAAACATAGACAAAACAACCTCTTGCGCAGAAAAATACGCAGACACTTGAGGAAGAGAGCTTGTTTGCTACATTCTTGAAGATGTACAGTGAATTCAAAAAGATTAAAAATATCAGTCGTTAGATGGGAAGTGAGAACATTTTTCTCAGAAAAATGATTAGCAAGGCTGACTGCCAACAATGAATGGCGGATATTAACTTGTACTGTGATAAATTAATAATCGTCACAACCTGCTAAAAATTTCAAATGAATAGGTTATCAGATGTCACTTACTTCTCCAACACCACAACTGCGGACAGAATTTCCAACTTTCACTACTATGTTGTATACTTCTCTGTAAGTCATCCACACATACTTACCAGGCTGCAAAGTAAGAGCGTCAAATTTAAGTATCAGCTAAAAGTCAGCACATAAGTCACTAAGGAAGAAGTTACTCACAAATACACGCAAATACAATTTAATGCAACTATACCTTTCCATTCATCATCTCACGCCGACCCAGCATGGGGTTATTAGGATATCTCTCTACTGACAAACTGAAATATGAACAAAGAATTTTTCACAGGACTATCAACACAAGAATCTCATGTTGTTAAACCAAATCAATAGTTCAAAGAAATTTAATCAGCATCCATTAGTTGTGAGGCAGGATGTCAAGGATAATAGTTTTGATGGATCTGTGGGAAAGGATGCATGGAAAATGATGAGCCCAAAATCGATTGGGTCAAGCCCAATAAATTAACTGAGCCCAAGTCAGCTAAAAGACAGTCCAAGCCCACTTTATCGATCCGACCTAGTCTAGGATCCAAAGAGCCCGGTAAGATAAAAGCATGTGGAAGAGAGAATATCGAAATATGCACTCATGAAAATTAAATCATTGTACTTATTAAAGAAGTGGTGCCCTCGGGCGGAGCCAAAAATTTTGGTCAGGGTGGGCACTTTAATTACGCACTATAATTTTTTTTCTTATGATAAATCACACTATATAATATATTTATATTTGTTATATTTTATACATGAAGTTCATTTAACATAAAAAATTCTAAAAAATAAATGTATATTATCAAAGGCGGAATCATGAATATTTATGCGAGAGGTAAAATATAACTGGTACAAAAAAATATTTAGTCAAAATTGATGCAAAAAAATTCAGTTTGAGAATGACAAAAAAATAATGAAAACAAAATTATTGTGAAATAGTAAATTCAATTTTTTTAGTATATTTTAACCTATTTCTTCTCTTTTTCTTGTGGCGGGTCAGTGGGCAGCTGGCAGTAAATGAGATAGAGAGGGGAAAAAAGGGAAAGATAAGATAGGTTTTAGTGAAGTGGGCCAAAAGTTTTGTTTTTAATGTTGGGCCAAAAAATTTTGTTTTTAATGTTGGGCTAAAAGTTTTATTTTTTTAATAGGTTTGGGTGGATTATGATAGGTCAAATATTTGATTTTTTAATAAGTTTGTGTAGATAATAGTGGACTTAATTTTTTTTTGTTTTAAATGGGCTTAAATTTTTAATTCTTTTAGGTAAATAATCTAGGCCTAATATTTTTATCTTGGGTTTTGAGTGGGCACAAATAATATAATATACAAATATATAATATATATACTTAACTAAAAAAAAAAAAAATTTAGGGAGGGCACATGCCCACCCTAGCCCTAGCCTTCCTCCGCCCTTACTCTCTCTCTCATGTCACCGCCTCACCAAACTTATATATTGTAGACTCTCTCCACATGGAGAGACACATCTTGACATCTTACAACATCTCTCCCAACACACAACACATTGAGTTTTATCTCTCTACACCTCCCTACCCACCAAGTCTCTCTCTTAACCATTATAATTCTCCCGAAAGTATATTCTCCCAGTTACTTTATTCATCAATAAAGAGCTTCGACCACCGCTGCCATTCCAGAGAGTAGAGTAGATTACCCGGACCGAACCACTATACATTTACGTGTTTGCTCTTATTTACTGCTCATTAATTACATCTAGAGGTGCAACTCGGGCAGATTAGACAATCAATCCTAGGCCAACCCTAGATATATAGTTTTCAACCCCACCTCGGGTTAAGAAACTCAACTCAAGCGCTGCCCGAATTTAATTCGGACGGGTTCGGGTTGAATTCGGGTTCATCGCAAGAGAGACAGAGAGGGGGGAATAATTACAAATTCATAAAACAATACATATATTTCATTCATAACAGTACACAATTATTGATCATCAGTTTTCACACCAAAAAGCTAGTAATCTCAAAGCACAATCCCACAAAACATAGAAATTAGACTCATAAAAATATTAAACTTAAAACATTACACTATCACTACAAATCACGCGTACCATAGTAGCAAGCAACAAGGCACAGAGGACAATGGAGTAAAAATGAAAAAAAATACTAATGCTTTATATATATATATAATTTTTTTTTAATTTATCGGGTTCGGATTAAATTCGGGTTCACGATGCCTCAACCCGAGTCTGACCCAAATTAAATTCGAGTTGGAATTTTTTGACTCAAGCCCAACCCAAGTATTAACAACCCTAGCCCAAGCCTTAAGTTTTTCGAGTTAGGCTCGTGTTGAAATCGGGTTGCCCAACCCAAGTTGCACCCCTAATTGCATCTATACATATACTTGACTGTTGATCTTGCATGCGACCAATTTGTGCATAATCAATTTGACGTCATTTGTGAGAAACGACTAAGTTTTTTGCTACCTTGCTACTCTTGGCAATCACAACTCGGTCGATAAGTTAACAAGCTGAAGACAACAACACGGATCCCCGAGAAGAGGCCCTGCCTCCCCTCGCACTCTCGGAACCATTTGCTATAGCTACTCCCATCGTCGGACAACAGCTTCTATAGACCATGCAGCTACTAGTAAACCAAAATCAACAAATCATCCAGTTAATACTCGCCCTGGGAGGCGTCACCACCCCTCACTCTGTGGGAGGACTCATACTCCCTCCAACGGAAGAGGAGCAGCAACCTAATCCCTCTGGGCTCCAAGCTACCCTTCGCCAGAACGCCCCAAGGCCACACCAGGGCGCCCCTCGCCCAACAGTCCCTCCTCAGTGCCCAGCAAGTTCAGGTGTTCTCCCTCCTCGTGTACTTGTGCAGGAGGCCGAGGGAGAAAACCAATATGTCAATCATGGAAGCCACTACAACCACCTGACGGAGGATATCCCTAACCACTGGGACGAGAAGATCAGAAAGGTGCAAAACCAGCTTGGTGATGCCCTCAACGTCATAAAGGCACAGGCGCCCGAGACAGTAGATTATTTGGTAAGGCGCACTAATACCCCCTTCATTGTCCATATTGTCAATTATCCCTTACCCTCGAAGTTCAAGATGTCTACCATCGAGATCTTCAACGATACCAAAGATCCCTTGGATC
This sequence comes from Ilex asprella, assembly GCA_023539305.1. Classification (NCBI taxonomy): domain Eukaryota; kingdom Viridiplantae; phylum Streptophyta; class Magnoliopsida; order Aquifoliales; family Aquifoliaceae; genus Ilex; species Ilex asprella. The sequence goes on along the minus strand of CM042186.1, from coordinate 41,461,382 downwards.
ACCTTGATACCTACAAATCTCTCATGCAACTCCACAACGTTCCTGACAAGATCATGTGTAGAGTCTTCCCCACCACCTTGAAGGGGTCTGCTCGTTAATGGTTCACAAAGATAAACCCTCTTCAATCCACTCCTTCGCGGAGTTAAGTAAATCCTTCGTCTCTCACTTCATTAGGGGACGCCGACATTAGAAGCCTGTGACTCACCTGCTCACCATCAAGCAGGACAGGGAAGAAACTCTTAACGACTACCTCGTTCGTTTCAACAAGTAGGCTCTACAGATTGAAGAGCCAAACGATAAAGTAGCCTTGGCCACCTTTATTGCTAGTCTGCGCTTCTCTAGTTTTATGTTTTTCATCCTCAAAAAGTCGCCCTCTAGCATGCCAGAACTGCTATCAAGGGCCCAGAAATACATGACTGTCGAGGACGTCACCAAGGCCCATCGAGGTGAGTCCTCCCGAAGAGGGGAGAAAATGAAGGACACCCGTGAATACAAGTGGGAGGCGGAGAATAAGAGAAAGAGAACCAAAAGAGTTTTTGTCAAGAACCGTCTCGGTCCGAACTGCCTGAGAGAATGACAGCTTTCACGCCACTCAACACCTCAGTAGAGCACGTCCTATTCTAGATACAAGATGACCCTACGCTCAGCTGGCCCGAAAAAATAAAGTTCGCCCCAAACTGCAGAAATTTCAGTAGGTACTGTCGCTTCCACTGCGACCATGGCCACAACACTGACGAGTGCTATGAACTAAAGAGGTAGATCAAGGAACTCATACAACGTGGACAGTTGAGGCAGTACGTTACTGGCAGAGGACAAGCCCCGCCACCTAGTCGGGACCAGAATGACAAAGAATGCCAGCAACCCCTTGGAAAAATCCAGACGATCTCTTGAGAGCCAAGATGAGGAGGTGACTCGAACTCCGCTAGGAAAGCCTCAACCCACCTATGAGACATCGAACACTTGAAGATTTTATCTATCCTTTATTGTTTCAGTTTATTTATTTTATTATTTATTATTTTATAAAATAAAACTCTGAGAGGATTATTGTACTCATAACTGTCTTGCTTTCATTTCATAAAGTTTGTGGACAGTTTACAAAAGTCAGAACATGACCTAACAACAAGGTAGACAAAAAGACAACAGTCGTCATACTTTCGACAATCAGTCATTGCTCCTCGAGCCACAACCACTATCATCCAGGCTCTCCTCGTCACCAATTACTACTAGTGCCTCATAAGGGATAAAGTCAGAAAAATTAACAAGTGCCCAGCACTCAGGTGCCTAGCTCCTCAGCACCTTCCTCATCTCCCTCTCAATGGAATGAGTCTCTATCATGACAGCCCTCTCCCGAGTTATACGTAGCTCGGCCTCAACTCTGACGGCCCTCTCGCGGGGCACTTACAGTCCTGACTCTGTTCTCGCACAGATAGTCATCTTATTAGTATCCAGCTTCACACTCTCTCACGATTCGCCAAGAAGCTCGGCATGAATCTACCTCTGCCCTCAAGCAGTCTATATATCCAGCTTCGCACTCTCTCGCGAGTAGCCAAGAAACTCAACTTGAATCTACCTTTGCTCTTAAGCAGTTTATGTATCCAGTTCCGCACTCTCTCACGAGTCGCCAAGAAGCTCGGTCTAATCCTACCTCTACTCCCAAGCAGTTTATGTATCCAGCTTCGCACTCTCTCCTAAGTCACCAAGAAGCTTAGTCTAATCCTACCTCTGCTCCCAAAGTAGTCTATGTATCTAGATTCCCACTCTCTCGCGAGTTGCCAAGAAGCGCAGCCTAATGCTACCTCTACTCTCAAGCAGCCTCAATCTCCAGCTTGCACCTCTCTTAAGAGTGGCCAAAAGCTTGGCCTCAAAAGGTATTACTCTCTCATAAGCCAACCTCAACTGCTCCTCAATAGGCCCTAGTGCCTACCTCTCTGTCACCAGATGCCTGAATGCTTTACCAAATATGATCGTCCTTTAAAAAAAAAAGGGGGGGGCAAGTAAGAGCAGTAGCCACCTACAAGCATTCAAAAAGTAGAACATGAAGGAAATGAGACGAGTACAAAATCAAAGTTGAGAAAAAGGCATACCATGGAAGACTTCTCCATCCCCGAGGGTCATAAACCTCCAAAGCCACTCCTTAACCAAAGTCAAGTCAAAGCAAGGACACCGAGCCACTACTAAAAGCAGAACAACTAAGTGAAGCTACAATCCCCGTAGAAACCGCACTGAAGTCTCAACTCATATAGCGGTACAAGAGCTAGCTCTGGTATACACAAAAGCATAGTTATCAAATCGTGTATCAGAATGCATATCATTTTTTTAAAATAGTGTATCGTATCGTGTATCGTATCGTGTATCGTAAGATACGGTGCAATTTTAAATAAATAATAAAAATATATATATACCTTTAAAAAAAATCATACATTCATAAAAACATAGCATTTCATTAATATCCTACCAACTATTCAAGTCATCAACATAGTCCACTAACATTATAATGCAAAGTTCACAACCATAATTCACTAATTCAAACTTGAAACGCCAAATAGACTGGACTTTGTAAATAAATTAAAAAATTAACATTAATCAAGATTCAAAATTTTTGATACAAAAAAAAAAAAAAAAAAATTTGGCTATATAAATAAATTAACGTCATTTCTTCCACTGCACATGACCGCATGTTTGTTGGAGTACCTGCCTAGCCCAAAACGACATCGTTCTATAAATTTTTTTTAAAAAAAATTGTCTACCTAGCCCAAAACAATGTCATTCCATAAAATAAAAAAAAAAGTCTTTGCACGTATCGGACGTATCGTATCGTAAAAACGTATCGTGTATCGGATGATACAGTGCAAAAACAATACAGAACTATGATCCGTATCGTTTTAGCCTTGTATCGTGATGTATCATATGATACGTACAACTATGCACAAAAGTTCTAGTCTGGGAAGAAGTGGGGGCATCACCTAATCTTGCTCCAGGGAAATAACCTGACCATCAAACGTTGGTTGAAAAGCACTAGGTGCATCAAACCTAGCCCTCTTAGGAGGAGGGGAAGACACTACACAACTTTCCACCATCGTCGATTTTACTAATTTGTCCTTAAAACTCAAATTTAAAGAGATAAAAGCATTTTTTTGGAAAACTTTGTTGACCATAGCGGTTTGTATGTTGCAGAAAAATTGCCTAAAACGGACAACCGAGCGTAAAGTTATGGTTGTTCAAAAGTTTTGCCGATTTTTCATGATTTTCTGATACTCCAGCATGGCGCCCAGCCTTCTCCTGGCGCCGCCAAAGCCATCACAGGCGTCGCTCAGCTGGTGCCCAACGCCTACAAGGCATACCCCAGCCTGGCGCCTCCTCCTGTTGGCGTTGCTCGGCTCCTACTCGCTCCTGTTACAGCCTACTCCAGCTCCCCCTCTCGCCCAAAGGCGTCGCCTGTGGTCACCTCCCATGGTGCAGCCCTCTCCACCTTGGGCACCGCCTCCTTCGCCATGGGTGCTGCCCACCAGTCCTCTTGCCATGGCGCCACCCACTCCACTACAGAAATCGCCTAAAGTCTCCCTTCCTATGCTTGATGTCACGCCAAAGGCTTCATAGGAACTTTCACCGTCGCCAAAAGTGGAGACCGAGGCGCCTCCCACGCGGAATGGGGCGTCGCCCACATAGCCCTGGGAGCCGCCCAGGCTCCAGCGTCGTCCGTCCAGCCAAAGGCCTCTCCCCCTCCTCCTCTGGCCCTGCCTGATGAAGGCCTCGCCAGCTGGAGCCTTACTCCATAAAGTCTTCAGCGACTTGTTCTACATCACTAAGTCTTATTAAGTGATAGTTTTCAAAAATAAACTTTGAGCAATATGATGACTGAAACGTGAATATGTATACTCATTAACTGATCCAACATCAGGAAGTCAAATTGAAGTTTCCTTCGACTTCTACAAACAAAATGATTACAAGAAATCAAAATGTGCACACTAAATCAGAGCTTGATAAAATTCAAGCAATATCACGATTAAACTCCTTATACCTAAATATAAAAGCCTTCACATGTGTACTCAAACAAATGCGTTCATATAAAAACTAAGATAGAGTAGAATTCAACGCTTACTAGGAATGAAAAACACTTAACATATATCATCACTCACAGAGTTTACAAGAAACTCATCGACCTCAAAATCAAGTGAAACTGAAACCTTGTCTCTCGCTCTTCTTAAGAGTAAATCAAGGAAACATAATGTGAGAACATAGCGAACATAAATTAGAGCATTTTGATTCAGACTTGAAAACAGATCAAATTCGTAGAATTCTAAAAGGTCTCGGAAAATATCTTCATAGAAAAAAGAAAGTCAAAAGCTCACCGAAAAATGTCCCAACAACTCTCCACTCCGTCAATCGGAGGTGGAAAACCGTCCTTAGCGAACACACTGCGATACACCGGACCGATTGATGGCTTCTCATCCTTCGCTTCCTTTGCCGGCTCGATCTCTATTATATATCTCTCCTGCGCCATCTCCGATCTCTCTAACTCTCTCCCGCTCTCGCTCGCTCGCTCTCTCTCTCTCTCTAAATATGTATATGCGTGTATATATAGATATATATATATATATGATTTCTCTCTCTCTATCTGTACTCTTTTTTGCTTGCTGCAACGTTATGTGAGAGATAGTAGTGAATTTTTTTTTTTTTTTTTGATCGGAGAGAGTAGTGAATTGAAAATTTGATATTGAGCGGCTATTAAAGGCGGAGTGAGGGAAACCTGGCGAGGTGTGGACTATTTGAAAGGGACTGTCTCTTTCATTGTGATTTGGTGACAGTTCGGATATGGACGCTGAGCTGTTCTGTTCTGGTTCGGATTGGTCAAATAGCGTTGTTGTTAAAGATTTTGTTAGTTCCCTATTTTTGGGATACCGTTGACATAAAAGAATAATATTTTAAGATCGCTGGATGAGTTTTATCAACTTGTTCCGGTGAATTATTCTTTCAATTATAAGTTTTTTTATTTTTTTTAATTATTATATTTTTTAAATTTCAGGTCAACTGTTCAGTTAAATTCAAATCCCCCATTGTTTAACAGCAGTTACAAATTTATCAAAAAAGAATTTTATTTTTATCCTTAAACTATGTAATTTTATTTTTTTTACTTTTTGACAATTTTCATCCCACCACCTCCATCCCACAAACACCACCATCACTAAATCACTTCAACCACAGCCCACCATGACTACCACACTAAGCATCATCGCCACTCAATTGTTCACTATCACAAACAAACTAATTAAAAAAATCAAATGCAAACCCGAGTTTGCGGAATGAAGAAAAGACCACCGTTACTCACGATTGTTGTCATTTCCACTCAAAATTTGAATCAAGCTCTCCATTCAACTATGTAAATTAAGTCGAAAAAGAAATAAAAATTTAAATGCGTTGTCAAAATCAAAATTTCTATTGAATTTCAAAAAATAAAGATCATGCCAAATATCGTTATCTAAGTATGAGTCACCATCATAATACCACTGCCACCACAACTGCACCTTAACAAGCAATTTCGTCTCCACTACATCCACCCATAAATAATTAGAATTGAGAGAGAGAGTAGATAAGTGAGATAGGATAAAAGAAATAAAAGAGACACTAAAAAATAAAGATGAAGATAATAGATTAAGAGAATAGACGATTAGTGAATTGATGCTCGAGAGGATAACTGAAGAGAGATAAATTGTTTTTGTAAAGATAACTTAACAATTCTCTAAAAGTTATATAGTTTTGTTAGGTAATTTTTCAAAAAAAAAAAAATTGTTTTTTTGTGGATTGTGATACTCTAATTTGAATAGAAATTGTACAAAAACAGTTAAAGAGTGATATAACTAGAAAAGAAACGAGGCATATCAAACTCTCTTTTTGTTCTTATGTAAAATTGACCCCCTCAAACTTGTCCAAATGATTGATTCTCTGGTGGTGTGTTTGACTAGACAATTGGATTTAGGATGTATTGGTATTTAAAGTCTAATCCCATTCAACCCAGTCCAACTGGAAGGTCGGCTACCGTGGAATAAATACCTTCTTAATCCATTGAGTGGGTTGGGTTAGTCCCGCAAATTTTTTTGAATCGAGTCTGAGTGGCAATGTAGGCCCAAATCCTTATTCAATAAATTATCGAGCAGGTCGGGCAGAACTTTGGGTAAAGATAGGCTACCCGCAAGTCTATTAGACAGGCTTGTTCGTTGGTTTTTTTATATACAACTTATTTAAAAATAATAAATTTTTTTATCAGTTAATATTTGTGTAAATTATTTGTTTGAATCAAAAGTATAATCAAAATAAATAAAAATAAAATAATAATAAAAAATTATTTTTGATTAGGGGATGAACTACATCTAATAAAATAAATACATCCAAATTAAGTTGACACATACTCACTTATCTATCATGAGCGTTATTCTACCTTGTAAAATATGTATGTTTAATACAAGGAAAAGAAAATAATACATTATTCATAGTATCTAAATTTTTAAAACTTTAAATTCTAAAATTGAGAGACTTATTTCAAAGTTTTAAATTTAATTGTGTAAAAGTATAATTTTTTTTTAAAGGAAAGGTGTGCATGGGCGTGACGGACAGACTCTTCGGTCAGATTTTTTCGAACGGACTATTGGGTTTGGAAATAAATTCAAACCCTCTTTTTAAGAGTAATGGGTTTGAGCTCAAACGGGTCAACCAATGAGTTTTTTTTTTTTTTAGACCGAGTAATAAGATCCGTAAATCAACCGGCCCATAGACACCCCCACGAGTCTCGTGATTCATGCATGCACCAACCCAACCGGGTAAATCCCATCATTTTAACGGGAATTTACCATAATGCCCTTCACCAAAAAACAATCTTTTCTGGGCATTATGATAATTTCAAAAATTAGTCATGCTTGCAGAAAAATCTCAGTGACTTATCCCATGAAGCACTTGAGTTACGAGAATCCGGTTCAGAAGGGAAAACATGTACTGTTCACTACGGCCCGACCAATTCAATCACAACTTTTATCTCTCAAAAAATTTCAACCAAATAAGAGATAAGTGAGACCCCTGACAATTTTAGTCACTCCAACCCAGTAATCCCCCACTGTCCGGTGAAACAAACCACCCCTACAACTAATTCGAGGACTCACCCCAACACCCAAAATTTTCCTGTTTTTGATTAAGGATTTATAGTTTGTGTGTGTGCGTGAGAGAGAGTGAGAGAGAGTGCAATCCACATATAAACCACCTATTAGTACGAAAATCTCAACAATCCCATCATACATAAAATCATAATAATATGAACATCACCTAACATGATATGATCCTAATCACTGAAAACACCACCCAATGTAACATGATAGTAGTCATTAAAAATTCAATAAAATTAACAAAATCTATTAATCTAATGGTCCACATTGAAATGGTGCAGAAAAGTAGTAAGTGTAACACTGTTATACATAAAAAGAAAAGCTTGTAATAACCACATCAAGATGTCTTTCATGCATGGCTCAATGTATAAAAATTTAAAGCTAGCCTTTGAAATCCCTTTCAAGTTAGCTGTGTGCATTTCACAAATGATTAAAAAAAAAACTTGCCCCTCCGCACATATTTTCATTGCTAGAGCAGACAGTACATTATTATAGGAACACCAAACAACTCAGGACATATTCATGAGCATGATTTTGTCTCATATAAATATACCAAAATAAATAAAATCCAACACACTATCCATGATTCCGCCAAACTTACAGATCTTAATTTTGTTAGACATCGTCCGGAAGAAAAGCAACAGAAGCCCTAGCAGTGAAGAAATAAGCGAGAACTTTTCATGTTGGGCAAAATTTAAAACCATTGCCGCCCCGGGAAAAAAGGTAAATGTAATATTAGTAATTCAATGGATATTATTTGACGGGCAATACTTGTTGGCCTACTTGATTGTAATCACGACGTATAAATTTGTAGGATCAACATTTCTTCACCTCTTCTTGCCTTTCTTTCTTCCCTTGACTTCTTTTTCTAAGGTTTTAAGCCTCTGTCTGAGAACTGATGATGAGGATATTTGTCGGTTTGTAGGTTTTGAATCTTTTGATGCTTCGGTAGGTGATGAAGGAGACCGCTGTGATGCAGCTACATACTTTTTGACCGCTTCAAAAAAGGAGAAGGAAGTTGTTTGCTCAGTAGAAGACTGTGTCGCCGGTGCCACGGGAATTATAGGAACACCCAAGAAATTCTTCACCCCAGGATTCTTCATCACTGAAAAAAAGAAGACATGAGAGGGTGGTAGAAAAGAAAACGCTAAATTACAAATGTTTAGCAAAGTCAAAAGTCCCAAATCTGTTGTGCTTAATACAGACAAAATTCCCCATTCAACAAAGAATTAGCATTACTCGTATCACAGTTGCAAAAACTCTATACAGACCAAACTCGTATTTAGCATAAAATATAAAGCAGCAATCAGTAGATGAGGAACTGAGATGACTTACCAAGTCCATACATAAGCGAGAACAAGTTGGAGGTAACCCAGTAGCAAAATATAGCCTGCAGAGAGAAATAATAGATGAATTGACAACATCACATTAAATATGTACGAGATTCCCATGAATCCACTAGCAATTACAAAATAAATCCCTTCAACCTAACAACCCGAGAGAGAATCTGTGATTATTGCGAATTTGCACACCACCTCTGTACTACAACTGGGAGCCCACTGCAGGCACCTCAAAGCGATCGACATATGACACACATAAAAATTGGAAAGAATGGGTAGTCAACATTAATTTTAGAAATCTAAAAAGATCTGAAATCATAGTATGATTTCAAACTTTGAAATTTCCATGTAGAAAAGGATAATTAAATGTCCCTGGTTTTCTTTAAACAAGAAAATGTTGAGGTCTTCTGCATGTAATAGAGTTTGCCTCAGGAAGCCATCGTATTACATGCACCCAATATGCTCTGAGTTTGAGGGAGTGGTCGGCCTTGACACCCTGTAGCAAAAAAAAGAATATAAAACTTAATATGCTCTGAGCAATAGGTTTTGCCATTTACCTTTGGGAAACCCATGGTAATTGGAACTGTGAGAGCAGCAAAGACCCTTGAAACTTTTTTCATTGTGCCAGCAGCAGGATTACCTTCCATACCTTCTTGCATGTTGCACTAATACAAGGACAAAAATGATGGTTGATAAAAAAATACTCAAAAACAAAGCTGCACAAGGCCAAACCGAATGTAACAAACAACTTATGAATAGATGATAGGTAAGGTGGGTGATCTAAATCCAAATCCAAAACAAAAATAACACAAACATTTATTAATCCATGTCAAGAAGAAAGTGTCAGCGGAAAGAACAAATGGAAGATTAGGTACAAAAAAATATATGCAATAACATAGAAAGCTTAATCCATATCGTTTAAGTCTGACGCTTTATGTCACGACTTGCATTTTAACTTTTTAACCATAATAAATCTATCTATCTAACTTTAACCTTTAACTATAGTAGGTACTTTAACCATATTTACCTCTTAATGACAGTAAACACTTAACCACCCACTTACATTTTAATCATAGTAAAGAACGTGCTTTGATCATGAATATAAAGTACAACGATGGTCCAGATTGTTTGGATCCGACGACTTATTTTACATTTTGACTTTTTAACCACAGTAAATTTACTTCTTTACATTAAAACAATTTAATCATAATAAATCTACTCATTCATACTTTTAACCGTAGTATAAAAAAGTAAATTTACACGCATTGCACGCACAACCCTAGTTTACAACATCACATCAGCAATAGCATTATCCAAACTCTTCTATAACATGGCTCCACGCCATGAAATCAGTGGCGCAACGTACAAAAGTGCTTGGACCAATGGCTGGAGATGAAGGGCTTCTCAGTCTGTCCACATCAAGAGGTAGCAGAACATGTTTTGGCAAGTCCCAAAGATAGCAAGAACCAGTGTTATTATGTGACACAAGTTGCAGCCAAACAAACAAAATGCATAAGCATGCCAGTTCACACCGATGGGCTGACCATGCATCCCACCTATGTCTCCCAGCCTAGGCATCCTGTAAAAACCTAATCACAATCATCCACTGGCAACCACCAAAGTTTAACGCTCAATAGCTCACTAAGCCATCACAAACGTTGGGCTAGATTTCACACCTCCTAGGCTAACTTATCTCACTCTGCTTTATGGGTTGCCCTACTCTTGCTTAAGCCCACTCCATCTATTACTCTATTACACCTGCTCACCTCCTGGCCTACAGAAACTGATCCATCGATACATGCTTCCAAAGGGTAAAAATAACCACAAACTCAAGAACAAAATACAGAAAGCAAGCCAAAAGTGCACCACACTCAAATATATGCAACTTAGAACCAGAAGATAGATCTCCAACTATTGTGCACATCCAGCGGAGAACCACAGCAGAACCTTATTATAGGACCCAGAAAAATCCATTGATGCATAATCATCAACCCAAAAAAAGCAAGCCAGAGAAAATCTATGGACCCATTTTACTTAAATATTCCTGTGGTTGCACTTAGAACATGTTACCGATCAAAGTGAAATTAAAAACATATGTCACGAAAGTTCACTGCTCGTCCAATGTCCAATCCTACAGATTATATTTTCTCACAGGCTCCATCTTAATTGATTACATTGATAAACCCCCCCCCCCCTCGGCGGCCAAAAAAAAATACACACACAAAATATAATAAGAAGATATTTAAAAGAAAATAATTCGTGCAGCAGCTGCTAACAGAAAAACCTCAATGAAGGGATAATCAGACAGAAAATACCTAATAAGGACTCATTATGTGAGGACATGATGGATGCCAAATTGACCTTACTATAACCTAATTGGCCATATCTCAAGAAAAAATAGTCTTGCATAATCTTTACGAACAGGGTTTTGCATGAGAAAGAACTTAAAACATGCAGCACAAATAGAAAAAAAAAACGGAATTTTCCCTGTTTTTGCCACCGCAAACTGCCCTAATTCGAGAGGTTCCAGGATTGGTTTCTAAATGAACCGAGCTGAATATTACTAGAAAACAAATAAATAACCACACAAGAAGACTTCCTGTTGTATGGATTGGGCACAGACTTAATGACATCACTGAATTAAGCCCAAGGGCGGAGTTACTTGAGGACCGGAGGCACAGATCCACTCTCAATTTTTTTTTAAAAAAAATACTTATGTATATTTCAAATAATTTGAAGTATATTTAAGTGTGTCCACTCTATTATTTTTTGTTCTATCAATTAGTATAGTCTCCGTACCTAAATAATTATGAATTTTTGGACACTTTATGGATACATCGATATAAGTTTTTGACATGTCGAACTCAATTTTTTTTAAGCTATAGAGATTCCAATTAAAAAAAAAAAAAGCAATAGAGATTATGGCAACTAAGTTGCTTAATTGAATGAGTGATCAATGACTAATAGTTTGATCGTATATTTGGAGAAATACTATAATATCTTTTATGCAGTTAACCTTATTTGTTGTGAAGGGTTATAATTAGCCTCTTTTTTTGTTTTTTTATTTATACACGCTATATTTATCAACGTTTGACACTTTCGTATTTTATGAATTTTTAAGTATCCAATACAATATAGTAAATTTGAATATATTATTTTATTTTTATTGATTGGGAGAAAAAAATTAAATTTTTTAAGTAAAGTGTCCACCCTAGACATAATTTCTGACTCCACTCTTGATTAAGCCTCTTAAGTCAGTGTGAGAAACAATCTATTCGAAGATGAACTATGTGGTCAGAGAAAGAAATAGAAATTAAAAAAAAAAAGCTTACTTCCACTGTTATCCAGAATGTCAATGCGGTCAAAGCTGGAAAGATGTACAAACTATCTGGCGTAGTCAGATCAGTAAACCAGAATGCTCCACCCTCTTTAAATGATGGAACTTTTTCCACCATGTTTGAAATCTACATCAAGGGGTTCCAAAAAGAAGCAAACCCCATTCAACAAAAAGTTGTAGATGAAGCATTTAATTAATTTATAGAATGTTAAATGTAATAAAAAAGATCACAATCTTACAGCGAGGAAAAAACTGACGAAGACAGGACCTTGGAATAAAAGTCCCTTCAATGGAGTCCATGGTGTAACCCCGTATCTGCAGTATCCAGGCTACGAGTCAAAACAGAAAAATCTGCAGAACTAATGAGGAAAAGAAAAACTTGTGGAAGTAAAGGTTGTGATGGGAATCCCATATATTGCTGCCTACTCAACCTGAGTTTAGAAATAAATAGACAAAAATCAAATAAAAACAAAAAACAAAAAATACCACACCATTTATACATTCCCCATGTTTAAGGGCAAGGAATGGTTACATACTCCCTGAATAGCTGCTTCATTCGCTGCTGACCTTCAGCCACAGCCGTAGGACTCATGCCCTGGGAATTACAGATGATTATCATAGGAAATCAAAAGTGGTAGGGAGATGTCTTGTTCAAACATTAAATAAGTAAAAATAAATTCCTTTGCCTCCGAGGAGCGCAAAGGTCTATTGACAGACAGCAGGATGAGACCTTGCATCAACTTGGACCCCCCTTAACAGTTGAAGGTAATGTCAGTCCACGGATTTTGAAATGCCATATTTAGAAGGGTTCAAGACAACGGAATTTAAGCACTGCCATGTCTAAGACCTCATAAAGAGGTGCCTGATATCAACCATTAAGCCATCCTATCAAAGGGTGGTATATCTAGATCTGCATGCATAAATAGGGATCTAAAAGTCAAACATAGCATAATGCAGAGCACATAGATGGTGTCAATGGATTGTGGTCAATTTTAGTAAGGTATACTTCCATCAGAAGATGAGCCAGAGACCCATATCATTTGAAATCATTAAGTCCTACTAGGTAGGAAGTGCTGAACAGGGTCCACAGACCCATGCACATCATCTACTAGCACAAAATCAACTGATGTGATCAACAATTTTTATTAATTATAACCATAATACAGAAGAAGATTCAGATGCCCATACCCTATCCTGCATCTCTTCCTTTATTTCCTCCAAGTGTGGCCTCATAAGCTGCACAAGATATGCAAGTCGCTAAAAAATGTACTGATTCAACCCATCAAAAATAAAGAAATAATCAAACAAGGGTATCAAACAGTATAGCAGAACCAAGCAATGGAGGAAATATGAAGACCACAGCACATTTAAAGGAAACAGAATTTTCATTTATGGAAATCTAAATCATGAGCCACAAAAACTGGTCAAAATGTCAGGGAAAGAGGAAGCCAATAGTTTGATCAATTGGTGATTGAGAAACGTCTTCATCTCAAATGAAACAAGGAAAAACAGACTGCATCAACATCTTTGGTTTTGCTTCATTGCTCACATGAATTTCCCCGAACTATCACATCCAGCAAATATGTAGTCTCTTCAACCCCATCCACATGATATATCCAGCCAGCATCTTCATTCAACATGATTGACATGATTTCAAAGTTGTAGTTCAAATTCTTTAACATAAAAGGAAGATTGCACCTACATAAATAATGTAAAGACCAAGAAAGGGTATCAAAACTTACAGTCAATTTTGAAGTAGCTTTGAGCTGATTTATCATAAGTGGAACTGATAGCCCTCTAATCAAAAGAGTTGTGACAACTATGGATGCCCACCTGAAAATTAGAATTTTAAAACCCTTCCCGAAATCATAAATCCTCTGCAATTTGTGAATAACTAAAATTAACTATTCAATCTGTTTGTTTCTTCCAGATGCATCATATTTTCAAACTGAATACGTCATTTATAAAGCACTTTTAAGTAAAAAACCAATCTATAATGGGACATCATCTCCAACTCAGTGTCCTTTGGTTTATTAGGAAAATGACACAGGCATGCTAGTGATGTTCATTGTAAATCAACGTTTCAGAACATTACATAAACCTAATACATCTCTTCCCCAGTGCTTACATTGAGCGTTGAGGAAATAAAACCAACTGTACATCAAAAAATCGCAAAACCCGATAGATGGTTTCTGACATGTAATTATACCGTTGAGTGTTGAAACTTCTCCACAAAAATTGATTGCTGAGGATGTCTAGTTTTTCTGTCTCTTTTTTGTAAACTCTTTAGATAACAAGACAAACATTTGATGCAAGGTGTTTGATATACTACAATGCCTATAAATAACAAACCTACAATGAACTTCAAGAAGCATGATCAATGAACAGCAAAAAGAAGGGTCCCTATAAGTAAAAATAGGGAATGCCAAAAGAAGGGGAATGTAAGAAATGTGTTTTTGAGCTGAGGGATGCTAAAACCTTTGCTCCAAGAAATACTTTTAAATGGCTCTTCCCCAACATATTGACGGACAACAAGGGCACCATTCTGAAAATTCATATCATTTTTTCCACTGATCTAGATACCCTATCAGCTCAAACCCTCATTCATCAAAGAAGGCAATTCCAAAACAAAGCCCAACAATAACAAAATAGCTCACAATCTCTAGCAACAAAATACCATGTACGCAGATAATACATCAGCATGTCACTTGCATAGAACCATCGTTCATGACTTCAACTGATTTTCTTGAATCCAAAAACTTGCAGTTTGACCAATCCTCCAAGGTTCAAATACCTTCTGCTCAGAAACAATGGATACTACTAATAACTAATCCTTCTATAAATATATATAAGGCTCCTAACCCGAGATTTCCTTATGCTTCTAGAATCTACACCCGAGTCCATTAAATCAGCAGGTTCACTCATTGTAGATTTGAGCAATCAAGCAAGGCAGCCATTCAATGCTATGATTGTGTTGCCGACCAAAGGGACAAGTCAAAAAACATAACAAAGGGGAGGTGAACCGGGTGGCTTGAATGGCCTTCATATAGTTTTCCTCCTAATAATATTACAACAAACATTAAGGTTGTAGTGGGCACAAATCAAAAGGCTATCTTCCAACTATAAATAATTTGAGCCTAAATACAAGAAGAAAAAACATGAAAAAATGCCCAATTATATCGTATGTCGAATAATTCCACCAATACAAATTCCAAACACTAAAGGCGTAACTTTAACAACATTCAACCATCCATTTCCGTGATTTCAATTAAGGTATCCAACTTTACAATAATATACCTTCAAATTCATGTATAGAGGCACATATCAACAAAATTTTGGGGTGTGTGTTTGAAAGACAGCAGTCTTACCAATTAAAACCGGTAAAAGTATGGACATAATCAATCACGTAGTGCAAAGCCGCAACCGGAAAATACGAATCCGCAGCCGCAATGACCACTTCACTAACGGCCGGAGCTTGAGAAGCCACTGCTTCAATAGTGCTATCCGCAAGCACTTCTGCAACATCAGTCATGTAATCAATCTTGTCCGCTCCTTCACCAACCGTGGTCGACATATTCCTACTCAAAAGCATTCCGCTATTCATCGGAACGAACAATTGAGAACAATTTTTAGCTTGAAATAGAGCACCTAAACCGAACGAAGTGTAAATGCTGCTTCCAAATGATCGATGTTGAATGATACTGGGAAATTTCTGATCTTCGGACATAGAGTTATGTTTCCGATCATCGCGGTGGTGAATGTAAGCAAACGATGGACTGAATCGTTGCTGATAGAGAAGTTTCGCCCTTGCGGTGATACTACGTCTATGCCCCATTTCGTGCGTCCTCTCTAGACAATGAAGAGAGCGATTTCAATACTTCAATAGAAAATAAATGTAAAAAATTGTGAAGAGAGCTTGAAGTGTTCAAGACCTAAGTTGGATCATGGATGTAAAATGTTGTCTGCTGATCGAAGGGTGAGAAGTTGTTTTAAGTTTTAACGAGTAAGAATGAGACCAAAATGAACAGAAATACAACTAACGGTTAATTGGACCGGAGTTCTCTCAACTGTGAATGTGTGTTATTTTAGTGCTCAATTATATCATTTTAATCTTTAAAATATTAAATAGAGTAATGTTATATAACTTAAATTTACCTCTAAAATAAAGAAAAATCATTAGATTTGTAGGCCTCATTTAAAAAATTAATAGGTCCCACTCATCCAATAGTCATCTTCATTTAAGATACAAATTTACGTTACAAATTTGGATTGCATAGTTTTTTTCTATTAAATATATTATTATATTGTTCTTAGACAGAATTCAAATTATTAACAATATTTTTTTATAAATTTTTGTCCCGATTTAGGTTCACACTTGTTCCATTCGCTTTTCGTTCTTCTTTTCCTTCCTCTATTCAAAAAATCATACTATTTAAAAAGTTAAATAAAAAATTATGGTGATAAAATTATATTTAGAAAAAATATGTGGTAGTTAATTAGTGGGATAGAAAGATAATTGCATAAGACATTTGTTAGAATATTAGTTAATATACACGTGCATTACACATATCTTAGGTTGAGGTATAATTTTTATTTGAATGTTTTAAGATTTATACTCTTCAAATATGAGTGATGTTTCAACTTGATTCTTGAAATTTCAATTGGTTCAATCAAGTCCTTAATGTTTTCCAATTTTTTACTTTTGGTATTTTAAATTTAAAATAAAGATTTTATTGTTAAATTGGACTGGTTTGTAATTTGTGTAAATAGGGCGACTGTTATGGACCGAGGGTGTGATGAATTTATACTTGGCACATAGGCCCTTGCAATTCATTAAACATTTGAATTTTATGACTTTTTGTGTCCCTTCATTTGTACTAAGCTCTTTTAATTCTTATAACTTTGATTTGTAATCACATACTATTTATCATGAAATATATACCATTGATATATTAAATTGTCAATGTTTAAATCAAATAAGATAACAGAATAGGGTATGATTGGGTATAAAATTCTAAGTAGGAATAATATAAAAAATTAAAAGTTTTTGATGTTAAGGTACATTTATTAGTAATGATGATGTACAAAATAATCTCGTGCAAGATCAATAGTTGAGTATGTGATAAAGTGTAATTAATGGACAAAACAATCAATGACAATAATATAAATATTGAGTCAACACACAAATATATAGTGGTTCGGTCCAGATGACCTACTCCACTCTAAGAAAGGGCAACAGTGGTCGGGGGTCTTTATTGATGAAGTAAGGTGAACGGGGGAGAAAACAATGGTTAGTTCTAAGAAAGATACAATAGCTAAGAAAGGAAAAGTGTGTAGAGAGATATAGAGGTGTAGGGTGGTATAGTGAGATGTTCCTCTCAATGGAGAGAGTTTACAATTTATAGGCATGATGAGACGGTGACGTGAGGATAAAAACATTAACTTTTTGGGGAGAATAACTACAAAAGATAAATACAATTAAGATAATATTGATCTTCGAGAGTGGGTATCCCGATGATTACACTCCATGTGCTATTATCTTCTTGGACTCGTTGGACCTTAGTTTAGGTTGAATTCTTGAACTGAGCTTGACCTGCCTTGTTGCTTAGGCTTACTTGATTAACTGAATCTGACTCAATGAAATTTGGGCTCGTCAAGTAATATAGGTAAATGATTAAATTTAATTGTGATAATCAATTAATTAAAAATTTTAAGAAAAAATAAAAGTGGGAGGGAAAGTTTATGAAACCACCTCCCACCTCGATTTGATTGTTTTATATATGGTATAGATATAAATTTATAAATGATTTAAATTTTGTCATCAAATAATTTATATTCGAAGAAATGACAAACTCAAACTTATTATTAGATCAATAATGTTATACTGACCAAATTTGGAGTCCAAATGACATGGCAGCTGACTTGGGCTTCTTTTTTTGGTGTCATGTCATTTGGGCCCCAATGAAGACTCCAAATAATATTCTGACATGTCATTTGGACTCTAAATTTGGCCTTAAATTTTGGTCAGTGTAGCATTACTCTTATTAGATAGCTCTCGATTATTTTCTTTATTATTTAATAGGTATATAGGTTTCTCATTTGCATTTTGTTCTGTTTTTGCTTCCTTCCTTTGTACTTGTTCCCCAAGCTTTAAGCTCTTAACAAAATCTAAGGGACCAATTTCACTTAGGCCATGTGCACAACATAGATCATAAAGTCATGTCTCAATTTAAACATATCACACTCATATACAGATGATGCTATTGACAAAATTCAAACAATAACGATGATCTAAGAAGATGATGGCGATGAGAAAGTCGATAAAATTGATGAGCGCGATGTGGCTGGTGATGAACCGTCTGGCGAATTGCGACATAAAGGGCATGTAGCATTGAGCTTGAGCCACTCATCTATGCACTTAGCATGAAAGTAGTGATTGCAATCTGGTATAGTTCTCAAGGTGTCTTTAGGCTGGTACTCAGACAAGCATATTGGGCAAGTTCCATCACTGGAGTTGGGTAATCGGCGACTCTCCCCAAGCACGGTCTTTGGAAAAGAAGCAATGGTAGGCCCATCAAGTCCTGTCGCAATGAGCACTCGTTGTGGAGGTATTGTGATGGCAGAGAGTTCGGTGTTCATGTGGCGACGATCCCCATAGCCCCTGATCCTATTGCAGATGTAGCATACAAGTCCAATGAGACATACAAGTCCGGGTATTCCGATGCCGATGATTATACCATATTTAGCACTCCTTGGTAGACCTATAAATGCAAAAACCTAGTATAGATCAAAAGAGTATAAAAAGTAATAATATCTAGTGGACTAGGCTCCAATCGAGCCCATTTGGACTCGTAGCCAATACTCATTAGTCAACTTGGACCCACACATAAAATCTCTTCTCCAACTGCAAGGATAAAATCTAGATAAAATGACCCAAAAACATTTTTACTGTCAGGATGAGATCTCTTATAAGAGCAATATTATTGAAACTTAAAAATCTGATCTAATAACATGTCATAGAATCTTCAATCATTAGAGTTATAATAAGGTTATTAGACTATGATATTGTTGTAAGAATAAAAATTAAGTTTTTAAAATTTTAATTGAATTCTCATTTTAATTATTTTAAATTGTATTTTCAGTTACAAATTTTATGGTCCTATTTATTGTGAATATTCAATACCTTAAATTTAATTTATTGGAAATATTCAAGGATAGCATTAAGTACTTTAAAATTAGTTTTATGGCTATTCAAGACAAATATTAAAATATATATATATATATATATATATATATATATATATACATATATACAT
>CM042186.1:41408213-41432241 GCA_023539305.1 Ilex asprella | reverse complement strand
GTATTTTTGAGATAAAAACAAAAATTAGATTTAAGTCATTACATATAATTTTAAATATGAACTTAACCCCTTATAATTTTTTTAAAAAAATTTATCTTCAAACAAATAAATCTAATATGACTCAATTCTAATTTTTAATATATACTGGTCTGGGTCATTGTTTATATTTAGTAACAAAAAAGCAGCAGTTGTACTTGACTGCAATGGATATTACCGTATGGACAGGTGAGCGGCGTGGACTTGTGTTAAGTTTTGGGTTTGGGCCTTGAGCTGCACTATGGCCATGTGATGAAAATCCTATTCAATTCAAACACAATCGGATGAGAACCCCCCAACCTCCTTAACTTACTCAAATAGCGGTTTTAATCGAAACGACATTCAATTTAAATAAAATTAGACTCGAATTTGACTCGTATTTTAAATAAAATGAGGTTGAACAATTTTTTAAATTCGTATAAAAAAATAAGTACGTTTGGTTCGAGTTCAAACTTGTAAAATTCAACTTGTTTAACACCATAAACGCAAATTCATCAACGTGACTATGAGAGAGAGAGTGTGTGTGTGAGAGAGAGAGAGAGGAAAAAATATTGAATATAACAGTGATATCATGTCACCATTGATAATATGGTATCACCAACCAACAATAAAACCTCAAATGGAAAAGGTGAATCTCACTTGAACTTATATGACAGGAGTGTGAGAAGTTATTTGTTTACATGACAGGTTAGTTATTAATTTTTGTGAAGTCCATATACTTATTTGTTTTAATATTATTAATTGATGATATCATATCATTTTATCACGTTATATTACCGTTGTAATGAATATTTTTTCGAGAGGAGAGAGAGCGAGAGAGATGGATGGAGCACAGGCGACGAAGAGAAAACCCCAAATCAAATTTCCACGGAGACATCTAAAACCCTCTGGTTTGTCTTTTCGTTTTCCCCTATGTATGCATATGTGCTTATTATATGATCTATATCGCCAAATCCATTGCATGTCAGTTTTTGAAATACGATTGAATCATCTATCTTATTGCAATTCCGTTATGAAGAATCGAATTTATATTTTAAAACGCGCAATTTTGTCATGATCTACAGTTCTCGTAATTGTATTATGAACCTTGTGCATTAACAAGGTTTCAACGAAATTAATTGCGGCAAATTAGATTAGACGATAATTTGATGTGTAAATCATTGTTTTCTGCTGAAATTCTTGAGTCGTCGTTGTGAGCAAGGATCAAAATATTATCTTCTATTTTTAAAATTTCATTCTCTCTCTAGTTAAACAGTGATAAGCTAAAAATTCATTTTTTGGATCATCGTCCAAACAAATTTTATTATTTTCTTTTTAAAAAAATTATTTTCAAAATTATATAACCAAACAAGTTTTATAATACAAAAATATCAAAAAAAAAATTAAAAAACTCTTCTAAAAAATTATTTTCAAATACTATTTTTAGAGATACAAGTCAAACAGACCCCAAGTTTTTTTCCAGTTGACCGTTTGATTCAATTTTTGTAACTTGAGATTGATGAATTAGGTTAGGGAGAATTGCGATCAGACTCTTTGATATTTGTCACTTAATCACTCAGACCCTTTAATATTTAAAATATTACACACAGACTCTCTGAAGTTTGTACATACGTAACACTTAGAGCTCTGTCGTTAATATCCGTTAGTAAATTATATTCAAACCCCTTGAAATTTGTAAGTTTATAATACTTAGACCCTTTAAGTTTAAAATGTTATAGTTATACAAAAAATACTCTAGATAGAATATCAAATATTTTAAACTTTACAACCAAAATTCATGTTATATTATAACATTTATTAGAATAAAATTAAAACAAAAAATCTATTTCTTTTTTTAAAAATCATAATTAGTATACAACTATACTATCAATTGGAATTTAATTTGATCGTTTAAACGACCAAATTAAATTATCAAATTACCTCAATTAAAGCTAAACTATACTGTGCCCATCATAATTTGACCCCATTGTTTGATTTTTTAGTTTTATTCCAATAGATAGTATAATTGTATACTAATTATAATTTTTTAAGAAAAATTAAATTTTTATTTTTGATTTTATTTCAATAAATGACGTAATAAAAAATGAATTTTGATTAAAAAATTTATGTTCTATTACGAATGATTTAGACCCTTTGTTTAATTTTTTTGTTTTATTATAATGAATAGTATAATTGTATATTAATTATGATTTTTTAAGAAAAAATTGGCTTTTTTTTAATTTTATTTCAATAAATAATACAATCAAGCATGAATTTTTGTTTTAAAATTTAAAATATTTGATATTCTATCTTTGGTTGGAGTATTTTTTGTTTAAATATAACATTTTAAACTTGAGAAGTTTAAGTATTATATGACTACAAATTTCAGAGAGTCTGAGGATAACGGACGTACAAACCTAAGAGGATCTGTGTATAATATTTTAAATATTATGAAGTCTGAGTAATTAAGGGACAAACCTCAAGAGGTCTGAGTGTAATTTTTCTATTAGATTAATAATTAAGTTCCTTCACTGTAATATTATTTATTTTTTATTGATAGATTTTTAATATGTTTGTATCTATTTAATGATTCAAGAGTTCCGAGAGGGTTTTTGTAATTATGATAAGTAGATAGGTGAAATAATTTTTTAAGAACAATGCTATAAATCTCAAATTTGTATCCCAAATCAATGAAAACCATTAGATTAATGGATCCCATCAACTTTTTTCATTGGAACTCACTCATCTAATGGTTCTCATTAATTTGAGATGCACATTTGGGATGCAAATTTAGGATACAAAGCATTACTCATTTTTTAATCCAACGGTTGTAATTGATTAAGTCCTTAAATTATATTTAAATAGTATTTTTCAGGTTTCTATGCTTGGGATCAAGCATTGTGATTTAATGTTTTACAATTTACAAATATGTTTAATACAAATTTGGGATAGTTGTTTTAATGAGTTTTATTTTTAATAATTGATTTAGTATAAATAGTTTTTAAAGTACCCAAAAAAAACATTTGAAGTTAGAAAGGTTGTGAGTTTTTCACCAAATCCATTCACCTCAAAATCTTAATTCTCAAATTTAAATACTTTCAAATTTATTTCTCAAACTCAGTCATTTTTTAAAAACGTCATTTAAAGTGATGAGATACAAAATGAGCTTAAATACCCACCTTTCTTCTTCCCCTTTTCAGTCCATTATATGTAACCACACCTCTTCATATCTCTTTCATTTACCTTAGTTCGTTGCCAATATCCAACAATAACCACCTATGCCTTTTCTTTCCTTTCTTTTTCATCTTCTCTAACCAGCTGTTGTTCATAACCACCCCTATATTTTGTAAGTGACGAGAGGTGGATTTTTCTATTATGTGAATTAGTGTTGGGTGGTGGTCGGTGTTTGGTGGTGGCAATATGTTGTTGGTGATGGGTGATTTGGGTTTTGGGTTGTTTGGTGGCTGTTGATGAGGAATGGAAAAGAGATTAAAAAGCGGTCATGGAGGCACACTTACAATGCAAATAGGTCTTGACATCGACCATGGTGTTCTAATTTTGATTTCATTTTGAAAAAAGATCAAAACCATTGATTTTATATTGATTAAAATATAATAAAATATTTTTAAAATGCACACGTGGCATATTTACATTGGCCAAAAGATAGAGAGTATTTGGGTATAGTAACACTCCTCTTGAAACAATTAATGTGTATAAAGTCATAACTAAACAATAAATATGCCCAAAGCTCAATTTTGATACCCAAAAACCTATGCTTAAAATTCCTTATAGGAAATATTGGAAAGCCCAAGATTTTGTTGTTATAGAGGCCCAACCCATTGTGAAATGCCATCCATAACCAGTAACATACCAACGGCTGGTGCAACATTAGACTTTTGATGGACTTCTTGCTTTCAGGACAAATACAAATTTTTTTCTATTTAGAAACAACAAATTTGGTGCTACATTAGACCTATTTGGAAACAAGCAACACCACTAAAAGCCCGATGCATAAGACTTCTGCCATTGAGTCTGTATAGATGGATGCAACTTACTCACAGCTACGAGAGACTACCTTATAGAGAATGTTGGGGAGGCCAATATTTTTTGTTACAGAGACCCGGCCCATTATGACAGGCAATCCATAAAACAACTCCCTTTATCTCTCCATAGTTGCCAACAATGCCACCCCAAGACACCCTGGATGCTACTTTTCAACCCCGTGAACATTTTTGAATTTGGGGTGGCATACCTCGAGTTGCTCTAACCAGTAACACACCATCGACTAGTGCTCCACTAGACCTATGATGGACTTCATACTTTCAGGACAAATACAGATTTATGCCTCTTTAGAAACAACAAATTTTATTTGGAATTGTTGATAAAAATGTTAGTCTAAACAAGCAATACCACTAAAAATCCAGTGCGTAAGACTTCTTTCATTGCAAGATTTGAATAGTTATATTCAACTTATCCATATATGCAAACTGCAGAGAGACTGCCCCATAGAGAATGTTGGGGAGCCCAAGAGTTTTATGTTATAGAGGCCCAACCCGTTGTGAAAAATAGACTTCATGCTTTCAGGAAAAATACAAATTTCTTCCTGGTTAGAAACAACAAATTTGTTTAGGATTGTTGGCAAAAATGTTTAGTCTAAACAAGCAACACGCTTAAAACAGTGCATAACATTTCCGTAATTGCAGTGTTTAGATAGATGTATGCAACTTATTCACACATGCAGAGTCTAAGTTTTTTACCGTGAAGTTATAAGAGGATCACCTTATGCTGCCTTAAGTTCTATCTTCCACCAAGTAAGACCGTTACATTTATCAAAATACTTATCAAATTTTATTTAACAAACTAATATAAATTATTGAATGAGTAGATCCCACAATTTTTTTATTTTAAAAGAATTCATAGATCTAATATCGCCATAATTTAATATAGGTTCATAAATAAGCATATACCAATTTCTATATTCAGATTAAATGACACCTAGATTCAAAAATCAATAAACCACAAAGGCAATATTCGATATGGCAACATGTGTCATTAAACTATTTAGGACGGAGTAATGTTATTCACAGTGAAATAAATGCTTGTAATTATCAAGTCTAATTTATAAGTTCAAGTAGATTATGAAGCATAGATACTTCATTGAGGTTGGCGTATCCGTATCGGATAAGATACTTGTCAGATACTCGAAGATATGTATCCGATAATAATTAAATATTAGAATATTTCATAGATACTTTTGTGTTCAAGTAATATATATAATTTTTGAGTTGAATTTTTAATATTTCTTTTCGAATTCACATACCATACAATACATTTACAAAAATTCATACTACTTCATAGGCACATGAGTATTTTTTAAGTATTATCTACAATTACATGTCAAAAGAGTATAAAATAAATCTATTACATTATAATTTTAGCAAAAATTACTTCTAAATAAATCAACTCGATAAATATTAGTTTTGATTCTTTAATTAATCACTTAACTTTGTGAATATATCACAGTGATACGATATATATTTTCTTCAAACTAAATAAAATTTTTAATTTTCTTTATTGTGTTAAAGAACTATTAAAATATATAAGTATTATGCTGATTAAAAATAATAAAAATATTAAATATATTTTATTATAGTCATATCTTGACCTTACATGTATACTTCTTTTTTAGATTTTGTTGTATCGTCGTATCCATATTGTATCGTACCTGTATTTCGTATCCGTATCTGTGCTTCATAGCATGTAACATTACTCTTTAGGACAAGACTCTAAAAAAAATTTAGTACCAAACTTTTAAATTTTATAACTTTTGTAGAATTTGATATAAATTTTGTGGTTTATTTATAAATTTTTGGGTCTAGTTACAACTTCTAATATTTGAATTATAATTTTTTTGAGCTAAGTTACAACTTTTTTGACGACTTGCGATCGAACCTAACAATTTTAGAATTGGTCGCAAGTTACTACAAAAATTATACAATGATCCTCAAAAATTGTAAAACCCATAAAATTTGTATGATGATTATCAACAAAAATTTCTTTTGATACCGTAAATTTCTCCAACAACTAAAGTGTCAATTTTCAATATGGATTCAAAAATAAGTACACTAGTACGCCACACAAGCAATATTTGTCATTAAGGCCACATTTATATAAACTAGTTTGAACACATATACATTCATTACATTGCACGTGAACTATTTAAAATTGAGATTTTCAAATTGATAGTACTATGCAATATTTACCTCACGAAAAATTTGCCTCTACCAAGATTCGAAGCTAACATTAGACTTATATTTGCAAAGGCATACAAACAAAGAATAGATTAAATCTTTGATCAGTTTCTGTCACATTTATGCATGCACATAAAAGTTGGGGGATGAAAACATGCATCTTACCGAGTTCTTGAATACTGGGCCCCCAAATTGATCAAAGGCAACTTTGCATTTTCTTAAGCTCTGACTAAAATTTGAGAATTTCATAATCATGTTGTTTAATGATTTCATGGAACTTCCCTCGATATTTCATGTTGCATTACCTCATTTATTTTGGTCTCGAGCTTTGTCTCTGGCATCCAAACGTCAGGTTATCCACCTTTCTCAACACACCCTTCATTGCCAATCAATACAACGCAGTAATATCAGGATGAGCAATGGTATTGAGACCTAATTTATTGACCTAATTTGGTAACTTAATTCACTATGACCTTTGAATTGACTGTAAGCTCCATCAAATATTGTGACTTGGTATTAATCCGATGGTTCTAATGAAACCACGTCATTAGGTCAGCAATTTATGTCAATTTTTTAGGTCCAAATAGCATTTTCCTATCAAGATACAAGACTTAGCGAAATATGAGAAATAAGAAATTAGAAAATAAACAACCCAAAAACCGACAATTTGTGATACATCATAGATTAATATTTCCATGGAGCAATTCATATGTAAAAAACTCATGCATAACAGTAACGCACCTCCTCTTTTACATGCTTAAATTTTTTATATTAGATTTCTCATTATTGGTGGTGTCAATGCCCTCAAAATCCTCATAGAATTTCCTCTTCCCACTCTTCCTTATAATCGATCAAGCTCTCTGTACAAACAAAAAAAAACAACAATAAGACAAAAACACAAATGTGTGTGAAATATATATGGTTAATCCAGTTACATGTTGAGAAACTTGTATAATTTAAACAAAATACCGTGGATCATTGGTGCTCAGATACACAATACTAATCCAAAGTTCACAATCTGATAATGGAGTGGTCAACAACCAAAAATCTAAACATACTAAAGAGAGAGAGAGATTTTGGTTTAAATGTTTTCATTAGAAGATAGAAAACATCTTACAATACATCATAACCAAATCTCCATTAAGCTCGTCAAACAAAACACATTAATGGCAGTAATTTATAGATGAATGATGGTGATATTAGATTCAACTTTCTCGACATGGAGGATTGACAATAATCATATTTATAGTTCAAAGACTTCCGAATGGACACATACATGCCTTCTATTGCTCACACCTATGATAGTACTATTTCTAATGATGCTTGTAAATGGACCTGCAACTCTTGGTTTATGTTTATACATGTTTCTTAGGCTAAGAAACTAATTGTAGTGCATCCCGACTATATTTATTGCAATTTTTCGACACCAAGGTCAAGTAATGACTTTCATGATGGTAATCTGCTTAGCGATAAAAAAACAACATAGGATAATTCATGGGCTTGTAGTTTAGTTAAATTTTGGGTTGGGGCCTGACCACTTGACCGGCACTATGGACCATGGGGTGAAAATCATCCTTGTCAATTCGTACACCATCGGAGGAGGAGAAACCCCCGCTGCCTCCTTAACTCAAATTCATCAACGTAATTACAGAGAGATGGGTGCAGCGCAGGCGATGAAGAGAATACCCCGCATCCAATTTCCTCAGAGACATCCAAAATCCTCTGGGTTGTCTGTTCGTTTTCCCCTATGTATGCATATGTGCTTATTATATGATCTGTATCGTCAGATTCATTGCATGTCAGGTTTTGAAATAGAATTGAATCATCTATCTTGTTGCAATTCCATTATGAAGAATCAAATTTATATTTTGATACGGGCAATTTTGTCATGATCTACTGTTCTCGTGATTGTATTATGTACCTTGTGCATTAACGAGGATTAAAGGAAATTAATTGCTGCAAATTAGGTTAGACGATAGTTTGATGTGTAAATCATTGTTTTCTGTTGAAATTCTTCTTTCGACTCGTCATTGTGAGCAAGGATCAAAATATCGGCTCGTGATAGTTGAAGTTGTTTCGAGATGTTATAACATGTTTCTATCAATGTTTCAGAATATTTCAAGGTATTTCGAGAAGTTTAGATATATTTAGACCAATGGTTTGAAAAAAAAAATTTTAAACTTTTGTTTCAAAAACATTTCTAATATAATTTTGAAATGTTCCTATTTTTTAAGTGATTAAAACAATGTACCGAAAAAGATATTTTGAACTCTCTTTCATCCCCAAGAACGAGAAAATATTCAATGTAACAGATATAAACAAGTGAATCTCATATATTTTAGTAACCACTATTCCATGTCTTTAGCTAACCACCCCATGTATGCAAATAACTATGAAGTGAGGTTCACCTTATCGATTTGTAAATTATTATATGGTGACATTACGTAACAATGTTTACATGGTGTTACCGCTAGACCCAACATTTACTCATCGTGAAACCATCACTTTGACTTACCTCTTGCCCTTGTGCTTTTTTCTTTCCCCAACACAAAAAATAGTTTTACCCTTCTGAATTTTTTGTGAGAATTATGTGATTTTCTATTTGCGGGTGCATATAACTGATAATTTGATTGCTTATCTTTCTCAAACACTGCCCATGCTTTTATACTGTTGGAGAATGAATTCTACGGCATATTCAAATTTGAAGTTCGTCTCCTGACTAGGTTTTTTTTTAAAAAAAAAAAAAAAAGTTATGCTACCCAAGTCTAATAGGATGATTGTTTGTCAGGTTCCACATCTCTGCATCTCGTGGCAAATGATGCTCCTCAATCTCTTTTCTCATGGTCTACCTCATCCAACATGACTGCAGGAGGAAAAGCTTCGCTTCAGCCCAAAAGGACACCAGTGTCTCGAGAGGAGATTGACACAATTTTGGTATGTAGCGGTTCCTCACTAGTTTATTGTGGGAATTTGAGTATCTAACGGTATAAGGGCCACCTTTTTATTCTTTCAGTCACCTCTATTCCGTAGTCATCAACATAATGAGCCGCACCCTCAATCCTGTGATTCACTGATCTTACTTCACTTGTTAACAACTTAGCTGGAGATAAAACAAAAAAGGATTGGAATTAAACCGAATGGGACATGCTTCATGCTTATAAGTTGCAATTAAAAATATTTAATGTCACTATTGTGGTGGGTATAGTTATATTATATATCTCTATAAATATAGGGATTTAATATGTATATTTATGGTTCATGTAGTCATATTCTGTCTTTTTTCGTTTTTGCATCAGTAATCTCTTTATACTCTTTCCATTTGTGGCTTTTCCTGCTCCCCCCCCCCCCTTCCTTCTCTATTTTTTTGGGGGCGCCCACGTGCCTAGAAAGAAAACCCACAATAACAAACAGCAAACACGTTTTAAGAGGTGGTGTTGATGAAAACTTCATGCTACAACAAGTCTAACGTGTAATTTGATTCTTGCCTTTTATCGTTTGTATGTACTTGTTGCGTACTTTTTGGTAAATATTGCTTTTAATACTTTCTTCTTCTTTGTTTCTGAATTGGCAGTATGGTGGCTGTCTCTAACTGTTGATGGAGCCCTGTGGAGTGAGGAAGCCATTCAACAATTCTTTGGGTTTCAATTTCATCTTGGGCAAAGTTACTAGTCCACTTTCTAGAAAAAGATGTATGGTTCAGAGATTATAAAGGGATGATCACAGTTGAGGTTTTTAATTATTTGACTAAAACACGGATAGGGAGATGAAGGAATGCTTAAGATCGATCATCTTGGAAATGCTTGTCCAGAGATTTGGTTTCCTCCATTTGAGAAATTTCTTGATTTCTCATTAAGTTGTATTGGAGATGGCTGAGAGTTTATAATACTATGTTCTAAACTGGTTTTGCGTGATTAGAAGCTGTGCTTATATCACTGGGATTCAATCCAAAACTTTGGTGGTTGGGGAAAAATCAGTAGATTGGTGTGATTGGGTGGGTCGTGTGTTGGATCAAAATTGGCTAATCTTGCTTAGAATGGAGACCTTATATTGTGCAGTCGGATAGTTACAAAATCACAGTTGCGCTGATTCAACAATATGGATCTTCCATGGCTTCCATTCTTGAGTTTTTCATGGTATTACCAATGCATGCCAAGTGTCGCATGTGAACATATTTAATTTAAATAATTATTTTTTTATTTTAATTGTTAATCTATTTTATTCTTTTTTGAATATTTAATTTGCCATCTCTTAGGTATCTCTCAGGCCCTTTGAACATTTTTTTTGTTATAATGGAGATTATTGTAAAATTATCATTCTTGAGTATTTATACATCTAATTATATTGCATATTTATTATATTTTTTTATCAAAGAGATTGATTGGACTTTTGTTTATATACGAGATATATATATAAATATTAATTGTAGAATTCAATTTGCCAACAACATATATATAATAATAGAATATAGATTATATTTTACTTCTTTATAAAAAATAATAACATACATATAAAAAATTGTATGTAAACTAATAAATGATTTGAAAAAAAAATAAAAGTCAAATATTACAATAAAATAGTTTAACATAACTCAGAATTCATATAGATTTAGAAGATAAAAAACTGAATGAAAGTATATGTGTAGGTATAATTGATTTTATAACAATAATTAAGGATAAAATAAAAAATTAAATATTTTTCACAGATGTTGAAATTTATAAATAATATATATAGACTAGCTATAACATGTGTTTGAACACACGACAAATTATAAAATTCAAGCTCCCAAAAATTGATCTCACTTATTTGATTAAATCATTCAAAATTTATTTTTATTCATTATTTTCTTACAAATATTGACAAATTTTTCTCAAAATGCATAATTCGATAAAATTTTTGCAATATATACATACAATCGCATATGAATAATATTTGAAATAAAAATTATATTAAACTACAAATTAGTTAAATATTAAATGATTGAACATGTAATATAAATTGATGATGTTGGAGGAGAAAATGTATAGGAAATAAAATTCGACTTCCCATATATTTTATTATATAGATATAAACATAAATAATACTCAAGGATGCGATATTTTGGTGTGAGTGTGTTCAATTTGTCCAAATAAAATGAGTTGTTTAATTCAAGAATAACGTTACTTTGATCAAATTTTTGAATTAAATTTGAAGTCCAAATGACGTGCCAGTATATTATTTAAAATTTTTATTGTGGTTCAAATGACATGACATCAAATAAAAAAGTCAAAGTTAAATATCATATTATTTGGACTTCAAATTTAATCAGTGTAGCATTACTGTTAATTCAAATGACTCTCCTCTTTGACGTAGGACTGGTATACGGCTTAATATTTGCCTCGTGTTACTTAGGACAAACATAAAACCATAGAGTAAATTGACAAGATCTATTCGAGTCCCAAACATCCACACCTTCACACACGAACCTTCAGAGACGTGAGTGTTGGTCATGCCCAATTTCTGCTTGGCAAAGCCAACATATGGTAACCATAACATGTTGCCTTACGATGATTGATCCCATACATGTTGCCTAAAATAATAAAACCTGAATACGACATAAATTTAATCTATCTTTATACCACTATTTTTTATATGGTATTCAGGTTTGCGTCAATTATTTTTTGGAATTCAGATATTGATCTTCAAAGTCTGAACAGGTTTAAAACATGCCTCATGAGAAACAAAGGCGATCGGTGCTTAATAAATATAAGAAGTGCAACCGCCGGCTCAACAACATTAAAACAAAAATACAAACTTTAGAGCTCAAATTTTTAGGTACATTACTAACCCATAAAAAAATTAAATCATTTAAATTTAAACCCAAAAAAAAGCACCAAAATATTAAGTACAATCAACATTTTTATTGTAATAATTTGGGTCCATGATTCAATTCATAACATTAGAAATCTAAAATTTTTTTAAAAAATAAAAATTATTCAAAAATCAACTAATATTTACCTATACTCTCTCTCTAAAAATTAGTACAAAACATTTTTAAAAAAATTAAAATTAACCTCTTTTTTTGGTAAAAAATAAAAATAAAAGTTAAAATATTTTTTTTTTCAAAAAATACTACCACGTCATTCTTCGGTCTCTCTCATATAATAAATTAAAAATAAAATGCTAAAATAAAAAAGACTTAATTTAATATTTTCGCTTTAAGCCTCCAATTATCTTAAACCACTCCTGAATTACTTAATTTGGGAGTAAGTTAATCCATTGTTGCACATAAAAAAAATGTTGCCCATCTTAAACTTGTAATCAACCAACTAAACTAAACCTTATATTCTAATCTTGTTGAAGTTAATTATATGAGTCTATTATCATCATTTATTTCGGTCATGTGTTATACACTTATTTAAATTATATATTTTTATATATTTTTTATTATTTTGTTCAATGTTCATTTAGATCTATTCATAATCTTAATAGTATTAAGAGAAATTTTATCACTTTTTATTAGGGGTGCAACTTGAGCGGGTCAACTCAAATTCAACACGAGCCCAACCCAAAAAAATAGAGATTGGGTTAAAATTTTTAATACTTAGGTTGAAACTGGACAAAAAAATGAAACCTGAATTGAATTTGGGCAAGCCTCGGGTTGAGACATCAAGTTGTCGGGGTTCAAGCCGAATATTAAAATCGGGTTGAACCTGAATATACATAAATATATTTAACTAGAGTTAGTATTTACCTTCACTCTTTCGAGTCTAGACTTTTACTTTACTTCAAATTTTTACTCCTACGCCTCCATCACTTTCAGATTTATCTCTTGCTCGTCACTCTTTTCTCTCTCATCCTTCATATCTCAATCGTCACTCGTCTGAATCATCTTAGACTCTCAGTCTTCTTCTCTCACTTGTCACTCATCCTTCTCTTTTTATCTGCGCATCGTCATTCATCTCAAATTACTTGAAAAAATCAGATATATACTTAAAAAAATAAAATCTACACTTCAAAAAATCAACCTAAAATACGTAACTCAAGTCCAACTCGATTTTTAATTCAAAAATCAGATCGAATTAAGAAACCCAAGTTCATTTCGAGCCCGCTTGAATTAAACTTGAAGAGTATTCAGGTTGAATACCTCAAGTTGAGTTAGAGTTATGATTAAAAATTATAGACTTAAAGTTCGATTAAAGTTAACCTCTCAACCCATCCGAGTTATACCCTTATTTTTATAAATAATGTCTCCATTAACTTTCATTAAATATGATCAAGTTATCTTAATATATATGCTATTAACTTATTCTTAATTGAAACCATTAGTACTATTTTTCTAATACGTTCTATTCAATCAATTAAGAGGTTGTAGAAGTGTTGTGTTCAAAAAATTGGAGCCTACCATATACTTGTATTCCGTTATATTGCGCTAAGACCCTTAAATGACAGAACAAACGATTTTTTTTAGACCCCGTTTGGTAACGTTTAAATTTTTCGTTTTTCGTTTTTATTTTGATATTTAGAGAAAACAAGAAAAAAAAACTCGTTTGGTAACCGTTTATGTTTTTCGTTTCTGTCACCGTTTGATAAACGAGGGGCAATTTTCAAAAACAAAAAAAAATCGTTTTTGGTTTTCGTTTTTCGTTTTTCAAAAACGAAAAACAAAAACGTTACCAAACGGGCCTTATTTTTTTCCGAATGGATAGCACAAACGATCACAGCGAACAGACGAAACAGCAAGCGTGACGGCAAGACACACCCGTAGATACCAGACCTCGTCAAGGGCAATCCGGTCATTTCATTCCCAATCATCTGCAATACCCCAATGCGAATCAAATTCTACTCTCCCTGCATCGCAGCGACAACAACAATATCAAACCTTCGTCTCCGATCTCTTTCTCTTTCTCTGGACATAAAATTTTCCAGATTCTCCTTCACATTTTTCCTCAAAAAAACTCTCAATATCTGGCGGTTCACCCTATTTCCATATATATATGTACGGCTATATTTGTCGGTCGCGCGGTTAGTGTTAATCGATCTGATCAGTCAAAGTCTCTTCAAGTTCAACTGTCTGGTTTTCGGCGACCTAACCGGACAGTATTGTCAGTTTCTGATTAGTATTTCACCGGCGGTATGTTATTATTATGGAATCTATGTGATTTTTTTTTTTGTAGTTATAACCAAAAGTTCAAACTAGGGTTTAATCGGAGTTTTGGATTTTGTATTCTTTAATACTGGTGGTGCTCAATAATAGTTATGCCGCGAAGTTCAAGGCACAAATCGGATAAAGAAAGCAAGCACGGTTTGAAGGAGTCGAAGTATTGCGCGGACTCAGAGGAGGATGTGAAGATGAAGGAAAGGAATAATAGCAAGGAAGAGGATTTGGCTAGAGTTTTAAAGGATTCTGGCCATTCGGCTTCCGGTGAGAAGCGAAAGCTTGGTAGAGAGGGTAAAGATCTGTCTGGTCACGGGAATGTCAATGGTGATGCTTCGGAAGAGTATGCGACCTCAAAGCGTAGGAAAGAAAAGGGGGCTGATGGCAGTGGCGGTGGTGATAGGTGGAAGGGCGGTGGGGATGAGAAAGGCGAGGGTGGGGCTAAAGAGAAGGAATTGAAAGGGGAAAATTCGAGAATTGATTTGGAGAAAGGTTTTAAGTCGAAGGAATCCAAGGTTTCAGGGGATTCGAAGAGTAAAAGCAGTAGGAGGCATGAGAGTGGTGGAGATAAGGAGGAGAATGTGGGTTCCACAATGGAGAAAGAAGAGAGTAAGAGTCGTACTAGATCTGATTCTAAGAGGAAGAGTGAAAAGGATTCTGGGCGGAAAGAGGGCGACCAGTATAAGGATATGAAGGAAGGCAAGGAAAAGGAACGTGGGTCGGGGAAGGAGAGGAAGGCTCAGGACAGTAAGCGTGATGTGGAAGTGTTTACTGGGAATGGGAAAGTGGCAAAGAAGCAAGGATCGCATTCTGCAGAGTTGGGAGAAGAAAGACAGAGCAAACGTAGTAGAGAAACTACTGGTAAGTTACTTCTTTGCTGTTGGTATAGGGACAGAAGCTATTTTTTTTTTTTTGGTCTGCCATTCCTGTGTTGTTTTTCGGTAATGGCAGACAGATGTGTTAGTGTGACTTGTTGAATTAACTTTGACTTTTGAAAACATTCTATAAGTATACACTTCTCTGCACAATCGAGGAACTTTTTGAACATGATGTTGCAAATATATATTGGGACAAAATGACTCCTAAACATGTTGGCGAAAATAAGGGCAACAGTTGAAAATACATGGGTTCTTTTGAACTTTGGCTTTTTTTTTTGGTGGGGGGGGCTTTCTAGTTCAACAAGTAATTGACAGCCATTAGTATCATCTGGACTTGCCAAAGTACATTTAGAAGTACCTGGTGTGTTTGGCTTCAACTGTCAAATGGAGACTCAGGGAGTGCTTATAGGAAAGTACCTACTACAAGTTATTGTGGAAGGGCTTTTGTGAAGGGGTACTTTGAGGGACAAAGGTTTTAAAAGGGAAATGTAAGGAACTTTTTGGCATTTTCCCACTGTTATGAAGAATTTGATTAGATAATAGGCTTTGGCATATGACAATTTTGAGTTGTCTGGCAAATATCACAAATTGCAAGGATGAGATACGAAGATGATTCACAATAGATGCTATGTCTAGCCTAGTTTGAGAGCCATGAATGCTGAATGAGCTGTTTACAAGGAAAGTTTGGGAAGTGATAAATTTCTTTTGTATACGTTTAGGAAGGAGAGGTTAAAGAATCTAGGGAACCATGTAGAAGTTGTCATTGTTTGGTGGCTTCTTGGAAATTCTTTCCTATGGGGACCTATTTTGGATACTATGCAAGGCTAAGGGATGGAAACCAGATATTGCAGCCGTCATTTTTGTACCTCCTCTAGGGTTTCATTTGGATAGGGAATTTTCGGAGTTGAACCCAAACGTTATAAGGTGGTTATATCATGAATCATCATATTTTGTTGACAATTGTTTGGCAGTGGTGGTCAGCGTGTTTAGTTAAGGTTGTTGTCTTGAACATTTTTTATCGATTCAATTGAAGTTTGGTTATCTAAAATTACATTTACAAGGTTTGGAGTTTTTTTAGTCCACTGAAATATTGTTTACGAAGAATCTGGTTCAATGAAGTAGAATGTAGTTATGATTTTTCTCATGAAGTTTTATCTTTGGAGTAGGACAGCTTAATAAGATGTACGACAAAAAAAACCTATTTTTAAATGACTGGAAGGTGTTCCTATGCTCCAAGAGTAAGGAAGTTCCAAGTAAAAGTGGTTTATGAAGTTCAGAGAGAGTTCTGATGGTAACTGTAAGCTCCTTTTGTATCTGTCTTAGGACATTGGAGTGTCTTGTTTTTTTAGAGACACACTTTATAGGCTTTTATAGGTGATGCATGTTTATGTATTTGGCTACCGTTACTTTCCATATGCATTTGAGTTCATGAGTCTATCAATCTTATGAAAAGTAACATAAAATGCCTACAACATTCAGCCTCAAAAGGTTTGATGGACTTCTTTTTTGATGTAAAGAATAGGTTGCTCTTGTGGATTTACCTCCTCTCTTTTGCTGGAATTCACCTCACATTATCGGAATTCACCTCACATTATCGCTTTCTAGTTTGTCCTTTTTGATAAGATACCACTGATTAGGCAATATTTTTCCTTTCTGGTTTATTGTTTTTGCAGTCTTGCCTCTACAAGATGAAGTACGAAATCCGGAGATAGAGAAAGAACTTGAGAAAAGGATACAGAGAAGAAGAGATGGCTCTAGTGATAAACATCAGGATGATCTAAAAGGAAGTGATGATAAACGATTATCTTCAAGGGCTCACGCCAAGGATGGAAGGTACAAGGATGAAAAGCACAAGGATGGAAGTTATGGAGATAAGTATCTGAAAGATGATGACAAAGATCATAGACAAAGGGATAATAAGTATCAGGAAGATGGTGTGAGAGAGAGCCGACATAGGGATGTTAAACAGTGGGAAGATAGTGGGAGGGATAGTAGACATAAGGAGGATAAGTATCGGGAAGGTGACGACAGAGAATATAGACGCAGGGACGATAAGTATCGTGAAGATAGTGAGAGAGAAAACAGGCACAGGGATGATAAGCATCGTGAAGATAGCAACAGGGAAGACGGTGGCAAAAAGGAGAACAGACTGCTGGATGATAAATATCGTGAAGATGGTGATATAGATAACAAACATAGGGACAAGAAGTATCGTGATGACAATGAGAGAGATAAGAGGCGCCGCGGTGATAGATATCGTGACGATGGTGAGAAAGATGATAGACACAGGGATGGTAAGTATAGGGAAGATGGCGACAGAGAAAATAGACATAAAAAAGAGAAGCGTCGAGAAGATGTTGACAGAGACAGTATACATAGGGATGGCAAGCAAGGAGATGATGCTGACATAGAGAAGAGACTCCGGGATGTAAAGTTCAGGGATGAACGCCTCTCAAGAGATCACACCAGTGATAAATCTGATTTTCATTCGAGGGATGAGACTAATACTGCTGACGTATATCGTAGGAAATCAAGTGTATGCGATGGTAGTCCAAGTTATGATGATCGAGTTACCGGGCACAAAGATGATCAGGGAAAGAGAAGAGCTAATGATAAAGAGGATCATGGTGATATGAGATCCCGAAGTGCCATAGAGCTTCGTTCTGATGCAGAAAAGAGATCAGTGAGCAGTGCTAAAGTAGACTTGGTCACTGATAGAGGGAGGTCTAGCACACGGAATAATGATGTAGAAGTTAGTCTAAATTACAGCAGGCGGAGGAGTTCACCTAGCTCAAGTTCTCATGCAGGCTACAGGTATTTGTATTTCATTTTCCTTGATGTTTAAAGATCTGATAACTATTACTTCTATTGTTCAAATGATGCAACTTGGTGTGGCCATAACTAATGGAATTGGGTAGATAAACATATGCGAGCAGTGTCACAGTTTTGGGTACTCCCCCCGTCTCCTTTAGGCATGAAATACTATCTTATGCCAGGTGCTGACATCTGTGCCCATGTCCTCACATAGGGTTGGGTTTGGAATTTTATTTATCCTACCAGTTTCAGTGGGAGATAATATCCCCAAAACAATCTGGAACTCCAATCAACTGCCAGGCTAGAAAATGGATCAGGAGCTGTTATTTGGAACCAATATGGTGTAGTTGAGAAATTAATCGACAAATACTATTGTGATGAAAGTAATGGTAAAAGATGTTTTGACAACATTAGCAGTAAAGTGAAAGTTTGTTGTGACTATGATAATGCTAAAAGAAGTTTTGTATTTTTAGTTCTCCTCGAGGTCAATTTCTTTGGTTAGAAACTTAAAAGGAAGTTTGTTTGGAAGAAATTTTTGTATTTCCCTGGCAAGTTGAATTTTTGGGTAATACTTGAGAGGGAAATTTACTAGATGTGAGAAAGGTTTTAAATTTTGCTTTAGCAGCGAGAATGCACAACTTGTCTTCTGTTGAAGAGCAAGTATGTTGTTACATCACAGAAATGTGGCTCCCCCTCCCTTTTGCATGGTATTTCATGCGTTTAGAGTGTAGACTCAAGTTATGGATATTAGGAAAATGTTAGGTAGGCTGTTCTATAGCTGAATAAATCCTTATACCTGTATGAGGTTGTTTTTATCCATGTTTTTTTATTTGTTGGCTGTGGTGGTGCACATGGTTGTTCTATTACCTAAGGACTGATTATGTTACATTATGGCATGAGCCTGTTCTGGTTTTTTGGATGGGCATGTTCACCACAAAACAATGGCAAAGTTTATCATATATGGAGGAGTGAGTCTTGGCTGTAAGTTTGAATGGTTGTGTTACTGGAGTGTTTGTTGAATAGGATGTGAACAAGCAGAAAAGGAAATAGGTTCGGTTTGGATTTGTCTCCTCTGGATGAACGGGTGGACCATGTTGGTGAAATAGGTTTCTTGTGTAAGTTAAATACTTGACTTATAAAAATTTGGTGTATACCTTGTTCACATAATAATCTTAGATATGGTTCACTGATTTTATGGTCTTGTCCAAGAACACATACTTTTAGTCCCTTCCTTATTTTAATTAGAACTTCAATGTCAAATGTAGGTGAGCTCAACATCAATTTTATCTGTTTTATTTTTTCCTTTTGTTTTGCTCCAGGCTTTCAAAGCAAGAAGAATCTAAGTTTAGGGATTATGCCTACGAAGAGAGAGCTCGGCATAGTGGACCGTCTGGTAGAGAATATGCTACTGCTGCTGGAATAACTGATAAAATTTCATCATCTCGGTCAGTTGGGAAACCCATCCAGAAGGAAGACAGTCATTTTGGTGAGTTGTCAGGGGAAAGGCGTCTGAAATCGGATGCACGTGCTTCACCATTGCAGATGGCGGATATATCCCCACCATCGAGGAGTGCTGACCGCCGACACTTGGATAGATCTGATGTTAGGCGAAAACTTGATGTTGAAGAATTAGGGCAGAGGAGTGGTGGTTCCAAGGATACAAGAGACTATGCTGGTAAAGAAGGCAGAGAAAGTCGCGAGTTGCCGATAGAGATATTTCCAGGAGATGAGGATGGGGACAATTTATCAGTTTCTTCACCTTTCTCTAGAACTGGACAATTTTATGGTAATTCCAAGTCTCTTCTACCTCCTCCCTCCTACAGGACGGGGGTTGACAACCCATTAGGTTTTGGTTCTTCCGAGGTTGACAACAGAGGCAAGTCAATTAATCGTCATAGGAGAATTGGCGATCCTAACTTGGGAAGAGTTCATGGAAACGCATGGAAAGGTGTCCCCAACTGGCCTTCCCCGGTTGCAAATGGTTTCATGCCTTTCCAACATGGTCCACCTCCTGTTAGTTTTCATCCAGTGATGCAGCAGTTTCCTGCTCCACCAATGTTTGGTATTAGACCTTCAATGGAATTAAGCCACACTGGGGTTCCTTACCATATTCCTGATGCTGAAAGATTTTCTGGCCATGGGCGTCCACTTGGATGGCGGAATCCCGTGGATGACTCCTGCCCTCCTCCCTTGCACGGATGGGATGCAAACAATGGTGTCTTTGGTGGTGAATCTCATATTTATGGAAGGTCAGATTGGGACCACAGTAGAACCCAAATGAGCAGTCGGGGTTGGGAAACAAGTGGAGACATGTGGAAGGGGCAGAACAGTGGTGCGAGTACGGAGTTGCCGTCTGCTTACCAGAATAAAGATCTTTCAGCTGGTGGACCAGCAGATGAGGTTTGGGCTACCCGGTCAGGTCAGCAAGCTCAAAATGAACAAAATCAACTGAATCTTCAGGCAGAGAGCTTTGACATTGATCAGTTCACTGATGCTCTTAAAAGGAACACTCCTGAAGCTCCCAAGACTCTTTCTGAGGAGAGTCCTGACATTTCTAAGATGTCAACAAAGGATGATAGCCATCTTTTCCTTGTTTATCTCTCCAAGCTTGACATCTCCACAGATCTTGCTCAACCCGAGTTGTATAATCAGTGTTCAAGCTTAATGAATATGGATCTGAACACAGTATCTGATGAAGATAATTCTAATATGTTCTATATGCAGGTAAAGATGGCTATTTGTTCAAATATGTAGTTCATCTTTTTTTTTTTCTCCCCTGATAAGAAACAAAAAAAAAAATTGAAATTGATCTTATAATCTTCTTGATTGTTTTGGTCATATTGTCTTAACATAGTTCTAACATTCTTCTTTCCTTTACAATGGCAGAAGGTCGTAGAAGCCAAAGTAACCATACCAACCAAAACTTCTAGCACTTCGCTGTTTTCCTCCATAAATGATTCTGTATTTCAGGTACATACATTCTGAGGTGCGCAAATAATTGAGTCAATACAGTTCCATCCTGTAATAGATCTACTGTTGCTTGTAAATGATCATGAAGTGTGTCACATGTGCTTGTAATCCGGTGGATGACTCCTGCCCTCCTCCCTTGCGTGTTAAAGAATTTTTTTGCAGAAAATTTATTTATTATGCATCATAACCTTGAACTAACAATGTTGTGTGTGAGGCACTTGGAGGTTCCAAAGTTTATCTGATTGAAATTAATTCTCTGAAGCATGACTGAATTGCATTCTTATTGATCGTCTTAGGATTTACAATGATCCTGCTTCAAAGTTGAAATGTGAGGATCCAGTTGTGCTATGTATATTTTGTTCCTCAAAAACACTAATTCAGGGATTAAATTAATTGCTTACCAGGGTTGAATTGCTTTTTTCACCACTCCATTAGGCAAAAAACAAAAAAAAAACAAATGGAGTCATGAAAATTACTGGTTCGTTGTCCTTGTAAATATCACTAATTAGGAATTTCATTTTTGTTCATTGTTATGAAGGATAAGAATTTCTGTGTTGTGGAACTTTTTTGTTTCATTTTTCTTTTATTTTGGCGAAAGATAATACTTTACTGTTTATGGACTAGGATTTTGCATAATTTGGTAATCATAATTGCTTTTTTTTTTTGCATTATTGTGATTGGCTCGCAGCAATCCATGTCCCTTTATAAGAGGCAGCGGGAAGAAACTAGAGCCATAAATGTAGAGAAAATATCCTTTGCAAATGGTACTCCTATATCTGTTCAGGGAGGAGCAGCAGATTCAAATGATGGTAAAGAAGAGGAGTTGGCTCTGGCTTGTGATCAGCAAGAGGCTGAGGGAGCACTTCCAAATTCTAGTAAGGGGGAAGCTGAGCAGACAATTAGTCTTCAGAAGCTAGAGGTGGTTTATGCAACTGCTTATCCGAAGCTTGATGAACCAATTTTAGCTGACGCACTGGAGAAATCAGAAGAGCCTATTTCTAATTTGAACACGGTGAAAATGGAGGTGGATCCCAGAGGGGAACGATCTGATGCTCACTCACATAGTAGGATTGGAG
Organism: Ilex asprella; assembly: GCA_023539305.1. Classification (NCBI taxonomy): domain Eukaryota; kingdom Viridiplantae; phylum Streptophyta; class Magnoliopsida; order Aquifoliales; family Aquifoliaceae; genus Ilex; species Ilex asprella. The sequence continues at coordinate 41,410,103 of CM042186.1, read as the reverse complement.
ATGTGAACAAGTCTATTGATTCCGAAGGCAATCATGCTGCCACTAACTGTGAGGATCAAATTTTTTTGGATACCAAGTGTGGTCCATTGCTTTTTTCTGACGTGTCCTCTGGGGCATGTGAGGCAGTGATGCCAGAGTCAATTGAGTCTGGGTTAGTAAATTTAAGTCGGATACATCATTCACCTGAAAGTACACATTGAAACAATTTATATTTCCTTGAGTTTTTGAGATGCCATTTATGCTTGAAATCCTGCATCCTATGGTATAAGCCGTGCTTGCTGCTCATGTTAGTTAATCAATAAAACATCGTTGTTTTCAATCGCTTATGTGTTGCTTTTTCTGTTTCAAGTTTGGAAATATATGGTCTTTGGGTTCCTGTGATAGGGATCTATATGGTCATAATTGTTTCTTATGCCTTTAGGGGAATTTATAAGGAATTCTGGCTTTTGCCAAGGTCCATCCTTTTGAGTATCAGGTACTTACTATTGAAATTTCTCCTATATCTACTTTATTATCATGCTTAAAAATTGTGCTTTAAGGAATTTTCCTGTTTGCAGTGGCAATGGGTGATACGGCTTAAGGTAATAACATGGAGGGATTGGAAGATGTCCTCAGGCACACTTGTCTCAGATTGGTATGTAACTGCTTCCTACAGGAAAGAATTCCTCAAATGGTTCAAATTATTTTCCAAAATTACTGAAAAATGGGGGGTTTTGAAAAACTATTTAATAGTAGCTTATTTTTTGGCTAAATGTTTTCTATATAAAATAAGATTTGGGAAACACAGATATTATGCATACTAAAACTTTCAACCAAAGTGATGTGACACAATTTTTATCGTTGAATATTAATGAGATTCATTTATTTAATGGTTAAAAGTGTGTTACATCATTTTGGATGAAAAACTTGATAAGAAATCTTGATCAGCATAACATTGTTGTTTGGGAAAAGCTATATATGTATTATCTATACATACTAAAGAGTAAAACACAAGAATCATTTAACTTAAAAGTGAATGGAATTACTCCATGGGAGTCCGCCTGGGCTCTCTAATTTTCATAGAAATCTATGTTCTTTTCGTTTATAGATTCTCTCAAGTCAGTGGGTCTGGAGTTTATGGGCAGACTTGCAGGTCAGTGTCAATCTTGCTGGCGCGAGGCAGTTTGGTTGGGCTTTGATCCATAACACTCTTTTACCTCATTATTGAGACCCGAAGGCGGGATTTTCCAAATCCAAAGTATATTTTTTCAATTTATTTACCAAAATACCATTGTTTCTATGAAAGCGGGACTTTAAAAAGTGCTTAAAATCATGTTTTAAAACACGCTTTATGTTAAAAGGTGTGGGGTTTAAATCATGCTTTCATTTAACAATAATAAACTAATAAATAAGTTGCAGAAAATAATACACTGAGAAAGTAGTTACAAAGCCACTATAAATAGGTAAAAAAAACGGCAAGTAAAAAATAAAAAATAAAAATAAGGTCCGGTGAATGGGTTAAGACAAAACTGAATACCCTTTTATTTATTACGAGGCTTGAATTCCTAACTTTTCCCGTACTGAGGCCCGGTGAAGAATATGATGAGTGTGACGCTAGATGTGAAAATTGGAAGTAAGTGTTATTATATGTACTTCTTTAGAGATAATTCTTATAAAAAAAATTATAAGGGATTAAATTTATGTTTAAAATTATATGTAATGGTTTAAGTCTATTTTTTTTTAATATAAAAAATACCGTTCCTTAAAAGTAAATTAAAATAATTTCCTATTTTGGAAATTGTTATTCCTTAATTCAATGTCAATTAAAATATGTCAATAAAATTTTCATCATAAATTTAAAATTCAAATTCAAAGTTTTTTTTTTCTCTCTCTCTCTCTACATATATATAT
>CM042186.1:41379475-41401664 GCA_023539305.1 Ilex asprella | reverse complement strand
TCCAAATGGACACATAATAACAACAATAATTAATATTATGAACATTATTATGAATCTCTTACTCTAAAACTTTGCTATTTCAGGGAATGCCCATTGGAACCTGGGCATAGCTTCTGGCCATCTACTGATCGATACTTCTGTTAATGAGTCCAAGAGGCATACATAGGTTTGTGAATTTTATATTTTCAGTATTTCTTTAAAAGTGAAATTTTGCTTTAGAAGTCAAATCCTCATCCATAATACTATCCTTTCCTTTACTTATTTTTTCCTCATTATCTGTTCCATTTCTAAGACTTCCATGGAGATTCACTATAATCTGCTTTCTTGGTGAGTTAGTGTGGTTGAGATTATTGATGAATTGCCCATGCCAGTCTCAGGTCATGTTGTGCACATTTTTTGTCATTATTTGGTAGCTGTGTGGTAATTCAAGATTGATCCAGAAATATGGAGAGAAATAATGGTTAAATCAATAGAAGAAACACCAAGTTTGTCTCCAATTATTGCTCTTGAGTGTAATTTGTTTCACCTGCAGAAAAAAAGAGCACTTCCTTGCTCAAATCTCAACTTCTGAAGTCCCCAAGTTTGGTAAGATACCAAATGCTTTATTTAATTGTCTACTGTCTTCTTAGCACCATAAAAAACATTAGGGGTTTGATCAAAATTCAATTGTCGGTTTGATGCAAATGGATTTAGATATCCAGCTGATCTGTACACACCAAGGGATTTGTGCACACTAACTGATCTGTGCACATTTGATTTCAATGCCCAAATAATTTAGTGTACTTTTTGCTTGGAAGTCAAGTGCTTCTTGACTTCCATTTGTAGGTAGGATTGAAATTATGTAGGGTGTGAATTTCTGTTGTAAATTGAACTTTGAGTTTTGAAAGTAACAATTTTTCATGTGTAAAAGTTACCTATAACTGATACTACTGGCTTAGCATGAAATTTTAAATATTCATTTGATGTTTTGGTGACAAAAAACATAACATTACAAGTCCATGCAACTTCATCTAATATCCTAAGGTTTTGCTTCAAATCCTTGCTGAAGCAAGTCTTCCTATTAAGGTTAGTCACCATTTTTAGGACCTTTTGGTTTAAGGCCAAAGGTAGTAAAAGGGTTGGGGTGGGTTGTAAGCCTTATAGGTGTGGTAAGTTAGAGTTTGGGCTTGAAATTGATGATGTTGTGAATTGTAACTTGGTTATATAATTTCTGAGAAGGAGAAAAAAAATGATTCTAGGAAAACGTGTAAAACCTTAAGCTTCATCCTTGCAATGATGAAGCAAACATCATACCGACATTATCTCTTTATTTGAAAATTTTGTTTTCGACATCAGTTCTTGAGGACATTTCCTATTTTGTATGGTGTCATGTATTTTCTCAGTGCATTGCCCATTAAACTCCATCACATCTGGCTTTGAGTTTTTATTTTGGGTTTAATTTTAATCTTACCTCATATCTGATATTGTAATGATAATAGGTCCTATTGAAGAAGATATAATTTACTTTTTCTCATTAATGTTTTGAACATATTTTTCAGGACCCAATGGCAAACATACAATGTGTAAGTTTCCATGGTTATACAAAGTTTCTTGGCATAATATAGCAAAGTTTCTTGGTTATACAATGTTTCTTGATATACTTTCATAGCAAGGCAGTTTTTTTTTCATGTTTTTGTTGGTATGATGTTCTTGTTAATAGGATAATTTTATTTTCACTACTAACTATCTGTTTTAAATTTAGCATTCATGGCACGACTGATGTACGTCTGATGCCGTGTAAATGTGCGAATTGACGACCCAGTGCACTATCATAGGGAGAGGCTGCCACTGCTAGCACAGTAGTTGATGTTCACTGAACGACATGCAACTGTCTCCTGGGCAAGGTTTGCTAGTTGAAAATGCATAAATAAATGGCTGCAGTAGAAACATTTACATGGACATCAACTGAAGGATTATTCTCAAATTTTTATTGAACATTCCATTTACAAGCACAAAATTCATTTTCATTTCAATTATTTTTGTCTCTAGCTGTGGTTTTGGGGATATACTTATTGTTTCATTATTCTCTAAAGTGTATTAAGTTGCATCCTTATGTATTATATTTGATGGATAAACAACCTTAATTTGTTGGATCTATGATTTGATGTAGGTCTTCTTACTGTCACTAGGTAATATAGAACTGGACCAGGGAGAATATTAAACTTTCAGTCAATACGGCTTCCAGGTAAGTTGTAGTTAACTTATTTCTGTTTGTATTTTCGTATCATCTCTAAAATGTTGCTATGTGGTATAAGAAAATTGTACTAAATAATTAAGAGAGGAGTTCCCTTATGAACCTTCTTCTTTATTGTGTTATACTTGGCTCGTGTTTAGAAGGGGAATGTACATACCACTTGCTCGAAGAGGCTGGTTTGGAGACTTGGGCTGTTGATGTTCTTGGATGGGGTTTCTCTGACTTAGGTTTTTCCCTAATTTAACTATGCTCTTTAACTAAGATAATTACAAATTTATTTTCCTGTTTTTCGATGTGCTTTATTTTGGTCCGTGTCTTTTGTTGTATCTCATTTTATTTCACTTTACTAAAGACTCTCAGTTTAATGCAACATCAAAGTGACATCAGTTGTGCCAGGTATTTTCATATATTTTTGTAGTCTTGTTCAATTGCATTTCATTTTTCTATCACTTGGCTTCATTCACCAACATATATCTTTCTGGCCACTGGAGTACTGTAATAGTGTCAGTGTTTGTTTTTCATCGGAAAAAGTGTTGGGGTATATTTTGCTAGGAGCTTTCTCGATGCTGACATAATAGGTGACATTTAATTCAAATGCCGAGTATTAGAATTGCCGTCGTGTATTTTTTTTTGTCAGCGTTTACTATTTCAAATTTTTTTATAGTGACACACACACCAAAAAACATACACACTCACTAACGCACCCAAACACACACCAGTGTTTAGTGTGTTTTAGTTAATGTTTTTAGTCATATTTTTGTTTTTTTATGTGCATATTTTTATTTATTACTATGTTTGTGTATTTTGGTGTATGAATGCGTGTTTTGGTGTATTAATGTGTGTATGGTGCATTAGTGTGTGTCTTTTGGTGTATTAATATGCGCATATGTGTTTTAGTGCATTTATATATTTGTGCGTTTTGGTGTACTATAGTGTGCACGCGTGTGTTTTGGTGTACTATAGTGCGTGCATGTGTGTTTTTGGTGTATTAATGTGTGATGTGTGAATTTTTTATGTATTTGTGTGTTTTGGTTTGCATATTTGTGTGTAATTTGGTGTATTAGAGTGTGTTTATTTTGATGTAATAATGTGTGTTTTTAGTGTATTATTGGATATGTGTGTTGATGTATTAGTGTGTGGTTGTGTGTGTATTATGGTTGTATTAGTGTGTGTGTGCAAGTGTGTTTTGGTGTTTTAGTGTATGTGTATTTTTTTTGGTGTATTAGTGTGTGTAATTTTTTGGTGTATTAATGTGTGTTTTAGGGTATTGGTCTATGTATTTTTTGTGTGTTAGTGTGTGTTTGTGTTTTGGTGTAATAATGTGTGTGTTTTGATAGTTTGTGTTTTGGTGTAGTGTGTGGCTGTGTTCGTGTTTTGGAATATTAGTGTGTGGTTGTTTTATTCTTGGCTTGGTGTTCTCTTAAATAGCCCTAAAACACCTTCTGAAGTTGCTCTCCCCTCTCTGAAAATGCAAGTCATTGAAATTTTTATAGCCTTATGGTAAGTTTGTCGCAAATTTCACTCGAATGCCATTTCACCCGAATATGAATGTATATTCTTTTGTGTGTAAATATGTCTGTCTTTGAGTTGTAGGTTATGATTTGTTTTGGGATCAATTGCAGCGTTTTATGTATTCATGGTTCCATACACAAAGGTTGAAGAAAGCTTCAATGTTCGGTTAGACATTCACTTTCTCTCACCAGTTCATATCTTTATAATTCATTTTCTTGGATTTTCTGTTGTGTTTAATTACGGACTGATTGTATCTTTGGTTTTACATTGTTTAAGTTCTCCAAAAACATTAAAAAAAGAAAGAAAATAAAACATAATCCATTACGAAACTGAGCTTATTGTTACCGTTCCAATGTCAAAGATGTGGAATTTGTTGTATGTTACCTTTGGCATTCCAAAAGAGGGTAAGAAAATTGAACCAATGTTTTATAAGTAAGTTTGTGAATTTGGTGTATTTATTCAGAATTGTATTGATCTTTTTTACTAATAGTGGTGGGTTTTAGGCAATCCACGATAGTTTACATCATCACTATGACATAGAGAAGGTTTAAGTAGTTGTTTTCTGTATGGTTTTGTTTTGGATTAAAGTGGGCTTGGCAGTGGGCCTAATTTCTGTGTGCTATATTTCTTTATGTACTTTAGTATGATCATTTGGAGGTCAGAGAAGTTGTTTCTCACACTTCCAATGGTATATTTTATTGTTTTTGTAGTTTAATTTTTTTCTTCATTATATTTTGTTATAGTCTTCTCCATGATCTTGGGTCTACCATTAATCATGTTGTTGGATTATCAGTCCATTTTGAGAAAATAAAAACATGCGTCGGGATACTAGTAGTTAAATTGATCACTTGATATATTTACCACAATGCATTGTTTCAATGATTTTTAACTGGCCTGCCATTGAGCTATATTGATTCTTGTAGGTGCCTTGGGTGTATCAACTTTGCATGACCGATTATATTGACAATAAATTCTACAATTGCCAAAGTTTGAGTCTTTCTGTAGGTTAGTTCTCTATATACTTGCACATTTCTACTGATTGCCAATTTTTGTTATGTGTGATGTTGTGCCATGTGGTACCCTAAACATTGAATTCATTTATTTATCATTTTCTTTCACTAATATTTTTTTGGTTATGGGGTTGTGCTTTTGTTAGTGTTCATCGTGGTGGTTATTCTTTTCCCTTTTATATGCTATTCAGTTTTGTGAATTTAAAAACTAAAGGCTTCTGCTAGGTGAAGGTGTCCCTTTCTTTTATCTCTTTTATTGAAGAGTATGTTTGACAATCATGCAAAAAGAGAGCTTATAAAGCCTTCCTTGTGAGCCTTTTGAAAGCTTCGTTCTCATTTTGCTAGAGGTCTCTTGGGCGAGAACTTCATCCATTTGAATTTAGTGTCGTGGTTCTCTATATCTCAGTTTTTATTTTTCATTATTTACATGGAAGTTGAGATTAAGTGGTCTTCTAGATTTAAGGAGGTCTCTGTCTCGAGTAAGCATTTGATTACCACTTCAAAAACTTTTTACTCTTCTTTAAGTGATTTCAGTTGGTTTTGGTCATGTCAGCATATTTCACCCTACACTATATCTAACTCCATCTATGAATAAAGAACGAGTAAGAAAAAGAAAGATATATTCAAGTCTTTGAGACATTATTCTGGTCTATCGCAACTCAGCTGACCAGTGATCCTCATTGCCAATTGATATGGCCCCTGACAAAACTAAAGTAGTGAAAATAAAAGATTCATGCATGTGTGAATTTCTGCATTCATTGAAATTTTTGCAGCTTTAGGGTAAGTTATCACAAATTTCACTTGAATGTTATTCGAATAATTTTCTCTACTGCAAAGTAGGTATGTGTATTATTTTATATGTATCAACATTTTTGACGAATTTGGAATTCTTTTTTAGTGGTAGGCCATGTTTTGCTTTTGTGATCAATTGTTTTGTCTTATGTATTCATGGTATCGCTTACAAAGGTGAATGGTTGAAGAAGGTTCAATGTTCAGATACACAATCACTTTTTAGCTCACCAGTTCAAATCTTTAGATTTTTTTTTTCTTGAAATTTTCTTGACAATCAAACTGTGCGTTCCATTGTATTTAATAATTGAAATATTGAATCTTTGTTTTTACATTGTTCAAGTGCTCCAGAAAGTAGGGAAAAAAGACCTACTATATTGCGGGATTGAGCTTATTGTTAGAGTTCCAATTTGAAAATTTTGGAATCTCTTGTACTTCTCAACAAACAAAGAAAGGGTATGAAAATTGAAGCTGGGTTTTGAAGTTATTTTATGAATTAGAAATGTTTATTCAAAAAGGTACTGATCTTTTATATTACTTTTTGTTTGTATTAGGTAATGCACGGTTCTTGATATCACCATGTAAATCCACTTTTCTCTGTCTTTGATTTGTTTCTTGTCCTATTTTTTTCATACAATCGTGTTTGGCTATCTTAACTTGACCAATTCGCTGTCAAACACAAGTGTGTTTCTTGAGCCGCCCATAGACCCTTATGTCAAATCTGTTGATTTTGGAGTGTTGATTTGATGCAAAGAAGTGCTGAATTTTGTTTTAATGAATTTCTTAATCAAGGTTTTAGCATAACATCAGTTTTTTTATTCATCATTGAATGAAAAAAAATGAGTCATCCATTGGTTTGAGGGAATCAGTCTTTTGTTATATTTCATGATTTGAACCACAATCTTTTGTTACATATTATTTTTATCATCACACAAGTATTGTGTATAGACTTAGGTATATCAACCGAAGAGGGTGAAATTGCAAGGTGCTATGAACCGTGAGGTAAATTTTCTAGATTTTCTAGAATTCTTGTTTTTTTTGATTTATAAGGCTAGAATTTATGATATTTGATAGATTAACAATCTTTGATAAATTGTAGGTTCTGGGAAGATAAAATAATAAATAAAGTAATTGATGGAGAATTAAGGTCAGTCACAATTTTTAGGACCTTTGGTTTAAGGCCAAACATAGAAAAAGGTTTGGGGTGGGTTAGAGGTGTGGTAAGTTAGAAACTTAGAGTTTGGGTTTGAAATTGTTAACTGTGGTGAGGTTGTGAATTATAACTTGATTATATAATTTCCGAGAAGGAGAAAAAAATGATTCATTCTGCATATTCTTATTTTCTGGTATTTTGTGGCAATCGTCATATTGAACTTCATCTACTGTGATTTTCAGTGACAATCATTTTCATCAGAGTTTGAAGTCCTACTGATTTGAGTTGAGCAACGAAAGCACAATGGACGTTATTTAAACACTTTTAACCCAAATTACTCTTTATGTGGATGAACAGATAGACCTGTAATGATCAAAGCAGACTTTAGATTGAAAAATGCAATGTAGTAAAAAGGGACCTTCAGAGGCTTAGTTTGAATCTTGCAAATTATTGTTTTTCATCAACATAGTCTTAGGAAGAAAAAAAGAAAAAAATTGCGAAGCTTGAAACAGTTGAGTACCCAATTTTAAGTGTCGACAAATCTCTTTTTAGGAAGAGATAGGTGTAAAGAGTGAATTGTTAAGTGTGGTTAGGTAATTATAAATAGCTAGTTTTGATTATATTATCTTGTTTTTAATTTCTAATGCAATTCGTTCATGCTCTTTGGAAAGTGGGGGTTGGTCCTTCATAGGTGTGCAATTGGATATCTTATCTATAAATTGTATTTTTCTATTTATAATTCGACTCAGGTTCTTGATTTGTGTAGTTCAGCGTTACATTGTGATTATTTTGTATTGAACATTACATGTTTTGATTGTTGTTATATTTAGGCCTGATTTGTTCTCCTATGTAATTGGATTGAGGTAAGATTGGTTTTTTGTGTTTACTAATTTTTTAATTTTTATTTTCTTCTTTTATTTGACTCCTTATTTGACTTGTTTAATGTGCTTACTTTTTACATTTGTTCGTTAGACAAGTTACTCAATTTCTCCCTCTGGCTTGATGAATACAGGTTCTCCCTCTCTACAAATATATCGGTACATATATGTAGGCAAAGGCATACCTAAACAAATACACCCAGTTATACATTGTGATTGTTTGCGCTGAACGCCATGGATTTGTTTCTTTTATTTCATACCTTATTTTTATTGTTTAATATGGTTATCTTTTACATCTGTTCATGTTTTTTTAATCCGCTAATTGATTTGTGTGTTAAACAGGAACGGTGTATCTTGATTGTTGGTTAAAATGAAGAATTAATTTTCTGGGAGTTTTCTTCACTTGTTTTATGTTGCATACTATGGTCTTTGATTTTAGGATTTGCAAAATTTTGTAATTGCCACAAATTAAACTTTTGTTAGGAAACCTGTATAGATACAAAAGATGCTAATTTTTGGTTTTTTTGATGATCTTAGATATTACTCTAATCAAAGTCGATATCTTGGTGTTTGAATAGAACTTCTCACATTTTCGGTTCGTTGGACTCCCAACTCAATTTCTCTCTGACGTGAAGTAGACAGTTTTTCTTTCTCCCTCCCTCTAGAAATATATTTGTGCACATATATACACAAAAAAAGACATGCCTAAACAAATAAACGGATTCTGACCTTATAGATCTCTCCCTCACATTGATTTATCTGTCCCTCACAATACAAAAAGACATACCGCAAAATATCTCTCTCCCTCACGTTGATTCTGGTCTTACAAGTTTCATATATGATACACTGAGCCGTGGAGTAGTTTTATCATGCAGAAAGAGTAATTACTCCTCTGCAGCCAATTACTTTCTTACATTATATTAAATTTTGATGTTATTTTAGATATTCTCTATTGATTGTAGTATATTAAGATGTGAAGGGAAGGTCATCCTGTTGAACTTTGGGTGGCTTACTAGGCCGCAATCTAAAGAGTTGTGAAGTTATCTTCAGGTGAGCTTGTTACTGGTGAATCTTATTTTGCAGAAAAAACTTTTTACTCACTTATCTTCTCATTTTTGTGTTGAAGCTTGGAAGTTCTTAATTATCCACCCTATGATCTCAATTATCAACTTAAGTCCTTTGCTTAAGATTGCTTATAGTTATCAAACTATACTTTGGATATGGATGACTGATGTGGATTGTTGTTAATAGTAATGCAAGTTCCAGTGAAACAACTTCAAAGCTTTGGAAAGGGAGGACATATGTCCATACCTCATAGGGCATACTGGTTCGTTTTCTTGCATGTCTACATAACTATTTCTGTTGCATATATTTTAGTTCACATGATAGTTTCTATTTAAAATTCTTATGATTTATATTTCTACTTAGTAATTGTCAATACAAGAAAAAAGTGTTTTGTCGAGAGTTAATTATCGGTGTGTGGGTAAAATGCTGGCAGATCCCGATATTGCCAATGTTTACTTAAATGACACAGACCTTGAAATAAATCTTCAGAACAATTGCAATAAATGACATCGTTTTAATTTTGGGAATCCCTTCTCCAATTTCCCCCAAAGCACTTCCTCAGTTTTCTTCTCTCTGAACTCTCAGTCGCCGATGAACTTCTCCGAAGAAGCTAAGTGATGTAAAGTGTGATCTGTAGTCCTAAGGTTCTCTCTCCCTCTCTCTCAGTCTCTCAAACCACATACACATTGGTCGTATTACCTTGATCCCTACAATGGAATGTAACGAGTCAACATATTAGGTTTCACTTATATCTTTAGTTGTTCCTTCCTCCATGGACCATAGTTCTTGTAATTAGTCGAGTATTTTATTCAATCCATCGATTCATGCTTCGGTTTTTTTTTTTCTGGTGCCCTAGCTCTTTATTTTTGGATTCAGCTTCAATCTTGGTTTCATGTTCGCAGGGTTCTATTCTAGCTATATGATTGATCACCATATTGATATCAATATGTCTTTGTTTATTGAAATTATGCAACTACTATATGTTATTCTTTTTTAAGTTCGAGCAAGGAGTAGTGGGCCTGAAAAATTATTGTATCTATTTATGTCTCTTGGTTTTCTCAAAATTTTATCTGTATTTCACACTGAAATTTGGTTTCATAATTTGGTGAGTGCTTAGTTGTAGAATTGTGTCAGTGAAGACCAAATTTTTTCATAGCAACTCATATACTCTGTCATTCTATCATGTTACAGAGCTTAAGAAAATGAACGAAGTAGGCTTGTACATATAATCAGATTGCCCTGCAACAATTTAGGGCAAATGGTCTATATTCTCCCTAGGATAGATTTTCAAAGAATAGTTCGCAAATCACTGCAGTTTGTAATATCGTGATTGCAATATTGGAACAGCAAAAGTTTAGACCATTTGGGTGGATGAGATTTAATAGTTGTAATGGAATTGAGCGCATTCTTACCACTTGTGCGATTGAAAGGTATAAAATGATGATGCTCTGCCATGTGCCACAACTGAAAGCCCCCCAAATGCTTGTTGGGCTGCATGACTCCATAGTAATTTGTTATAAATACCTCTGTATCTTCAATACTAAATATTACTCTGAAAGTGAGTAGCATTGTGGTCAGACTCATAGGGACAAGATATATCCTCCCTAGTGATGTGGATTCAAAAATCATTGTCATTATCCAATGTAAATGTTATGCATGCATTTATGTGCATTATTATGATTTTTCTGTTAAGATTGATCTGATCAATTTTATGTTTGTGTAGGTTGATGCAGCCATTGTTGCATTTAGGCTGAAGCAATCTGTAGACTATCCTCCAATTTCCTCCACCAAAAGCTTCTTCTCAATGGTATTTCCCCTGCTGCCAATTTATTAGTATGCTTCTATATACCAACTGTCATGAAACGGTTTGGCGCATGATAGTGCTAGCTTAGGCTGTAATTCTATTCTGGTTTCTTTGGGCCAATCAATGCACCTTACAGGATTTTCTGTCTTTCATTTAGGTGGATACAAATTTTCAAGCTGTTAAACTTGTGCTCTTTTCTTTTTGTGCTTTACATCTTAAGAATTTGCATCTAAGACATGAATTAGCTTTGTATATGGTCCTAGGGTTGAGCCAACATCCTTGTTGCAACTAACTATTGAGCATATTACGGTTCTTGGGTGAAGTTCCTTGTACGTCTGTTATCATACTTCTAGTCACAGGCTGATTTTTCCATTTACAGAATTTGTGGTGATAGTTATAGCCCTTTTAGTCGCTATCTTCCATTAGGGAACTGATAATATGCATCTGTCCTTATTGGATTGAGGTCAATTCCGCATGTAGTGGGAAGCGTAAGATATTGTGTAAGACGCTGCAGCACATATGTACCTCCTCCGGCATTAACTAGTTTGATCTCTATCATCCGAGGCTGCTGGAAAAGGTGGACTGGATATAGACCTAAACTTTGTCATTATTTGCACAAAGTGGTTACCCTCAGATTTAAATCCATTACCTCAGTTGTTAGCTCAAGCATATTACTATTCAACTAGGCAATACCTCTACCTATCTTTAAAATATTCACAACTGATTAGAGCCAATGGAAAGCTTTATGTTATTCTTGGTGGTTCAAAAACTTCTCTGGTAGGGAATCTCATGCAAGTACATATTTAATGTTCCTATAATTCGTACTCATCTCTCTATCTCTAATACGTTCCCAAATGTTCAAATTACTATATGTTTCAGGAATCTTGGAATTGGTAGGTGTAAAGATCTCGAGTCTGGACAACTCGCGTCATGCCCTTCATACCTTAGTTATTATCACTTCTGCTTTTTCATGAGGTAATTCATCACAATTCATGGGATTTGATAGCATTTTTCCTCATTATATAAGCACTGTCATGTATATTTCTTTGTCTGCTTACATTGAATTAAGAATACCTGAATTGACTCCTCACTGATGATTCATGTATCATGATACGATTCCTCCAATAACTCTGAACTCTGCAAAAAATTGGCTTTGGTTGAAAATCACATTTTTCCTGTGAAAGCATCCTAAAATAGTTTATTCGAGTTACTTGCTCGCAGGTAGTCTCCAATATACCTTTCAATATAAGTACGGATGTTATTAAACAACATCTTCCATTGGGTGACATTTTCTCAGAAGTCATTCTCTTACTCCAGCTTTGCACTTCTTACTTTCTGAAATAACTTCTTTGTTTCACAGAATTTCCAGTTTTCCTCAGATGTTAATCTTTTGGATTTTAGTAGTGTGCTCAAAGTCAATAGCCCAATAGCTCCCCCTCTTGGGCATCTTGGTTGGATGCAAAAATAATTGTATTCCTACTCTTAAGTAGGCTCTGTGGGTGTGTGCATTAACATTTATGTGACTAGGTAATTTTTATAAGCAAGAAGTTGATATATTGGCATGACCAAGGACTTCTACAGTAGAATTTCACAGACTGACATATTGGCATATTAACTGTATCTTTTTTTTTTTTTTGATCAGGCATATTACCTGTGCCATTGTATTATAAACTCGATTCTTTAACAGGCCTGACATACTTCATTATAATGAGGGAATAATTTCAGGAGGAAGCAGCTTTGCGCTTTGTGGATTCATCCTTGAGGACATTTGTGTATCGACCCATCAACATTTTCATCAACTTTTACTCAGGTACCTCTCCAATATAAAACCTGTGTAAGAACCGGTAAAAGAACCACATTAGCTGGTTACCTTTTGTCAACAACATTAACAGCTTAAGCTGAGCTATGTCAGTTACCTTTTGTCAACAACATTAACAGCTTAAGCTGAGCTATGTCAGACTTGTTGATCAATATAAATCAAAATCTCTTATTTCACACCATCTTATTTGAACTTACACAACTTTTCTTTTTCTTTTTCTTTTTTTTTTTCAGATCCGAAGTACAAATTTAAAGTTCCAAGGACAAATTTTTTCCCTCAACCTAAACTGTGTGACTGATTCGTTTATCCGTCAACACCGATAAATGCCTCATCTTCGGAATAGAATGTGTTTCCATACAAAATCATAGGCTATTGTAATTGACAATCCAGACCGGCTCACAGAATAACTGGCGGTATTTAGCCCTTTGTTTCATTTAAAAAATTGAAAAGACCATGCCTCGGCTTATGTGGAATAACATGCTAGCAAAAAAGGAAACTACAAATATGTTGGGAATAGATTTGCATATGATGGAGATAGGAATCTGTATACAGTAGGGCCTCTTCCACAGAACAATTTTGAGTTCACGGTGGTTCTTCAGGAATCTTTTGTAGAGCAGTATGTCCTTCCTTTATATTTTTCCAGTACTTAAGTTTGTTGCATATTTTCCAAGACTTATAGTATATTCTTCCTCGGTGGTAGTGGGAGTCCTCCTCACAATGGGAGCCCCAGTGAGTCTGGTAAAAGGTCAAAGCATTCTTTACAATAAAAAACTTTTAAAGTCGAGATCTGCTATGCTGCTGAAATACCTTTGAAGTCCATTCTCTTTCCCTCCAAAGAGCTGATCCAGACAATGTTCAAGATGTGCCAAAGGTGCTTGATGTTATATTAAGACAGCAAGCAGCTAATTGGTACTTGGAAATTTCTCCTTTCAAGGTGTCTTTTGAGGTTTCTAGTTTCTTCAATGCTGCTAACTTACATATTATGTAATTTGGATGTTGAATGCAGGGGTTCTCTTTTGGTAAGACAGTCATTCTTTCATGATGACTTAAGGAACTTTCATGGTGTTGGGGGTTCCGTTCCAGCTTTCAGTCAATTCATGGTGGTTTGTTACTTAATATGAGTATAATCATCATTTTTTTTGTTCTCCATCTCACTGTGCCAATGTGATTTTGCTTTCACTTTCTGACCATTAATGTAGCTTTGATTTCTTTGGGCAGGTGTATCTACAAGTATGATCCTGATGCCTGGACCTGTTATTAATTTTCTGCTAGCTAACCATAATGCACGTACGTGAACCTTGTTTCATTTTCCGTGCAAAGGTAAACTAACTGTTTAATTGCACAGTGGATCTCATTTTTTGTTGGTTCATGTATATAGTTAATAGTTTGTGTCTTGTACGGGCCAAAAGAATGCTAAAAAACATAAGAATTACGACAAGGCACAGCAACAGGGAGTTCAAGATCATAGGTTTGAGTAACAAACCTTGCAATCAGATATTGTAAGTGCTTTTTCATTCCATAGAATTTCTAGTTTTCATTGTATGCCGATCATTTATTTGTTTTACTTTTCGCTCCCAAGTTTTCCGCTGAAAGTGAAAATCAGTGATGGTGCCTATAATGAAGGACCGGCCACGGAGATTAGGGTATACGAGTATTTTTCCAAGCATCGGAACATTGAACTTACTTATTCTACATATATGCATTGCCTTGATGCTGGTAAACCGAAACAGCCATCTGTCGCTGGAGGTGTTCATAATTCTCTCACTAGAATTTCTGGGTTGGCCCAATTTTCTTTATGTATAATAACTCTGTGTCCTTCTCTAGAACAGATGTTGATGTTGTTTTCTTTCCTAATATTCCAGGTCTGTTCTCTGGTGTCTCTTCAGCTTTATACAAAGGCATTATCTTCAGTGCAGAGAGCATCTTTAGTTGAAAAGCGTCACAAAAGCCTCAGGAGAGAATAAGAGTTGTAATTGATGTAAATCTTCTTCCACCTAAATGCAAGCTCTTGTAGTTTGTAAAATTGCATTTTATTGATCACTCAGTTTAACAGGCTATGAGAAACTACCGTTATGATGATTATCCCTCCTTGCTGCTTGTGGCATTTCAATTGAGAAACAGCTCACCCAAGGTGATGGTCGGTCCTAGAGGCACCCAAGGTTGAGGTTGACTTTCTTGACGCGGTTTAGCAGTTTTCCTTACAATACAGATATGACTACACTGAACAATCAGATACGGATTGAGTGTGCTCTTAAAATCGAATTTTCTTTCAATCTGCAGGTGAAGGTTGGTAACAGTGAAGATTGCTTCCCACGTAATGGACAATGGAACTTCAATAACAAGGTATTGCCTACACAAATTACAGTATAGAGTTGCTGCTGAATTTTTTTGCTCCAAGAACTGCTTTTGGATTTCTATAATTCAAGCAATGGATGCAAACCAGCTCATATCATTGTCTTCAGTATCACCAATAGCTGCATTAAGTTCAGCTGTACGGATTGTTTTGGTGGTCTTCAGGTATCACCAAAAGCTCTTGAGAAAGTTGGTTGTTGTCAACAAAATTATTGTTTTAGATATTTAACAATACTGAGTATGTTGAGAAGTTATTGACAAATATGTTAAGTCCATGTTTCTTAATAAAACTTGTTAGTTGATTTTTTGTTAAGGTCAAGGTACTATATAATAGTATTTGTAATTGAATAGATTGAATGTGCACATCCATTGACCAAAAAGAAAGCAAAATTGTCCGACATTATCGGCCTTGAGGTTAATTTTTAGTAGCAATTGTATACTAATTTGTTATGATATAACAAGATGCTTGAATTCGTATGACTATTTTCTGCTTTAATTTCAGGTTTATTCGGAATAAGAAGTATTGCCAAACAAGTTTATTGGATGATTCCAGAATTAAATTGGAAAGATTGTGGGGCTTGAACACTATGACACGCACCATGTGTTGCATCGTGATATCAAGGGGTCAAATCTTTTCTTAAGATTGCTGATTACGGGTTGGCTTCCTTCTTTGACCCTAAATCACAAGCAACCAAGGACCAGTCGGGTGGTTACTCTACGGTACAGACCATCGGAGCTTCTTCTTGGGGCCACTTATTATCGTGTAGGCGTTATTGGTTGCATTTTGGCACTTATTCTTCTTGGTTACTCTGGATTGCTGGTTGCATTTTGGCAGAGTTATTGGTTGGGAAGCCTATGATGCTTGACTGCACAGAGGTAGCTATGGAACTTACTGATTTTGTTTTTGCAAGTTATTCCTGTACATCACTCGAAAAGTAGATCATGGTTTAGAGTGGTGGTTTAAATTTATGACATGTTAGATTGTTAAATTCATAGTTTACTGTTGCACTTCTACTTAGCTGACGAGCATGCTAATTGGCAGAATGACAGTTTGGATTCCATATATGACAAAGAGGTTTATGATATATGGAAGTGCTGTGATTTGCTCATGACCTTAGGATCTGTTTGTAGCCAGCCCCATAATTTTTTTCTTAGAACATGAGACGAAACAGGTGTGGCGCTGTTGAAGAAGGCACCAGAGAAGCCCTTATTGGTCTTTTTCCTTTCTCAAACTTTTTCTTTAATTCCTTGCTAAACTCCTTGAATACCTCCCCACCTTCCCACACGAGAGAGGAGAGATCCCCATCCGAATAATAGCCCCTATTTGGAGGATCATCTTTTGGCTCATGAAGAACCAAATCATCCCTCACCTTGCATTATTAGAACACAAAGCTTTATGGGTGTTTCTAATAATCTCCTGAAACATTACTGGAGAAAAACTCTGTTCACTCAAATTACAAACGGGCAAGGGAGATGCAACTTTGCAATTATCTGGGAGAGAGTAGTTCTCCTGATCAGTTTTTAAGTTTCATCGTCCATTTGCAAACTTTTCTCTACTGCTTTTTCTACAAAACTCTCCTTATTCAGAATAGTCACAGAACCTTCCCAAGCCTTCGCCTTTTGACCTGGAGATCTCATCTTTTCCATACTCTTAGGCTCCACCAGAGTGAGGTTGCTACATACCCTCGATTTTTCCTTCAACTGCAAGTCTCTTGATTTATCTATAACCCCTCCTTTTGGCCATGATTAGGGTTAACCTCCTGTTTATCCATTGATATACCACTTTTTTGGACTTTACGTGACTCGCCTTGAATTGTTTTCTGGCAGTATGTTTTCCTTTGTCCAGCCCCAGTATTCACTACACTCATATGGATCACCTCTTTCCCCTTCTTTTTATCCTCGTTTACAACAACCGCCGCAATATCCTTAGGAGAAAGCTCCTTCTTTTTACGACATTCTACCTATTCATGACCTTGCTTAAAGCAATTCCTACAGTACTTGCACCTTTTCTCATAATGAATTTTTTGCCAGCCCATTTTATAACCCCCTTTGATCCACACATGCACGGGCAGCACTAAGCCTTGTTAAATTCAAAGTGGCTTCATCTAGAGTAAGAATCTTACCAAGATATAATGCTATTTGGGCCTAAAAATCTGATCTAATTTGCTGACATAATGATGTGATTTCATAGGAATCAGTGGATCAACACCAAGTTCCAATGTTTGATGGGGCCTACAATCAATCCAAAGGTCACAGTCAATTAGGTCAGGAAATTGTGTCTGTAAATTAGGTTCCAATAGTATTGCTCATCTTACTAATTGGGCTTTAGAATAGAAGTAAGACATTCTTTAGTAAATAGATTGATAGGCGGCGCTGGTAAAGAGAACTACATTGGAACAACTGTTGGTTCAATGCCGAAAGTAAAATCTTGTGACCACTTAAAGAATCTGAACAAATGGCCCTCAATATATATAGAGTCCTTCAACCATGTTCGAACATAGTCTTCAAATAAAGAAAAACGAACGGGAATATGCCTAGGATCAATATTTGTAACATAAAACTCTCCTTTAATCACTCACTTCGAGTTTATGTACTCACGAATTACCCCCAAAGATGGCCGCCTCCCATAAGAACATTTGCCGATCAAAGTGTGTTGAAATGGAAGACATGTAGATTGAATCTTCCCCTTGGTTCAATAAAAAGATCACTCACCATTATTGACAACTGGTTTTTTAACCGGATGAACGATTATAGAAAGAATGGGCTGCGCAAGAGCTTGAGAAAATGGAGAAGAAAAGGTTTTATTAGGTGGCTTTGGTGTATTCAAGTTAGGTGTGTCATTCTCATTCATTGAAAATTCTAGAGAGAAGTTGGAGCTTCTCTCTATAAAAAAAAAAGATCTATTTCTAAACCCATGATCCAATCTGTTATAAGTTGTAGCCCATTTATGAAACAGGTTAAAATGGATTGGACCCGTTTTGCACCCTAGCTGTTATGAACCCACCCGTAACCCGCCCAACTCCCTTTTTGCCACCTCTACTATTAAGGTTAGAAATTATGGAAGGTCATCAAAAGTTAAAAGTTATTTGAACAAAGTTTTTTCTTTGGTGGTTACATAATATATTAGACATTGTCTTTAAGGTCTTTCCAAATCCTAAGACTAACATTTCGGTTATTCATATTCTGTATTGGATTCTAGTGGCTCTAATATAGCGAGTTAAATCATGAGAGGAAGATTACTTTGCCTCTTTGACTTTGTTAATTATCTGTTGTGCCTGATGTGCATGTTGTCTATATTTTTTTATTAGGAAGAGAGTTGGAATATGAAATTGGATGAATTACTAGGTCGGGTACTAATTTTGTAATTTGCAGGAAATATTTTAATTAATGCCACCAATGTTTCTATGTCGATGAAAATTATGATGCATGTTTTGTTGTGGGAACAAATAGTATTAATTGTTGGGAGAGAGAGAGAGGGGAGTTGAAAACTTAAAATAAGATAGTATGAGGGACAAACATGTGAAAGAATATACTAATTCAATGTACAACTTCTTGATAAAACCTACAATTTATGCATGGAATTGTTTACATCTAGAAATTATGATCTTCATTGTATAGAGTTTGTAGTCACATTGATTCTAGCCTTACAAATCTCATCCATGACACACTGAGCGGGGGAATTATTCCAAGATAAATCAAAGGACTTGGAGTAGTCTTATCATGCAGAAAGAGAGTGTTCATTGATCCATTTGGGGCATCTCATCATGCAGAAAGAGATTGTTCATAATGCACAGATTCTTGATTAGGTGTTTGGTTTATTATGGAATGAATATCATATTTTTGAACTTTTTCAAAAATGCCAACTTTTGAATTGATATAACTGTGATCAGCTTAGTTAATGACCTCAAAGTTGAACTTAATGTAACTACGTATTTTTTAAGCTGAAATTCTATTTTGTGAGTCTTTTTCGCTGCATTTTTGTGCTTGGGTTTTCCTACTGGTCGTCATTCAAGGTATACTACTCCTCTGCAGTCAATTACTTACATTTTTTTGTTTTTTAAATTTTGACGCCAGTTTAGATATTCTCTATTGATTATAGTACATTAAGATGGTGGAGGAAAGGCCAACCTGTTAGAACTTTTGGAGGCTTAAGGCAGCAATCTAAGCGATTGTGAAGTTTCTTTCAGAGGAGCTTGTTCCTGGTGACCTTTTTTTTGCAAAAAAAAAATTCTTGCTTCTCATTTTTTGTCTTGAACCTTGAAGCTCTTAAGTACCTTCCCTATGATCTTAATGATCAACTCAAGTCTTTTGCTTTAAGATTTCTTACAGTTATAAACTATGCTTTGGATATGAATGACTGATGTGGATTTGTTGTCAATAGTAATGCAAGTTCAGATGAAACAACTTTAGGGCTTTGGAAAGGGAGGACATATGTTCACACCTTTGTAGGGCATACAGGTTCGTTTTTTTTGCACGTCTATGTGATTATTTCTTGACGACAGCTTGATGACAAGTAATGCTTTTATAGCCCGAATATATGTTGAAAGTGTTCCAAAAGGACTTCTTTCAGCAACTGAAATTCTTGAACCATTATCGTCCAGTTCCAGACTCATCAACAGGTATAGTCACATGATCATAGGCTGCTTTTGGGAGGTTTTAGTATTGCTTGACTTTTGAGTGTAGAATGCTTCGATGACATGCCCTTTGTACCTAACAACACAGGTAGTCCTGTTGAAGTGAATTCTACATATAAGGTCGTAGAATTCTCTACTGGCCATATGTCATGATTTGGTTCTTGGAATTTTGGTGTTACATATTTTTATATTTCATTGACTGCTGAATTCTTATCTTTTTTTGGCATTTAGCAGTTTGGGTTAATTTGGAGTTGAACATGGGGATATTGTGAGCAAGCTAAAGTTTGAGGTTGTGAAGAACGAAAAAGCTCAAGCCTAAATAAGCAAGCAATTGCTTGTCAACAATTCAAATTGAAGATTGAAGGCCAGTCTTCGATTCACTCAGCAACAAGATCGCATGCATTATGATCTCATGATTGCTTTGTGCTGTGCCTTTAAAAGATATAAGGGACTGCTTAACAAAGTTCCAGGTATAAGGGACTGCTTAACAATTTTTTAATTCGTTGTTGGAGAGCTAAAATATTGGGTTGTGCACTTTGCACGATGACGCACTTGGCTCTTGTGCATTTGTGTTCTAGGATTTTTTGTGGTTTGACTGTGATTGTGAGCTTTGCATCGTTTTACGTTTTTGGGATTCTATAGAGCATATATAGAGATTTGTGAACCGTTATAAAATCCTGGATACATGCTATTCACATGGACTTGTCTATATTCTTTAGCAAAACTTGGGTATTCATTATATACCTCGTTCTAACCTTTTCATGGGAGAAGACAACCGACTGAGTAGTGCATATTGGCGGTGACTGAGTACATGAGTTCTATTCCACTTTAGATTCCTTGAGTTTTGAAAACAACATTACATTGATCTAGATAGATAATTAATTCATTATATCTATACTATTTTAAAAAGTCAGTATATGTAAAAAACATTTTTTTTCCACTTTTACCCGCCAACACTGCAACAATACCATGCTTATCCTTCCTAGAATTTATATCTATATTCCTACAACCTGTTGCATTATAGACCCCCTCTAAAAAAAAAAATTTGCTACTTAAGCTTCCTCAATGACGCCCTTTTGTCTCTTTGTTTTTGTCGGCTGAATTCTCCTCATTCACTTCTTGTATAACCTCTTTCACTTGCTCTTCTCGGCTCAACAGATTCTTGAAATTAATGGTTGTCTAAGCAATGTTTGCATCTGTTTCGAATGGGAATCCGAATAATTGTGACCCAATGTTGTTATTCTTTATCAGGTACTACGTTTTTCTTTTTCTTCCTTTCTCCCTGAGAAACACACACCGTCATTCTCGCCATTGCCGAACTAGTGATGTTCTTCTTCAACAGGTACTGCATTTCTCTTTTTTGTATATTATTTGTGTTTTTGTTTGAATAAATAAACGAAATGCTTTAACATTTTATCTTACCTAAATTGAAAAGGAGTGCTTAACCATTTTGGTAGCACCGATCCTTTAGTGGTAGCAAACTAACTGGTGTTGTGAGACAACTAGAACGATTCTTAAACAATCAAAGTTTCTCAGGTTTGTTGGGACTCTGTCGTAACTCTAATAATTGACATTGATCAGTTTGTTATAGGACATTTTCAGCCTTCTCATTGTGTGGTTGTGTTAAGTTCATTTGTTTTTAAGTTCATGTTGCCGAACTGGCAGCTACATCAATTTTTTCCCTTAAAATGTGCTTGTATTTCAAGGCTTTGATTGCTTAAGAATCGTTCATTTTTCGATCTACCAACATTGTCCGTGGTAAAAGGTGGATAATTAGGATAGTTGAATTACACTTTGGTCACATTAAGAAGGTCAATAGCCTAAAGAATGCTCTTAGTGATTCACAGCTTCTCTAATAAGCATTCAGAATCTTCAACCACCTTGGCTCTGAAATTTTTCTGTTCCTAGTCACTTGAGGCTTCTATAATAGAGATGGAAAGTCTTGAACTATCTCAGCTCCAAGCACTTTTTTGATGACAGTGTGTCTAATCCTTATATGAATAAGTTGTAAACGTTTCTTAAGAAGGAGTAAAGACTTTTTTGGGATATTGGTGTATATTTTTTGTTAGTCAATTGCATGTGATGCATTGTATGATGATTTCATTTTGTGGTTTATCTGAATGTGGATTGATGCTTATGCTTGTAGGCCCATATTGTCTTGATTATTTTGAGCCAAACTATACGAAAGTGTTAAGGGCTATATATTCGGTAACGTTATAAACAACTTTATCCTTTTTCTATTATCAATTTCGGTTGTCCTTCAATCTTAATATTTTCAATAGTTGTTATCAAGGATCTAAATCTCGTGTCGAAACGTCCGAAACGTCTGAAACGTTTCGGAATTTCAACACTCCGACACGAAATAGTGGTTGAATCCCTAAATTCTACCGTTTTGGTCGAAACGGCACTGTTTCGGACCGTTTCGGTCGAAACAGTATCGAAACGGCACTGTTTCGACGACACAGTCAAAAGATTCGTTCACTCCATGCCAAAACCAAAAGAAAAAAGGGAGAGACAAAAGCAGATTCGTGCACATTGAAAGATTCGTTCATAGCTCCAAGCCAAAAAAAAAAGGGGAAAAAACAGCCAGATCTGAAGGCTTCACTCCAGGTCTTTCAAGCAAAAAAAAACACAGAGAGAAGAGGGAGAGAAAGGCACCACATATAGACAGAAATTGAAGAAATTAGTGAAACTTACCTGTTTCACTCAAGATTTGAGCAGATTCAGCCATTTTTGAAGCAGATCTAGGGCTTGGAGTCTTCATTGCTGGAGTCCTGCGACCACGAGCCAGCAGTAGCACTGGTCCACGAGCCAGCCTCTTCGTCTGCGACCACCAGCCTCTTCGTCTTCGTCTCCGGCATAGCCCATCGTGATCGACGCCTGCGACCACGAGCCTCCCTCTGCGTTCGTCGCTGGTTCGTATCTTTTTTTTTTTTTTTT
>CM042186.1:41343591-41369475 GCA_023539305.1 Ilex asprella | reverse complement strand
TGGAGTCTTTGTAGGTTACTTCTACTGGAGCATGCTCAGGATGCCTTCTTGCAGGACTGGGGTCCATTTTGAAGGTTCATGCAATTTTTGAATCTAGGTACATTGGTTCTCGTTCTGTACTTCTTTCTTTGGAATTTTAAAAAACCTATTACTTTCCTTGAAATAGTGATTCACCTTTAGGAGGAGCATTATCAAGGGAAGAAGGGTCACTGCCATATTGGAGCTCGCAGTCATACTGGTGATATGATTTAACTGAACAATTGCTATAACTCTAAGTAGCACTTTTCGCTTTACATTAAGTAGAAAAAATTCTAATTTAATTGTATATTCAATTTCACTCACTTGCTTTGATTTCTTATCTTGTCTGCATCATATGTCGATCTAAAATGATTTGATTTCTTACTCAGATTGATCCAAAACTTCTGATTACTATCCCGCTTAGTTTCCACAAAATTGGACACGTAGATTGAATGACTTGAGTGAAGGCAGCTATTGGGTATGTTATCCAATTGCCAATGAATCCATTATGGCATTTGGATCTAATTCTAAAACCACAGCTTGGTAGCCTCTCTTACTTTATAGTTTTTATTTTATATTTTTTTTGCTAAATTTATCACTAATGCTATGATTCACTCATTATCATTTACTCATTCCTTTCTGTTTAACAAGGGAAGCTCAGACCAATGAGTAAGCAATAGAGTTGTAAGTTGTAAACATCAGGTGATAATCCAATAGAAAGTATGTCCTGCAAGAGAAGAAATAACGGTACTTCGTAGTTAGAATGAACCAACAGTAACATATAGTTAAGGTAAAGATTTGAAACGAGTAGGCATAAAAAGGTATCACTTTGACTAGCAACGTGACGTTAAGTGAGCGGTGACAGTTGCAACAAAATCCATGGGGTCTTATCTAATGAAACAAAATCCAACAATTCTCGTTCGATGAATTTTGTTGCATAATAGACATAGATCATTACTACTTATCCCAATAAAGGTTATTTTTACTTTTAAGATGTTAACATTTGTTTGATACCTTTATTGCCATGACTGATGATATTTGAAACATTTATAGCACAACTCAAATGGTCTTCTCACTAAATAAATGCTCTAATTTAAACAGTTTCACATGTATTATCAAACAAATTACATGGAAAAATCTCTTTGAAAAAAAACTAATTTAGGACTTGTGTATATAATATTTCTCACTGAACATGGTCACGTGCAACGCACGTGTACATCAACTAGTGTGTATAAATGAATAGATGCTCATGCTTTTATGATTATTATTTTCTTCAATTTCTGGTTATTCATTAGAAAAGGTAGTACAACTAGAGAATGTTGTTGGGTTGATTTTATTTTAATAAAATTCCCGCTCACAATTTGCTCAAAAAATTGTGATCGACTGATCGATATTTTAACATTTTTTTATAAAAAAACTTTATTCAAATTGAGTAGTTGAGAATTGATATGTATTTTTCAAATTCACTTAAAAAAATCACATAAAGCAAGAACAAAGCATGACCCAGACATGGGATATAACACGATTCATGCACAAGTACAGACACGACTTGGGCATAACACAAGCAAACATACGTCAAGCATGCACTGTTTGATACACTCTCTCTCTCACGCTCTCTCTCTCACACACACACACACTAATACACAAACTCAAGCATGTATTGTTAACACACACATTGACACATACAGTATACATATTAATATATATAAAAAAATATACATGTTAATACACCAAAACACACACAATGTTAATACAAGCACTCACCAAAGCATAAGTGCTCCGCTCAACTCTAGCACATCCGGTGAACCTAAATGTGCAATAATGTGTGTGTTTCTTTGATGTTTTAGTGTGAGTGTGTTTTTGTGTTGGTGTGTTTTTTTTGTGTATTAGTATGTTTGTGTGTGAGCAGAGTGTGCATATGTATGTCTTTGTTTTTGTGTGTGTGTTTTTGTGCATGCGTTTGTGTTTGTATAATTGTGTGTTTTATTATGTTTATTTTTTTTGTTGTATTAGTGAGTGTTAACACAATGGGTCAGTGTGTATGTTTGGGTGTATTAGTTGGTGTGTTTCGTTATATTAGTGTATATTTTGTTGTGTATTAGTGTGTATGGGCATATTAGTGTGTGTGTGTGCATTTGTTTGGGCAATAGTGTGTGTTTTGGTATGTTAAGTGTCTATTTTTGGCGTATTAGTTGTGTTAACATATTTTGTGCACGTATTTTGGTGTATTAGTTTGTGTATTTGTGTTTTTGTGTGTGAACAGAGTGTGCATATGTATATCTTTTTTTTAGTGTGTGTTTTTTGTGCGTGCGTTTGTGTTTGTATAATTGTGTGTGTTTTATTATGTTTATTTTTTTGTTGTATTAGTGAGTGTTAACACAGTGTGTATGTTTGAGTGTATTAGTTAGTGTGTGTGTTTCGGTGTATTAGTGTTTGTGTGTGTGCATTTGTTTGGGTAATAGTGTGTGTTTTGGTATGTTAAGTGTCTATTTTTGGTGTATTAGTTGTGTTTAACACATTTTGTGCATGTATTTTGGTATATTAGTTTGTGTGTGAACAGTGTGTGCATATGTATGTCTTTGTTTTAGTGTGTGTGTTTTTGTGCGTGCGTTTGTGTTTGTATAATTGTGTGTGTTTTATTATATTTATTTTTTTATCGTATTAGTGAGTGTTAACACAGTGTGTCAGTGTGTATGTTTGGATGTATTAGTGTATATTTTATTGTGTATTAGTGTGTGTGTGCGCATTTTTTGGGTAATGGTGTGTGTTTTGGTATGTTAAGTGTCTATTTTTGGTGTATTAGTTGTGTTAACACATTTTGTACACGTATTTTGGTGTATTAATTTGTGTGTGTTTAGGTGTGTATTAATGAGTGGTTTTTTTTGGTGTATTAGGTTGTTTGTGTTTTGGATGGTTTATTAGAGAGTATGTTTTAGGATGGTGTATTAGTGTGTGTGTTTTGGTGTGATAGTGTTTGTATTTTTTTACGTACTATATGTGTTTTTTGGTATGTTTAATGTTTCTTATCAAAGTGTGTATTGTTTTGTATGTATTTTAGTGTATTAGTGTGTATCTTTTTCATGTATTTGTGTGTGCTAACAAAGTGTGCTTGAGTTTGTGTGCGATTTGGTGATAGTGTGTTTGCACGTGTGTGCGCATGTTTGTGTTTTGGTGATGGTGTGTTAGTGCGTGTAATATTGTGTTTTTGTGTGTGCATGTTTTTGGTGTTTTAGTGTGAGTGTGCTTGCATATTTAATTCTGGACTTATTGTTTACTAAAGGTCTTGCAGAGAGGTAATTAAATCGTATTAATTTGGGGGAGGGGGGGAGTTGGAGAGGGGAAAGATAGAGAGTGTGTTTAGAATGTCGTGGAATTATCTAGGATAAATGAAAGGACGTCTACTGATCCACTTGGAGCAGTCTCATCATACAAAAAGAGTGTAGAATGCCTAGGTTCTTAATCAGGTGTCTGGTTTGTGATGGAATGTACATCTCATTTTTTATCTTTTTCAAAAATGCAAACTTTCGAATTGATATCTTTGACTTGCATAGTTCATGATCCCAAAGTTTGAACTTAATGTAACTCGATATTTTTTAAGTTAAAATTTCTGTTTTTTGAGTTGCTTTTGTTTGCATTTTTTGTGCTTGGGTTTGTTGGTCATCATTTAAGGTATATGACTCCTATGTTACCAATTATTTTCTTCTTACTATTTTTTGTTTTTAAAATTTTCATGTCATTTAACTGTTGTGTCACAAGGTTGGAGATTTTCTTTTGATTGTAGTACATTAAGATGGTGGATGAGAGGCCAACATGTTGAAATTTGGGAGACTTACAAGGCAACAATCTAAGCAATTATGAAGTTACCTTTAGGCGAGCTTTTTACAAGTGAACATTATTTTGCTTGTTTTTAAGGTATGATTAGGTAAGCTTTTTCCTTATCTTCTATTTTTGTCTTGAGCCTTGAAATTCTTAAGTATCTTCCCTATGATCTCAATGATCAACCTAAGTCATTTGCTTAAGATTTCTTACTATTATCAAACTATGTTTTGGATAGGAATGACTGACGTGGATTGTTGTCAATGGTAATGCAAGTTTCAGGGACACAACTTTATGGAGCTTTGGAAAGGGAGGTGATATGTGCATACCTTCGTAGGGCATATTGGTTCGTTTTCTTGCATGTCTACATGACTATTTCTTTTGCATATATTTTTGTGCATATGATAGTTTCTATTTAAAATGCTTATGATTTATATTTTTCCTTAGCAATTGTTTGTTCGGGGGGAGGGGGCAATAGGAATATGGTTGGTATTTCCTATAATTGTTCGACAAGTTTCTTGGAAGTTGAATGGCAAAACTCAAAATGTTTTTAAAAGGAGTCTTCAAGGTTCATCTTTGATTCTTTTTTTGAGGGTTACAACAAACACTATTGTAGTTTATTTTGAGGGAAGTCACGTCCAAATTTGCTGGAATTGGTCGGCAATAGGAGTATGGTTGGTAATAGGAATATTTTGAGGGGGCAATAGGAATATGGTTGGTATTTCCTATAATTGGTCGGCAAGTTTCTTGGAAGTTGAATGGCAAATCTCAAAATGTTGTTAAAAGGAGTCTTCAAGGTTCATCTTTGATTCTTTTTTTGAGGGTTACAACAACACTATTGTAGTTTATTTTGAGGGAAGTCACGTCCACATTTGCTGGAATTCTTCGAAGCTCAATGTCATTGTGTAATGCCCACCTTATGAGTTTGTCTTAGTTTTTTGGACAAACAACAGTTTGCACCTCGAAAGATTAAAAAATTCTTAATTTGTACCCTCAAAGATTAATTGTTTTAAATTGCACCCTCAATGAAATTAATTAGTGATAATGTGACCAAAGTCATACCGTCCTTTGCGATTTCCGTCAGATTGACCTCGTTTTGCCTTGAGTAGAGGTAGTCTTAGTAGATGAGGTGATTGTATTATACAAAAGCGTCTAATTGTTGTTTCTTATTTCATTCTCTTCTTTCTTGGTTGTTTTCCCCAAGTTAGTTACTATCATTTCATTTATTTATTGTCAATAGGCATTTTCACAGCACACAAAACTCTCAACTTTGTTCCTGGAGCATGTGATATCGGTTCTTAATGAGAAACCACCACCCCTAAAGGTGATGTGAAGAAAGGAGAAAACTCTAGCTATTATGTTGATAGTAGCGTAGAGGATGACACCTTGCAGGCAGCTATGGTTGTCTTTACTGCCTTTTTCAGGTACCTATTGATTTGTTTTTGCATGTCGTGACAATTATGCAACTAGACTAGTCAGATTTCTACTTTATTAAGCCTTTGATGTAATTGCATGTTTCACATTGTTGCAAAAAAGCTGTTGAGCGAAGTTATGCTTCTTTTCTTGCAACCTTAACACTTCATTTGGGAAGTTGTCATGGTTTAGCTAGTTCTGGTTTGGGAGAACCAATGTTCATAGTATTTTTGCTTTGTGTATCTCTCGTACACATTTTTTTTATTTCTCGGGAATAGGTCACTCCTTATGAATTAAATAGTTAGTGTTCTTGAATATATAAGTGATAAAAAGTATTAACGGTCATCTACCTCCCAAATCTGGCAAGATTTATGTTATCAGGAGTCCGGACAATTCCACTCTCTCTATCATGGCCTCTTCAAATATAATAACATGTGCTTGAAAATACTTTACAATACAAAAAAAAAAAACATTGATCATGCAACGTAGATATTTTAAATAACAATTTATTTATTTTCTTTTCTTTAATTACATAATTTAAAATTAGAGTTGCAATCACCTTCACGTGGTGGGCATAAAATTAAATTTTCCAAAATTTGGCATGCACATCCTTTGATCTTATAATTTTAATATTTCATGTCGTGAAACGTGGAATTATCCAGGATAAATCGAAGGAATCCTACTAATCCAATTAGAGCAGTCTCACCTTGCAAGAAGAGAGGACTTAGATGAAAGGAATCATATAATAAGCGCACCGAAATTTAAAAATAATAATAATTTGATTCCTCATACCAAGATCTATTTATGTTTAATACAAACCGAGAAACTTTAAATCTATAGATAAGATTAAGAGTTACCTCTTGAAGCGTGCCTTTAGCAATCTTCAAGCATTCTCAAAAACCTGGTTTTGCCTTAAATTCTCTAGCATTCTTAAATCTTCAAATCTGAATTTGATCTTTACCCCAAGCCTTGCAAACGTTTGACCTCTATCGGTATTCACACGAATTCACAAACTTGAAGGATCTACTTTAGCCATTGATAAAACTAGTAGAGAGAGAGAATGAAAGGTGTTTCTTCTTGTGCTAGCAAGAGAGTTGTTATATCTTATATCCACCACTTACATAAAGGTATTTATAGAGCTTTAAAGACTCTAATCCTAGTTTGGGTCAAGTTGTAATTATCTCATAATTACATATAACCCCTTTATTAACCTTTAATTATAATAAAGTCCTTAATTAACTCTTAATTAGGTTTTCACCCCAATTAACTCTTAATTAGTTGTCTCTCTTTTATCCTTTAGTTTTCAATCAATTCTATTGTGTGTGACCCTATAGGTTCAAGCATACCCGGTTGTAGGCATTCGATACTACCTACAAGTAGCATCTCAAATTAGAACTCTTTCTAATTCAGCTTGAATTAGAACTCTTCTAATTCACCCTTATGAAGAACAATTAATATATTTATACTAATTTCATTCTTCGGACTTCTACTAACCACGAGGGACACTTAGCAGCATATCATGATCAATCTTTGGATAGCACGGAGTAAGTAAAGAACCCATTCAGTCTATAGTTACCATGCAATTCAATCATACAATGCCCCAATTGACTTACTAGGGTATGAAATTACTGTCAAACCTCTAATTCAATCTTATGTGTTTGATCTTAGGACTGACTCTTAATGATCAATTAGAAACTTTTTTCTAATTGTTATTCTGCCTTGGCCAAGGACGCTTTGAGTCATATCCCAGAAGATCACATAGGACATTCTCTCTTTAATTATTAAGGATGATAGATTCTATTTTGTACACTGATAAGTCTTTATGCATGCCTAACTATGTCCAACATTACATATCCAAGTTACTGTTGAGATTTATAACGTTCTTAAAACCCACTAACAAAAACACACACAATCGAAGAACAAATCAAGAACATAAAATTAATGAAAAACAAGACACACAGATTTAACATGGTTCGGCAATTTGCCTACATCCACGACGCTATAGGGATTTTACTATTGATCAAGAGCGAGTACAAGAGGCTGCCATACAATCATCCAAACTACCAATGCAAAACCTAGCTAATATAAGAGAACTACAAAGCATTCTCGCGACACGCATCCGGACGCATGAGCATGTCGCGTCCGGACGCGACTTCCAGTGTGCTCGCTTCTTGCTCTTCTACTTTTTGTCACTTGCGTCCGGACGCACGTCCTTCTCCGTCCGGACGCGTCTTCCAGTACGCCTCTCCTTAGTCCTAAGCTCCTGCTCCATAGACTGAGTCTCAGAGTCTTCTAGGAAATAAAACTACGCTACACAAAAGCCCAACAGTTACATGGTTAGTATATGAATATATTGTATAGTTAAAGCATAGAAGTCCATGCACAAGACAACCATGGTGTCTCAAGTCTAAAGATCAGTTGCATAACTATAACTTTAGGATTTAACATTGACATGTAAAACTCCATATGAAAAATCTTATGTTAGTTAACGGTCACGTGCAGTGTACTTGTTCTCTAACAAGCATACACACACTTGCTTCAGTGTCCCTACACTAGTAACTTGGACAAGTCACTTCATATCAAATATGAGTAAACATAGTGTGTGCTAGTCTATCCGGATTACGTAATGCCCAAATGATAATCCTATGACTAGAAACATTTAAGAGTTAAGTACTAAGAAGTATAAGTCTCATCTTCTCAACACATTGAGAAACTATTTTCTTAATTTATACTCTATGGACTATATTATGTACATTAAAATGAAATAAAGTAGAAACATGATAAATAAACTTGTCCTTTTATTTAATTAAATAATGAATGTTGCTAGTACAACCCTAAAACATCATCTATATGATTGGTCTTAGAGCATACTACTAACATTAGAGTGCTAGGTTCTTGATTTTGTGTTTTGTTTTGCAATAGAATAACTATTGCGTTGTTTTGATCTTTTTTATGAATCCTAAATTTTGAATTTTATGTAATGGTGGTCTACTTAGGTAATGGTCTCAAAGGTTGAACCTAATTTAACTTGGGACTTTTTAAGCTGAAAGTGTCCTTTTATTAGTCTCTTTTGTGTGCATGTTTGTGCTTTAATTTTTCTACTAGTCATCATTCAAGGTGTCATGGGGTAACAACTTGTTTTTCGTTTTTTTTCGCAACTAAGGCTACCCATGAAGGTGTTGCTATTGCAACCAGTCACACAAATACAAATATAGGGACACACACTCACACAAAGGCCACATACGAATTTACAGGGAAAACACTCCCAAATTTTATATTGATGCTCACAACAATTACAAGGAAACTCAAATCCAGCTAAGGACTCTCTGTCCCTACAGAATGTCCTGGCACCCCTATCTATAAAGAGGCATCAGATGACACCCCTATCTTGCCTAGGGTCAGTTACACAATCATGCCTAATTTCTAGCAAAACTGTTTAGCCAGGTTGTTTCTCTACTTAACAGCTGGCCGACGATTCTTCATTCTAGCACCTAATGTGGTAACTGCCCCTATTGGTTTGCCCATGACTTAGGTTGTGACTTATCTACCCACAACTGCCTACCTTTGACTAGGTCTTGTGCAGTAGCTTCTTCTCAACGGATTGGTCATATGAATGTGTCTGCCATGTGTCCATAAATCATAAACCAACCCTTGCCCATGAGCCAACAAGCATGCTAGGTTGAACCCATGCCATGCAATTCGAAACCATGTATCAACATTGCCTCAATCAAGCCCACCGCGTGATTTCATGCTCAACCGGGTGGTCTCACGTCGCTACGGTCCTCGCAATCTGTCGAACCCCTTAGCCGCCACATCACCTTGCTTCCAACTCATGATGTGCCGTGGTGCAAGGTGCCACCAAGACCCGCCATTCTACACCCAAGTCAATTAGGGTGTGACAAGTCACCCCCACCAAAAGTATCTAGCAACCTCGTTGGAAGGGTGTCATGGTCCTGCTTGATTAGATCCTCAAACTGCCACAATATCGTCTCCTTCTCCCATTTAGCTTCTTCCGGTGCTTTTCCTTTCCACTTGACTAGGTAATGAGTGCTAATATTTTTCTTACTCATTCTCTCAATTTTGTGGTCAAGGATGGATGCTGCCACCTCTGTGAACTACTTTCTGATTGTTGGAGGAGCTTGGGTCGAACATATCTGCATGGGTCGTTCTGATCCTTAATGTCCGGCTTAAAAAATGCAACATGAAAAGTTGGATATAGCTTGAAACGACTGGGAAGACCCAGCCTATATGTCAACTTGCTAATCCTTTTTGTAATAACCAAAGGATTGTCATAGTTAAGGGTGTTCACCTTACCCTATGGGTAGAAATTATGGTATTCTATTTTTCTATCCGATGCTTTGCGAAAGAATTTTTTCTTGACCTACCATATCGGATCAAGTGTACTATTCCTATCCGAATTCTGTTTAAAACAATTGGGTCAGAAGTCGGGTGAACACATATTTTTTAGTTATTAATTTTTGGATCATTTTAACAATTTAATTAAGTATCTTGCACCAATTAATTAACAATAAATCAATAACATTAAAAAAAATACAATAAATTCGATAATACATAAACAATTACAATAAAACACAACAAGAAAGTCATAAACATCAATACATCATATATAAGAAAGTCATAAATATCAATAAAACATTAGGGTAAACTACAGTATATTTCAGGGTGGGCACCGTATATTTTAACAAACTTAATTTTTTTCTTGTACTTGATAAAAATAGAATAAAACATTTATATTTAATTATATCATAGTTAATTCTTAAAAGTTCATTAAACTTAAAGGACTAAAATTATCAAGCATAGTAGATACAAATGACCAAAAAAAAAAAGGGCTAATTATATTTTTTTACCAAATAAAGGCTAATCAAAACTATTTAGAATTGATTTCGATGAATTTTTATAATTTGAAAGACTTGCATTAACTTTATTATTATTTATATGCACAATCATATTATCACTTAACTATTTATCATTCATTCGATTACACAATAAAACATATTCTTTATCATATCGGTGATAATTACTAAAATAAATGTTAAAATTATAAGTAAATGTATGGATATATATCATACCTTTTTTTTGGTCTTGATTAAAAAATAGGGTGGACACAATTTAATATATTAAAAAAATACTTAAAATATATATAATTAATTTTAGATTTTTTTTTTCGAGAGTGAGCATAAGGTGGCTCCGCCCCTAGTAAGGTAAGGTAGGGTAGGGTAGGGTAGGGTAGGAATACATAAATTTTGTAGGTATTTCGCATTCCTACCCTCTTGTTTTTTGCGGAATCCCAGACAATCTTCAGTTGGCCTACCCGAATCTTTCAGGTAGTCAATCAATAGAGTCGGGTAGGGTAGGATCAGAATTTGTGGGTAATCAGAAATTTGAACACCCCTAGTCATAGCACTGAATCAACCCTTTATGTGCAGACATTCGAGTGATCTTTTCCCAAATCAGTGGGGTCAGTTTCAACATTACTTTGTCACCAACGTCGAACTCCACTGTCTGTCGTTTCTCATCTGTCCATTTCTTCATCCTCTTCATTGCCTTAGCCAAATAGTCTTTTACCTCCTCAATCCTCTCCTAATAGGCCTAAGCAAAGTGATATGCGGCAGGACATCTTCCTTGAGACTTTTGTTTAGCCACCTCATGTGGAGTGAGAAGTTGTTGACTAGTTGCCAACTCAAATGAACTCATCCCGGTGGAGGAACTTTGCTGGAAGTTGTAGCTAAATTGGGCGACATCAAGTAAGTCAACCCAATTCTGTTGGTTTGCTATGACATATTGCTCCTCCAGTATTGCAGTCACCCATTCAGTCTGTCTATGGGTGATTGCTGGTGGACAGGTTGAGTTGTGTGTTCAATAGTTTGAACAAGGTCATCCAAAATCAGCCAATGAATCTGGTGTCTCTGTCGTTAACAATATCAATCGGAAGACCCCAAAGCTTAACAATGTGTTTGAGGAACAGTTGGGCTGTAACTTCGGCAAAGCAAACTTTTGGAGTGGCAATGAACGTTGCATACTTCAAGAATCTGTCAACCACAACGAAAATCGAAGTAAAATTGTTCACCTTTGGCAACTCATTGATGAAGTCTATGGAAACACTCCTAAAGCCTACTTGGAATTGGGAAAGGCTCTAAGGTACCTGTCATCTTTCTCCTTTCCGGTTTGTCCTGCTGGCACACCAAACAAGTGTGCACATAGAGCTTTACATTTGTTTCCATACAGGGCCAATAATAGCTTTCCGTTAATAGAGCAAGTGTCCATTCCTACCCCGGATGTTCTAACCATAGAGTATCATGAGTCTCTTTCAACAACAATTATCGAAGTCCGGGTGGACTTCGGAACATAGGACCTCCTTTCTTTGGCATAGAGGACACCTTCCTCTAACCCCAAAGCCGCTGAGTCATCCCTTCTTGGACCTATTTTAGTAGCAAGCTTGTCACAGGATAATCCTTCTTTTGGTCATGAATCCTCTGTAGCATGTTCCCAACAATCTAGCTAAGTGCGGACACATCCCATCAGCAGTTGGGATTTGGCTAAGTGCATCAACAACTTGATTTGCAGCAAGGATCAAATTTTCGTTTCGGTGTATTGTTTCAGTCACATAGAAAACGAAAACATTTGGACGTGTTTCAGAAATATTTCGATTTGTTTCGGAAACATAATAAAAAATTTAAAAACTATTTTTCTCCAACATTGATTGAAATATATCAAAATATCTTGAAATACTTTGAAACATTATGAAACAATTGTGCAAATTTATTGAAATATTATAATACATCTCAAAACATTATAGAATACTTAGAAATATTAGAATTTCGATTTTATCACTGTTTCGTTTCGGTTTCATTGAAAATAGAAACGTTTCGGACGTTTTGACCATTTCGAAACGATATTTTGATCCTTGCTGTCAGGCTTGTACTGCAAAGTAAAATGAAACTAAGCAAGAAAGTCCTTCCATCATGCTTGCTTCAGTTTTAGCTTCTTCGTGGAATTAAAGCAACTAGTAGCTACATTGTCGGTCAAAATCACGAAATGCTTTCCTAGCAGATAGTGCCTTCACACATTGACACAGTGAATGATTATTGTCATCTCCTTCTCATGCACCGAGTACTACCTCTCAGTATCATTTTACTTCCTGCTTTCGTATGCCACTGGATGATCATTCTACACCAACACCCCTCCAAGACCAAATTTTGATGCATCTATATGAACTTCAAAGTGCAAATCAAAATTAGGAATCCGCAAAATTGGGCTAGTTGTCACCATCACCTTTAATTGATTGAATGCCTCCAGACATTCATAGGACTAGTTCCAAGTCCCATCATTCCTCAAGAGATCAATTAGCACAGTAACTTTTTTTGAATAATTTTTCACAAACTTTCGATAATAATTTGCCAAACTAAGGAATGAAAGCAAATCTGTCACTTTTGTAGGGACATGCCAATTCACAATTGTCTCAATCTTCTTAGGGTTCATCTTTACTACATTCGCAGAAATAATATGCCCCAGGAATGAAATTTCCTTCTGGGCAAACTCACACATTTTAGGTTTCAAATACAGTTTCACTTCCCTCAACTTAGTCAAAGCAAACCTAAGATGTTCAGCATGCTCCTCTAAGGTCTTGCTATGAACAACTATATCTTCTGGATATATCCCCATAAAGTGATATAAGTACTCCTGAAACACATTGATCATTAAATTACATAATGTAGCTGGGGTATTTGTTAAGTTAAAAGGCATAACTAAAAACTTGTATGAGTCATACCTTGTCACACAAGCAGTCTTTGCCTTATCTCATTCAATAATTTTGACTTGGTGATATTCAAGACATAAATCCATCTTGTTAAAGTCGTCTTCTCCGAACAACTCATCAACAAGTGGGACTAAATAGTTATTTTTGACTTTCACCTCGGTAAGGGCTCGATAATCAATGCAGAGTCGTAAGAAACGATCCTTCTTCTTTTGAAACAAGACAGGGGCTCCATATAGAGCTTTTGATGGTCCAATAAACCCAATCTTTAATAGGTCACATACCTGCCTCCTTATCTCCACCAATTCTAATGGAGACATCCGATAAGGCGCCTAGGCAGGGATTTTTGCCATTGGAATTAACTTGATGGCATGATCAATCTCCTTGAATTCTATTTGCAACTATGGTAATGGTTCAGGGACTTGCAACACTTTGGGCTTCTCATCTTCAATCAATACGACTAAGTATGTTGCTTATCCTTTCGCATGTCATCTTTGACTTGCAAGACAGACAAATTTCCCCAGGGGTCTTAGCTTTGATGAGGGGTACAAAGCAAGGACCAGGCATGTCCATCACGAACAACTTATGCAAGCGAGGCATCACAGACACCTTTGCTTTATTAAAGAATTCTAGCCCAAGGATCACCTGTAACTTATTGAGTGAGATTGCCATAAAATTGCATTGTCCTAGCCAATTACCAACTTATAGTGGGACATCTCTTGCAACACCGCCTACTAGGTTTGCATTTGAGTTAACGGGCTTGATTGCTAGAATCTTTTGTCAAGGCCAAACCAAGCCGTTGCACATCTCGATTAGAAACAACATTGTGCATCACACCTATATCAACCATCGCTTGGACATCAACTTTGTTAACCCGAATTTGCACAAACATCAATTCCGTCCTAGCTACAGGTTCCTCTTTCTGAATTGCATTAAAGAGATGCAAGGGGATGACTCACGTAGGCTCATCTGAATGTTTAACATCCTCAGTCATAAGGGCGCCGAGTTTCTCCATCTTGGGGCAATTTCTGGCACAAATAGGGGTCATTGTAGATGAAACAGCTTGAGTCAGTACCTTCTTTTGATGGTGAGAGCTTGTCGGACCGCTTATCTGTGGAACTGGACTTCTTGGCTTTCTTCTTTTACTTGTTCTCCTTTTGGAACTTAGCCTTCCCTTTGGACTTCTTCTCAAAAGGGTTGGCTTGCGTTTTGTAATCCACCAATGCATCTATCATAGACGTAGCAGCGGGTAAATCCTCACACCTTGCCGACGAAGTTCAGCTTGTGCCTAAGTCTAAAGCCCAAACAAAAAATTGAGCAGCTTGTCTTCCTCCGACATATTTTTTATGTCAAGCATGAGGGATGAGAAACATATTCCCTCATCGTGCTTGTGTGTGGGAGTTTTCTCAAAGCATCACGGGCCGGCCAAGTCGTGTTGCTTGGAAGGAATGGCTCCTTCATTTCTTTCTCTATGTAGTGATTTGAGGACGAGACTTGTCCACTAATTGTGTGCGCCACGATATCTTTGCATCGCCAGACAGGTACATGTTAGTGAGATCTATTTTCTTGGTATTCGGAGTGCGGATTGCCTTGAAGTAGTGGTCCATATTCCACAATAAATTTTCAAGCTCTTTGGCGTTACTACTGTCAGTGAACGGCTTAGGGTTAAGCACTTTGGCTTTCTATGTGTTTTCACTGCCAGAACTCAAATGGGCATTTTGCATTGCTTTCTTGAGTAGCACTACATTTGTCTCGAGGGTATTTAAGTTATCCCTTAGTCCATCGGTCCATTAAAAACTATGGCAAGAATATTAACAACTTCGTTCTTGGTTTGGCTAAAGTGATCAACTTCAGCCTTTTGAAGGTTTTCTTGGGATGCTCGCATTTTTTTGAGCCGTTGGTACAACAACTCAAGCTGCACAAAAAAGGCCACATCATCACCAAAACATAGGGGACCGACTAATTCCTCCAAATGTGCCACCCTTTTCCCTCAAATCATCATTTGTTCTGCTCGCCATGGGTCGATCTTTCTGTCAAAATCAATGCCCTGATACCAAACTTTTATGGGGTAAATTACAAGGAAACTCAAATTCAACCAAGAACTCTCTACGCCTACAAAATGTCTTGGCACCCCTATTTATACAGAGACATAGCAGATGACACCCCCATTTGCCTAATGTCAGTTACACAATTGTGCCTAATTTCCAGCAAAATTGTTTAGCCAAGCTGCTTCTCTGCTTGCTAGCAAGTGGTTTTCCCATTCCAACACTTGATGTGGTAATTGCCCTTTTATGTTTGCCCATGACCAGGTTGTGGCTTATCTACCCATAGTTGCCTACCTTTGACTAGGTCGTTTGCAACAGCTACTCCTCAACTGACTAGTCATATGTGTGTGCCTGCCATGTGCCCAGAAATCAACAACTAACCCTTGCTCACGAGCCAACAAGCATGCTAGGTCGAGCCCATGCCATGCAATTTGAAGTCATTTACCAACATTGTCTTAATTGAGTCCACCGCGCGCTGCCATGCTCAGTCGAGTGGTCTCACACCACTATGGTCCCCAAAATCTATCAAACCCCGTAGCTACATCACCTTGCTTATATGTTAGAAGTTTCAAACTTCGTGTTATTGTGATGATAGGTTTGCAAACTTGATGAGTGATGGTTGTTGAGGAATAGAGGTTTTCCGATATCACTTTCAAGTTTCAACAGCTGATACAGCTTCTTCTCAAATAAGCACTTCCTCTTTATCTGATCCAACAATCGATAACTCTTCTAGGTATATCTTCTTGAAAGTATTGTAAAGTAAAAGAAGTAAAATATTGTGTACTCATCTCAGTGCATGTTCCTTCTTCTATCTTAGCTTAAGTGGCATAGTCGTGTGTGGACTCAAAGAAAATTAAAAAGTGTTGCGTTGATGTTGCACTTGTTTAGTCTGAAAGGGCTACCCAGGGGATCTAGCACTGATGGTTCAGAACAGGTTGAAAAAATTGTTTTGTTCAGCTCACCACTGGGAGAGAGCGATTCTAAGTTTTAATGAAAACCAAAGTGAGTATCACTTGCAGATTGTTTTAACTGATACATAAGGAGAATCACTTCAATCAGAAGTTTTTGATTTAGAAGAGAGAATGTCACACCCCATCCCGAGGGACCCTCTTTGGTTTCCAAGAGATGGAAGCGTAACTCAACACTTGGCGATATCTGCGTTTCTAATGCAGTAATGCATTTAAAATCAATAATGCCACCATCAAAATAGAAAACTATATATATTGAGTACGCAACGGTGCCCTTTTTGCCAAAAATACAGGATTAGGGATTTCATCCCTTTACAGCAAACCACAAGGGAAACAGACACTCCTGTACAGTATGTACATAATAAGATTCCTTAGTTTTCCCCCTCATCTCTATCATGCTAGTGCAGTAGTGGACCTCACTCTAGACTTCGGCATCCTGAAACTAATAATTTTCTTGAGTGTACTGCGTATCATAATAAATGGAAAGATTAAAAAAAAATATGGATCAATATCATTTCACCAAAATATGTTCACAATCTGAAGAGAATATCAAACTCAACGTGTTTTTATCTCACTTTGAAATCTCATAATCTCTGCCAATATAACAACATAATAAATAGTCCACATGTGCTATGAGTCAACAACAACATTTAAGCAATGTCGAGCTATCAACAACATTTAAGCAATGTCGAGCTATCTACAACATTTAAGCAATGTCAAGCTATCTCACGACAACTGCGCAGTGTCCAAATCAACAACATGTAAGCCATGTCGAGCTATCAACAACTCTAGCACAGTGGATACTACTCAAATCACAAGCTTTTCAACAAACCACACTTTCCAACAAAATATATTTGATCCATAATTTAAGCAACTCAACTCAAATCAATTCGGCAAAAATTGATTTCTCACATATAAGAGAATAAACTTGATATATCATATAATTTTATTTCCAAGTATTATGAAGCAGTACACTTCACCTGTCACCGCCAACCAACACACCGACTTAGCTTTATGCTCGATCCCTAGGTGTAACCGAGGTAGTAGCCTCCGACCCTAACAGTTAACACATAAATTAATGCACATGAGTATCAAATCAACAATAGCTTAACTAATGCAAATGAATACATCGCTTCGGACCACTGTGCGTTACCGCACTCAAAACCCTAATCTGGATCCTTGATTTCCAGTCCAAATTCAAAATCATAAATCATAAGTTTAAAAATATATTGATAATCCATAAATAATGTAATACATGATTTCAAAATGACTTTGAAAAGATTCGACTGATTCGGAAATTTGAAAAACTCTGTCTCGCGCTGCTTTTCGATCCGAAATAGCCAAAAATAAAATGATGTTATTTTTTAATGAAATTTCATACACATACTTAAATAACCTACCTAAGAATGAATATAAAATTTATTTTTCAAAAATCACCCTAAAACTGGGTCAAAATGGCCTCGGAGGTCAAAACAGTCATTTTTATCCTCACTTTGATCCGGCCGTCGGATCGACTTGAAATTTTATCGGGACCTCCGCACGGACGTTACGGAACTTTTGGGACCAACCAGAGGTTGATCAGATCTTAGACGCGCCCTCACGCGCCGTCGGGGTGCACTGGTATACCTCCCCCTCCTTCATCTTCTTCCTTGGTCATTTTGACCAAAACCCTAGGTGCAGAAATTTCTGCTCAACCACCCCACTTTGACTCCAAAGTTCTCCAACTATAGTCCACTATTTCCTTTGATTTCAACGCCCACATACTCTTTGAACAACATAGTTTCAATCCCTCCTAGAATCAGCCTTCTAGTTTAACTCTAACATCATCAAATCATTGGTCAAAGTTGGCTAAAAACCATTTTTTACACACATGGCAGACCTGCAACTGCCCGTTTCACCCCCCAAATGACCTCAAAATTCAATTCCAAGGCCGGAAATGGATTCCTTGACCCCAAATTAGCTAGACCCAAGCCCCCTTTCAAAGCTTAATCAAGTTTATCAAAAAATCATATTTTCTAAAAATTCAACCCATTAGGGTTTCTTCATCCCATCACCACACACCACGGCAACTCATAAAAATACTCCCAAACAACTCTACAACAACCTAAAAACACAATTCAAGACTCAATTGAAGAAGAAAGGCTTGTTTTCTATGATACCCATTTCATGAAAACCTAAAATCCGAAACTTTAAAACTCAAATTCGAGCATAACCACTTACCCAAATCAAAAATTAGCAACACCAATGAATTCCTAGCATCCAAATTAGGCTAGAGGCACACCTTTGAATGTTCGAATAAGCCTCCAAAGCAAACCCAAAAATTCGAACGAATGTTTTCTCTCACTACCTTCTCTCCTCTGTTTATCTCTCAACAAACGAGTTATATCCATTTCAGATCATAAAAGAAGTCTTCAACACCTCCTCAAACCTTCCAGAGAGAGACATGGAGCCTCCTCCTGCTGCCAGGCAGCTGCTTGGAAGAAATGCCATGCAATGGCATTTCTGTAAATACTTCAGCTTAATTTTTTTTTTTTTTTTTATAATTATATGCACTTAACAAAATATTTTCCTATAATTAAATTTTATTTTATTATTATTATTATTTTTTTTTTTTTTACTCATGCATGCTCGGGTTTCACAGAGATAATCTTTTCTGAAAGCTAAGTAAGGAAGTTTGTTATGCTTGGTTTCTGGCATTGTAATATGGTTGTTTTACTCTGTAAGCATATTATTTGCAGTCCTACCCCCCCTCCAAACAAAAAAAAACAACTAAAAAAAAGAAAATTAAAATTAAATAAGAGGGCACACCTATTTAGCATTCTTTGTGGCTTGGTACATAAATTATTTATAAATTCTTGACACGAATCAAATTAGGGTAATGTTACATGATGAGTGTTAAAATCCAGTCATCAATTTTATCCTTATGCTAGTTTAGGTTTGGGTTAGATGAGGCAGTAATATTAGTGTCCGCCTTTGAGGCATCAAATTTAGAGTTTTGTTTCCACTATTACTCATCAGAGTCTTCATTTTGCTCTCAAAGTTATTTTAAATTTTTTATGAGTCACTGGTGGAGTTAGCAAGCAAGACATGGCTACGATATCAACCATCTTAGTTTTTGCAGCTTTTATGTGCTGTTCTGTATGACAAAAAATAGTTATTTACTCTCTGATTACTAAAGTTGTTATTAATAACGAAACTTGACTCCGTATTTGACAACTATTTCTGATAATTAGTTTGGGTGTATGCCTAAGAGTCAACAATGAAAGCTATATATTTATTTCAGAGACTAATGAATAGGTATAGAGGGAAAAATAAGGCCCTTCATGTGATTTTTATAGACTAAGAGATGGTATATAATAGAGTTCCTCGAGAGATATTGTGGGGGGTCCTACATAAGAAAAATATTATTATTAGGTATATATTGATGTTATTAAGGATATGTATGAAGATGCAGTGACTTTAGTGAGAACAATGGTGGGGAAGACTAATGAATTTTCAAATGACTGTAAGTTTACAGCATGGTTCTGTTTTAAGTCCATATCTTTTTGCATTGATTATGGATGAATTGACTAAGCATATTCAGGATGAGCTCCGGTGGTGTATGTTATTTGAGGACGATATTGTACTAGTTGATGATGAAAGTAAATATGGAAGTGATAATAAATTAGAAATTTGGCGAGAATCACTAGAATCAAAAGGATTTAGGATAAGACTAAAATGGACTGAATGGAATATAACTTCAATAAAAGAAGAAATTGAAACCATGAAGTAGTGAAAATTGAAGATCAAGAAATACCAAGAAATGAACACTTTAAATATTTAAGGTTTATTATTCATAGTGACAAT
Organism: Ilex asprella; assembly: GCA_023539305.1. NCBI lineage: Eukaryota > Viridiplantae > Streptophyta > Magnoliopsida > Aquifoliales > Aquifoliaceae > Ilex > Ilex asprella. Next base: position 41,349,595 of record CM042186.1, on the reverse strand, counting down.
GATGTTACGCGTAGAATTAATGCAGGATAGACTAAATGGAGGAATGCATCCGATGCGTTGTGTGAGACATATATCCCCCAAGGTAAAAAGAAAATTCTATAGCACGGCCATAAGACCTATTATGTTTTATGGTACTGAGTGTTGGTTAACTAAGCAACATGTTCATAGATTGTATGGTAAAAATGAGAATGTTAAGATAGATGTGTGGTAAAACTAGCAAAAGATAAAATTAAGAACAAATGTATCCGTGAAAAAATTGAGGTAGTACATATGAGAGATAAGTTAAGTGAGAATCAACTTAGTTAGTTTGGACATATTTATAGATGACCTACTATGACACCGGTTAGAAAGAATATATTTATTGAAGGTAAACTGTATAAACGTAGGGGTAGAGGAAGATCAAAATTAATTTTGAATGAAATAATAAAGAAAGATATGATAACCTATAGTTTAATTGAAAACATTGCTCTTGATAGAGCTCAATTGTAAAACACAATTCATGTAGTCGACCCCAAAAATGTTGGGACAAGGTTTTGTAGAGTTGAGCATTATCCTTGCAAGTTAGCCAAGTAACTTACATGTCTCCTTTCATAGTAAATTTTCCTATGGAACATAAAAATCTAAAATTGGTGATGTTGGGTATTTTCTTTCTTGGAAAAAAATGATCTTTTTTATTTTTTTCTTAAGATAAGTTGCATAAAGGTTGTCTAACTTCATATTGGAGTGTATGTGTTGGGGTTTTGGTTGTGTTAGAGTAGTTAGCATATTTAAACTTAGGGGTAGTTTAGTCATTTGCTTTTTTTTGTTGCCCTAGCTTAGTCATTTGTTTTACTATATAAAGACTTCTTATATGTATTTTTCCTTTGAGGTTGTTCTGGTTAGTTATGTCTCAATAATATATATATATATATATATATATATATATATTTTATTTGATCAAAGTTTACATGGTATCAGAGCATGGTTTCAATTCAAAATATATTGTAGCACCACAGTAGTTTAGTTGGAGAAAAAATTCATGGGTTGCTATTTTTTTTATGGTTCTAACAGTGCCGAAATTACTGTGAACAGTACCGAATTTCGATTTCTAGTGTCATTTTTGTTGTATTGTTGTGTAAGAAACCTCAATATGTTATGGGTATTTGATTTGCAAAGTTGTTGAGTTGATTTGTGGCGAACTTTAAATTGTTTGGCGTTGGTTGCTTCTTTTGGTTCTAGTTTCTGCTCTTGACTTCTGCTGGTTGGTTTCTATTTTGGGGAGGTCTCTGTTGGCTTCGTTGGTGCCTCTTCTCTTCTACTGGTTATTCTTGTTGCAAGGTGTGGCTGCTTCTTCTGGTTGTTTTTTCTCTTCTGCCGGTGCTTCTTGTTGCAAGGTAAGAAATCATAATTCTTTTAGGTTTGTTGATTTAGGCTTCTCTCTGTTGGGCTGTTGGTTTGACTTTTCTTCTTTTCTTTGTTGGGCTTTGTTTTGTTGGGTATTGTTGCAGATGGTTTTTGTTGGGCAACCCTAATCCTTTGGGTTTGTTGATTTTGACTACATCTGGTTTGACTATTCTTCTATTAATTTGGGCTACTGTTGCTTCGACTATTCTTTCTTCTACCATGCTTGGGTTTGGACTTTTGGACTTTGGGACCCTTATTTGCTATTTGAGTGTTGGGCAGCTGGTTTTTGGTAGGTTGTTGGGTTGCTAGATTTTGCTGAAAATCACTACTGTGGGTCACTGTTTTGCTTTGGGCTGCTGGATTTTGCTTGATTAATATTTGCTTTGGATTGCTTGGTTTGGGTATTATGGCCAGTGGAAATTCTGATTCTCTTCAGGCTATCAGTGTCAGATTAAAAGGTGAGAACTATATATATTGGGGTTATGTTATGAAAAATTTCTTATTGGGTAAGGAAATGTGGAGTTATGTTTGTGGTGATTCGTTAGCTCCAACTGATCCTAAGATCGAAAAATATGTTGACTTAAAGAATATTTGGAAAATCAATAAGCTGATTGGGAGCTCCATGTTCCAGAAGTTGTTGGCTCTACTATTGATATATCTCCTTTCCCTTTCTTTTGATTACTATGCAGATAGCAAATTTCTTCACAAAGTCGCATACTATCATTCGCTTTCATTTTTTTCTTGGCAAACTCTTGATATTTTCTGCTACCACATCATGAGTTTGTGGGAAGGTGTTAGAGTAGTTAGCATATTTAGACTTAGGGATAGTTTAGTCATTTGTTTTTTTTTTTGGCCCTAGCTTTGTCATTTATTTTACTATATAAAGACTTCTTATATGTATTTTTCCTTTAAGGTTGTTTTGGCTAGTTATACCTCAATAATATTTATTTCTTCTAGTTTCTTTCTTTCTTTTTTATTGGATAAAAGTTTACAGTTTTTTTTTTTTTGGGGGGGGGGGGGTCTAGCTGTATGTGCACGTGCACTTGTTGTGTAAAGAATGCTTTTTTCTTTATTTTAGCTAGAAATGTATCAACAATAAATTCTTGTGTTCTATTCAGGTTGGGTGGAGCACCTTGATGGCATTCTGCATTCTGCTCGTATGTCAGGCTATTTGTACTTGCAGACTGTACTAAGTCTCCCCTCTTAGTGTGTTTTCACTTTGTACTAGTTTTTAGACTACAATATGCTGTGTGCTTTATCTTTTTGATTGACAAATTTCTTGTCTCTTTCTTTGATGGAGATAGGCAGCACTACCTGGAGAACAAGCTCCTATTGACGACACTGAAGTTGATGACTGGCTTCCATCCTTTGTTGTTCTTAATGGATCATGCATCTTCTTGTATTTGTTGGCCACAGGTAATTGATCAAAATTTTAGTCTGCCAGTGTCACTGTTATTGCTCAATGTTTGCAGATAACATCTTGTGTTGGATCATGCCTGCTACTCAGCAGCATCTCCGGATTCTGCTACAGAAATTGTTTATTCCAATTCACAGATACGTTAAGTGTACAGTTTCTCTTAGTGAAGCATTTTATTATTTTTTCTGTTTTCCTCTGAAAGCATGTGTGGCGCCAGTGACGGATTTAGTGTGGGGGCAGTGGGGGCAGCTGCCCCCACTGAAATTTTAAAAAATTTTGGGGCTTAGGTGTAATTTTAAAATTTTTTAAAAAAATTTAAACATCCCCATTGAAATTTTCTTAAAGTATATAGAGTATATTAATATAATTTTCAACCTTTAAAAGTTAACTTTTGGCAGCTCCTTCTCAATTTTTACGCCTAGCAACTTCCCCCACTGAAATGTTAAAATTTTTTAAGACCTAGGTGTAATTTTAAAAATTTCAAGAATTTCTTAAACTTGCTTCACAAAAAATTTCTTAAAGTATAGAATATATTAATATAGTTTTTAACCCGTAAAAGTTAACTTTTGACAGCGCCTTTTCATATTTGTTTTTTTTTTCCTTCGTCTTCTTCGTCCAAACTTAAGTATTTTGAAATTTTCTTAAAGTACAGAGTATTTTAGAATGTTTTTTTTTTTCATTCGTCTTCTTCGTTCAAACCTAAGTATTTTGAAATTTTTTTAAAGTATAGGGTATTTTAGGACCTAAGTATATACATGAGTTGTGCCTTTAAATGACATTCTTTTAATGTAACCATAGTTATAAACAGTTTATCAAGAATACATATTTTAATAAAAATAATGTTACAATTATATTTTAAAATTTAAAAATTTAAGTTGTCCCCACTAAGTCAAAATCCTGGCTCCGCCCCTGTGTGGTGCTTTTGAACCATTGATGTGTAAAAACTAGGGAATATGTAGATGTTGTTTGGCAATCATAAAGAACCAATTTGATGTGGCATTGTGCAATTTTATCACTAGACCCTACTGAATTTACAAAGGTAGCGTGTTGATTTGGCTCCCTCATAAATGGAATTAATGAAGACAAGCAATGAATCTTATTGGTTTGTCTTGACCTCATGTTTTTGTGTCTGCTGATGTTAAAGGAAGGTATGACACAGTAAACAGCCCCATGTAGTCTGTCTTAATTTTTTTTTTCAAATTGTAACCCAAACATGTACGAGGATGTCGTCATAATTTTGCACTCTTAAATGTCCCGCTTAAGTTGACGCCACAGTTACAAAAGCTTACTGTATTTTAGTTCTGAACTTCAGTTGAACTTATTGTTCCATTCAAATTCTTTTGTTTCTTTCTTTTCTAATCTCCTTTTTAAGGTGGGCAGGATCACTTGATCTGATTGCCTATACACTAGGCGGTTCATATCCTTGCATTAAAGATGGTATGTGTCTCGTGTGGTGGGGGGCATGTTTGTGTTCATTCAAATCATTGTACCTAACCATTTTTGCTGCTGGACATAATTATTATTTATGCAAATATTTAATAGTCAGTATTTTGCAGATTTGAGTCCTCAGGACTGTACCCTACTATTTGATTTGCTTTTATAGTTTAACTCGTCAAGGGCTGCGTTATGAGTACTCAAGGCTTTCTAAAATGCAGGTAGTTCAGTTAATCTGTCATTTACTGTAGTGCAACTATTGAATTGTATAGTTCTTAATGCCTGCTTTTCGACATTTTAAATGTATTCTGCCTTGACATGTAATTTTGATGGTCCGGGTGGCAATTTACATTTTGCTGCAGTGATTTACTGGAAATTACAGGATATTGTGATTGTCTGGAGAGTCTAGGTCAACGTTGATTTGAACATTTGGGATATCAGGAATGGAAAATTTTCTTTGCTAATATTTTTTCTCTCTCCAACTAGATCGATAACAAAATATATTTTGCATGGTAGAGAACAGCATTATAATTCTTTTAGTTTTCAAACAATTGCGTAGTTTTTCCTTCACTATTTCAAAAAGGAAGTGAGAAGTTCCAGTCGATTGTATATCAAGAAAAGAAAAATACTAGTTAACCCAAATTTGTATCACAAATGAAGAGAGACCATTGGATGAGTGGATTCCATCAATTTTTTTAAATGGGACTCACTGATCTAATAGTCCTCCTTCATTTAGGATGTAAATTTGGGTTACATAGTATTACTTTGAAGAAAATTGTTCTTGGTCATTGTCAGATTCATTTACTTTAGTTTTGATTTTCTTTGTTTTATTGTCTTTATTTATTCTTAGTTGCTACGTTCTTTTTTGTTTTTGTTTTTCTGTTAATTTGTTCCCTTCTCTCAGGTGGACTCTTGGTTGACGACATTACAAGTTGACTGCAAATTGGCTTCTGATACAATACAACTCGATGATGATTCAAGAAGAACGTGACATCATTTATGGATTTGTGTTTGTAAGCTGTAAGTAGGTCCAGAATGTAAAGCATTACTAAGAGTGAGTTAGTATGAAACTCAACACTAATTTTTATGGAATTAATTCATTGTGTTTTTGTTCATAACATTCTGGTGGATCGATAGGCAATGAGGTGTTATACATACTGATGCAAATGAAGAAATAATCAACATTGTTGTTGTTGAGGCGTTTATGCAGTAGTTGTTAGATACACGCATTCAAACTCAGACAAAGTTGACGACATGATGGATGGCATTTGAATGTTTTGGGTGTTATATGCTGCTGCGTTGGGTTCTGCTTGATTACTTTATAGATTCTTTTTTATTGATTGGAAAGAAAAAAAAAAGTTTAAAACAACCTTCCCCAACCATAGAAAAATAATGTATTGCATGAAATTCTAGTCATTGGGACATAAAAAGAGTGGGATATAAAGAGTATTATTCTATAAGTGGAAAGATTATGTCGATAAGTTGAATTTGTGACCTCTAGATTTCATGAGATAAACCCAATGAAATATTAATGTTCTGTTTGATACGAAAGATGAAAAATAGGAGGGATGGAAAATATGAATGATATATTTTTTATTTTTTATATTAAATAGGATGAATAAAAAATAAAAATAATTAATTTTTTTTATGTTGGGTAAGATGAATTTTTTTAAAAAAAATATTTTTTAAAAAAATTAATTTAAAAGATTATAAATTCATATTTAATCATTTTATTTATATATGAAATTAATGTATATATAATATATGTAT
>CM042186.1:41314484-41343191 GCA_023539305.1 Ilex asprella | reverse complement strand
AGAATTAATGTATATATAATATATGTATATGTCAAATGATATACAGACAATAAGTTATATTTTAACAAAAATAATTAATTTTTTACTAACTTTCCTTACAATTTTAGAGGGATCGATTTTAGTGAGTTGGAAGAAAAAAATCATCCATTCACTTTTTCATAATTTGTATTTTTTTTCTTATAAAAAATGATGTTTTATCTATTCATCCAATTTTTCATTCTTTTAACTTTTTTGAGTCCGTTTGGTTATGCAGAAAAAAATGATGAAAAAATAAAAATGATAGAAAATGAAATGAAAGAAAAAAAATGATATAAAATATATTTTTATGCACATATTTGATTAGAATAAAAAATTTATAGGAATTTTTTTTAAAAAAAAATTATTGTTTGAAAGAAAATAAAGTTATAAGAATTTCTTTATAATTGTCTAAATTACCCTTAATTATATTAAATTGGTTTTAAAATAAAAAAATATGTAATTACAATTGAACGTAATTTTTTTTAAAAAAAAGTGGCTCGAAACTTAATTTTAAGACAATCACCAAAATAAAAGTTTTTGGATCAAATTATATGATTAATTAAATTCATACATTTTTTAAAAAATTAATAACTAATAAAATATTTTTAAAAAAATAATAATAAAATGTGAGGTTAGCTGTAAATCACAATTTTCTTGCCTTTCTTTGTGTTTTTTTCAAGAAAACAAAGTTGATTATTTGTTAAAAAATTCAAGCATGAAAAAAAAAATATTTTTTTATTATTTTTCTTTTCATGCTTATCAAACACATTAAAATTTTAAAAAATTTCTCTTTTTTACATTTTTTATCATTTTTTTGCTAAACAAATCAATTCTTTAATTTTTGATTTTTTTCATTGTACCAAATAAAGTATAAGTCTGACTAAATTATTTTCATGATTTAAATTAGTGATGTCAAATCATGATAAAGTTGCGTCCCTACTCTAGCCGTCAAAATAATCCAAAAAGATTTGAATGAATAGGATGATGGATGATGGTTTAGGGAGAGAGAGAGAGAGAGAGAGGGAGAGAGAGATTAGGCAAAATTTGTAAGTAGTTGCTTTTGCAACGATCCATGTCTTATTTTCAAAACATACAGGGGTAGATTTGAAATATCCCCGATTTGTTTTATCACGTGATTCGCGGTGAAGAAGAGAGCCAGAAAACGACGTCGTGTTTCATCGGCAGTAACGACCGCTTGGTAGTTTGAACGGGATCAGATTGCAATCATTTCTCAGCCCAACAGTTCGGGTAAGTGTTGACCAAACAAACTGGTGAACAGCCCAATACAGACACCTCATCTTTCTCTCTCTCTCTCTCTCTCTCTCTCTAGGACGCTCGGAACTTATTCTCTTTCTCCTGTAACGGCCAAAGCTAAATAGTAGAGGTAGTCGCTTGTTGCAACTGATCGAAGATGAGCTCTCAGATTTGCAGATCTGCTTCTCGAGCTGCGAGGTCTATCCTCTCTGCTTCTAAGCACAGGTCTCATGTCTTTGCCGGTATATTCTCAGCCTCTCTCCTCTCTGTTCTGTTAGATCTTTCTAGTTACTATATACTTTATTCTGTTTAGTTAAGTTGATCTCAATTTTTTTTATTTTTTTTTTCTTATTTTTATGCAGATTGATTCTTGCTATCAATTTTTTTTCCTAAAAAATAATGTTAGATTATTTTCTGCATCTAATCTGATAGTATATTGTATATCAATATTCATCATGGTGTTGTCCTCTTCTTCATCTAAGAGAATAAATCTTCTCTTTGATCAGCGCAATTGTTGAGTTGTAGATGAACTATGACCGTGTGTGCCGGCCGTTTTGCCTATGTATGTTTCATGTTTGGTCTTCTATTTTTTGTTTCTATGGTGTAAAAAAAACCATTTTTTTCTGTTCATATATTCACACAATTAGAAATTTATATGATATATATGCATATGCACATATGCATACATAAACACACACACACACACACAAATGTATGTATAATTCAAGGAATTGGTGCTCAGAACTTGTTTCTAATGGTTTCTATGACTTATATGTTATATTCAATGCATTGATTTTGAGTTGTATATTTTCTTTTGTCATTTCCAAATAATTCCAAAGTCCATACATGCTTTTATATCTTCTATGCTCGTTTCCTCATTCGTTTTTTTTTTCTTTTTGTAGACTGACCCTTCGGTCGTTAGTATTATACTCTATAGACCTGAACTATCAGAAATTGTATATGTTACAAATACATTTTCAAGTGTGTGTATTTCAAACATATACACTGCTACTGTGTACTTGATTTGTGTGAATGCGAGAATGTATCTTTTGTTTACCACAAAGAATTGTTTAATTGCAGAAGGGAGAGCTGCAGCTGCAGCAATGGCAGTGTCCTTCAGAGGAAAGGTGCCCTCTCTAGCTTCATATGGGAGAGCCGAATCTGGAAGTGAATCTAGAGGATGGATTTCTGGAGCCCTTGCTCTTCCTACTGCTGGTTTGTATAATGAAACTCCTTCTTAGTATGCCTTTCTACATTAGTTTCTTCCTTCCTCTGTATATTTTATGTCCTTTTACAATTTGAGTCTCCTACAACAAACAATAGTTCGTCACCATCATGACATGATGGAAAACCAGGGACTGTGCATTTACAAGATCATTTGTCTTAGCATGAAGGATCTATCCTACATGTTCTATTGTTGTTTACCGAAATTCAACTTCGGATTGTAAGCGTGGAAGGTGTTTGTATGTATGATAGCCACTGATACCACTTCCCATTTTGGTAGATGAAAAGGGATTCTTTGGGTTGAGAAGCCATATTTTCTTTAGATGTGTATGTCTGTTCATGTGTGTAGACCGAAGACGTTGCTATGCTAGCTTTCCTTATTTTTCCTCGATTAGCTTTGTCATGTACTTGTCAGCAAAATGTGCTTTCTCTTTTGTATATTTGACACAATTTCCACATTGTTGAACAGTTTAACTCACACCTTGTGCCTCATCACTGCAAGTGTTTTTAATCTTCCTAATGGGGTAAATAATGATGAGATGTCTTAGAAATACAGGATTTAACTTTGTGGCATCCGAATCACTTGTTTGGGGGCTAATGATATTCATTTCTGCATCAGTGTGGTCATGTTCACATGTACGTTGTGTGTGCCAGTTACCTTACAGTTCCCCTGTTTTCACTTCGCTGTTACAAACAAATTGATCAATATAGCCTTGGTTCCGTGGAATCTTTTTGGGTGCATTGTATTTCGATAAGCTTCTTTTATCTTTGGATCCTCATTCGACTGCTGCCTTTTCTTTCTTTATAATGTAGCTTACATGCTTCAGGAGCAAGAGGCACATGCTGCAGAGGTACTCCAATTGCCATTTGCTTCTCTAATCTTTTATTCTAGGACTGCTTTCTTTCTTGTGTGTGTCTGTGTGTTTTCCCTTCATTCTTTTTGGCAGACTCATGGTGCATCTTCTCTTCTCTCCAGATGGAGCGCACTTTTATTGCTATCAAGCCTGATGGAGTTCAGAGAGGACTGGTAAGATACCTTGGACTTCTTTTGTGGCCTTTGGAAATTGCCCTTTGCACATAATAGGGCAATGAACTCTAAGATCGTGCATTCTCTTTCTGTTTATCTATCCCTACATTTCCTTCCAACCATGCCATTTAGACGTACTTTCCTTTTGTGTGTTAAATTATGTCCTCATTTGAATAAGCAGATCGCCTTTTTCCATGACCTGTGAGTGTATGCGTGTGTTTTGATCCTGCTCCTTTCGCCTGAGGAGTGGCATTTTTGTATGATTTGAGATAAATTCCTTGTATTTCAGATTTCAGAAATCATATCTCGATTTGAGAGGAAAGGTTATAAGCTTGTCGCAATCAAAATTGTAGTTCCTTCGAAGGAATTTGCACAGAAGCATTATCATGATCTCAAGGACAGACCATTCTTTAATGGCCTGTGTGAATTCCTTAGCTCTGCCCCTGTTGTTGCAATGGTTAGAATAACTGTCAACTCCCGCTAATTTATCAACTTCAGCTTGTGGGAGCACCAAACTCAATCTGCTTCACTTTTTCAGGTTTGGGAAGGTGAAGGAGTGATAAAATATGGTCGGAAACTTATTGGAGCCACAGATCCACAGAAATCAGAACCTGGTACCATCAGAGGTGATCTGGCTGTTGTTGTTGGAAGGTATTATTCGAAACTTGAACAGTAATTTTTCAGTTTCTTACATTTACCGTCTCACACTTCCACAAATTGCATTTCTTGAGTTCCACCAAATCAGCAGTGCAATCTTTTACTCGATAAATCACGATAAATTGTGCAAGACTCTTACTTCAATAACTGCAACGTGAATGGCTTATCGTAACAATTTTATTTTATTTTCTGCATTGTAGAAATATCATTCATGGGAGTGATGGCCCTGAGACTGCCAAGGATGAAATTAACTTATGGTTCAAACCAGAAGAACTGGTTAGTTACACGTGCAACGCAGAGAAGTGGATCTATGGAGTCAACTGATGACATTTTTCGTTCTAATAATTTCCCAACAATTTAGATTCGCATGGAGAGCAAGATTTGACTTGACGCATAATTATCAGAATAACTTCTTTTTTTTTTGGCTTAGGGTGAGGCACAACTTTTTTCTCCAAGCCACCGGCAAAACTTAATCACTGCAATAATTTAATTTGTCACTTTGATTAGTGAATGCAGTCAGTGCATTTGTCATACTGTGTTTCCTTTTTCTGATGTTGGAGCAGGATACCTCTTCATACTGCAAAAGGCTATTTTTTGGTTTTCAAACTTCCTTATACTTCTGTGCCATCGGAAATTCGGGCTTAGATTCACTGTTTCTGCTGCACTTGCAGCTTCATCTGTCTTCAAGCAAGTTGAGATTATAAAACCTCTTGTTTTGAAAACCGCATTATAACCCCCTGAGTAATCCACCACGACTTTTGAATTATCCCAACAAATAGTGGGGCTCACAGTCAATTTAATAATTGTGAGTGATTAGGTTAACAAATTAGGTATAACCGAATATACTTCTCTCTCTCCATGGCAGTCTATCTCACACCTCTATTGATTCCATCATCCACCACCACCCTTGAGCCCATCCTTTTTTCTGTTGGTGCAAAGAGAGGGAAAGGGCAGAACCCCACCCCCACTGGCCACCATGTTCCCACCCTAACTTGATTGAAGAACTCCCATCCCCACTAATTTCCCCTCCTTGAATAAGAATCCTTGGAACCTCCTCACAGAACCCCCAAGCCCTTTGGGAGCCATTTGCACCATCGAACCAAATAATATACTCTATCCGTATTATTGAACCAATTATAATATTAACTGGAACGTGGTATTATAATCTATTTCAAGCGTATTAAGTTATAAATTTACTATTTTACTCACCAAATAAGCAAAAAACTATAATAACTAAACAAAATTGATAGTTATTATTACTCAATTATCTCACTCTTAATTTATTGTTTTACCAAACAATGAATTACTTTGCATATTATTTTTGTCTCGTATTTAATTCTATGTTTTATCCGTTTATAGGAAATTAGCTTATATTTATTTTTAACAATAATACTATTTGAGTCTAATTTGTTGATATAATTTATCATAATCATTATATTAATAATGAGTCTTAAAAAAATATTAAGACTTATTCTTAATTCAATTAGATTAATAAATTATGAACAATGCTATGTATCTTAAATATCTAACTCAAATCTCCATACCAAATCAAGGGAGACCATGGATTAGTGGGTATTATTTAAAACAGTTAATGAGACTCACTCATTTAATAGTCTTCTTTCATTTGAGATAGAAATTTGGGTTAAAAATTTGAGATACTTAGTATTTCTCATAAATTATACCCACGTAACATTATTCATTTTTCAAATAAAACAAGACTCATTTCATTTAATGATAAACTTAATAGCATTATTAAACTGGTCAAATTATTCATCAAATTTTATATATTAAATCAGTGTAAGTGAATGAATTAATGTAAATATTTAATGCATAGAATTTATCACATAATGCGTAATTTTATCGTAAGGGAAATGCTATTTAGACATAAAAATTTTAGCATAATTTATTGACCCAATGACATAATTTCATTGAAACCATTGAATTAACATCAAATTTTAATATTTAATGAAATTTACAATTAATCTAAGAGTAATGCTTTGTATCGCAAAAGTGCATCCCAAATTAATGAGAATCATTGGATGAGTGGGTCCTAATGAAAAAAGTTAATAGGATCTACTCATCTAATGGTTCCCATTAATTTAGAATACAAATTTGAGATATAAATTTGAGATATAAAGCATTGCTCTTAATCTAAAAATCATAATAAATTAGATAAACAAATTAAATCCTAATGACGTTACTGTAAATTTAAGTGGCTTGGGTGTAGTCCAGTCATTAATGGGATCAAAAACTCCAATTCGATCCACAATGACGTGGCACATTGCGTTTGGCTGCCTAGAAGTCTTAGCTGTCAAACGGTGACGCGGATTCTACCTCAAATTCCACGCTAGTCAAAAAGCGAACGTCGCGGTGTTTGCTGGCGGACTTAAAACCGCAAGAAATTATTATCAATTGATTCGGAATTGAAGTCCGCAAATCATAGGGTCCTCCCATATATACGCGTCTCCACCGTCGCTTCTTTACTAGTTATCTCGCCGCCTCGCAACCGGGTAACTTCCTTCTATCCCTCAAAATCTTTCCTTTCCTCGAAACCCTAACCCTAACCCTAACCTCAGCTATAGTCTGTTTCAATCCTCTTCCTGATCTGAAATTCATCCCTCAACACAGGTAAGATTGGCTTTCATTGGATTCCTATATAATTACCGGTCTTTGTTTCTCGTTCTACATCTCAATATTCTACGTTGAGACGGTGTGTTTGTGTGTGGTTTCTGGTATAGTTTCTTCTTTTTGCACTAGTACGATTTTTTTCTCGAGGATTTGTTTGATTTGGTTGCTACTTCCGTAACCCTAAGGATTGTCATTAGAATATTTGTTGATTTTTTAGTTATAATCTTAGTTTTACGGCGACTTTCTGGTAGGTTGCCGAGAAATCTGTGGATGAGAAAAAATTCCTGATTAGGTGGAGCATGTGTTGAATGGTTGTGGAAGCCCTAGCTTTTGTTACAAACCTGGGGTGATTTCCCGTTTGGTTGCTGAGAAAACTGGGGATGAAAAAGGGTGATAGAAGTTGAATATTGTTGTTGTATTTTGGCTGAAGTAAGATGCAAAGCTGGCTTTTTGCTAAACCTGATACATGTATAGAGCGTAGTCGAGTATGTCTGTTTTATTGGATTCTATTAGCTATGCTGGTTTTTATTTTACCCATTTCTATTGTTTCCTTCAGATGGCAGCCAAACCACTAACCAGCGAGGCAATTGCTCTCACTGAGAAGAAAATGGACATGTCATTAGGTGTGCAGATAATAAAATTGCATATTCTGCTTCTCTTGTATTTGGTATATGGTATTTTTTTTTATCTTTTTTAACTAAAAATTTGTGCTTCTAATTCCGACACAGATGATATCATCAAAATGTCCAAAAGTAACACAACCAAAGCTAAGAAGCAGCGAGTTCCAGTAAGAAACTTCTTTATTTATTGTACGCCAGTCTATGTTGTTTTTATTCGTTCTAATGATGCTGTTTATGATATCTGGTCCTAATTTTTTTGGAATCTCTTGCAGAACAAAAGTCAAAAATTTATGAACAACGCTGGCCAAGATAAATCCAGAAAGTTGCGTCAGTTCATGGACTCAAGATCCTCTGTTCGACAGGTATGCTGCTAAATTTTGCTTGAATATATTTTGGTTGTTTCACTATGTAAATAATTTTCTGACCTACAGAGTCTTTAATTTTAATGCGTTTGTTTGATTTTTAATTGAGTGCAGGGTGTTCTTGCTCAGAGGAGGTCAAATTTCCAGGGTAACCAATTTCCATTGGCAACTGAGGCCGCAAGAAAGGCTGCAGTTGCTCCTATGCGCAACAGGACTTTTAATCAAAGTTGGGCCATGAATGTGAATAAACCAAGGTATTTCATAAGGTGATTATGTATTATTATATGTTGGTGGCCACATTAATCTTAACCAGGGGGTTATTGTTGGATGCTACTGATGATGATAATGGCGGTGATGAAAGGTGATGTGTAGTGATAAAAAATTCTGCTATTGATTTGTTGCAGGTAAACTGATGCTCTTCTCTAATGTTGATGGCTTAGACATGCTCTGGTTATAATATTTAGACTGTGCTGTTCGTGGAACTCATGTATTTGGTTGGGTGGGTTGTGGGTGGCAAGCTATGGACTTGGGAGATTTCCAAGTGTTTACTAGTGCTTTCTTGCACTCAAAAAAGGGTTCCTGCAAATTTAAGCTCGATATCTGGCATATTTGGTTGGGTTATTGTTTGGTCGTGAATACAACTTTTTTGCTCAGCTGTTTTGTTTCTTGTTTGGTTGGATGTTCATTGTTGAAGCATTAGAGGATGAGTGAGTAGATCCTTTTCAGTATTAAGATGCTGAATGGGAAACAGTTAAATAAGTTTGATGAGTGGGAATTAACATAATGCAAGGAAAGTTCTGTGGGTGATGAATATAAGGTTTTGGGTAATGCTGTGGCATGAAAATTGATCTTGGATAAAAATTTTGAAACCTGGAAACCAAATGGGGAGATTGGCTTCATTGACCTGGGCCACGACGACTTCGTCCTCTAATTGACTGATGGGCAAGATTACAAAAAGGCTCTCACTGGGATCTTGGATGATAGCAAACCATTCTCACTGTTCGAGAGTGGAACTCTTATTTTAGGTTGATCGTTGCAATGGTCTCGTAAACTGCTGTCTGGATCTGTTTATTTGTGCCCTATTGATTACATAGACATTGAAGTACTGCTCCAAATAAGGAAAATGCTTGGTAAAACCTTTTCAAAATGATATGACAATTGAACTGGCTATGTGAGCTCATTTATCGAGAATCTACATTCAAATTGATCTTAGTGCTCTCCGTATGACCTCAATTAGGATTTTCTAGCATCATTAAAATCTGGAGTACAGAGCAGTAAATTCTCCCATTAAAATACACATGGAAGTACATAAGAGTTGCTCTTCTCTTAGCTAAACCTCTTCCAGTGTCTGCTTTTTGCGGCAAATAGGGCGGTAGTGATTTCCCTTTCCATTTTGGTGTAATCCAACACCTGGACCTGCTTTACAAGTACTACGAAACCCATGGTTCCCCTTGTTCATTGAGTATCATGTTAGTACCCTGATTCTCCTCTTTGAATCACTCGTTTGAAGGTGTATCTTCCTGGAAGGGATGAGGTCTTGAATCTATTGAGAATGCGGTGTTCAAAATATCTGGCAGTCTACTTGTTCAGCTTTAAACTTTCTTCCACATGGACAATCTAGCCTAGAGGATCTGGCTTTACATTCTAATGGGAATGAACATGGTGCAGGATTGAAGGCTCTTCATCCCTTTCTTCACTTATGTTAGTGATTCAAGATTCCTTGAGAATACATTTTGTCCTATTTTCTGACACAAATTCTGCATATTCCTTTGCCGTTTTAAATTTGTTTTCCACCGAACAGATAGTCTATATCTGCTTTCAAGTACCTTGACATGGAATTGGCACAATGACATTGTAGTTTGAAATGGGTGGTCTTGGCAACCGAACATGAGTACAATCTTTTTCTATTTAATGCTCCATACTTGACCACCATGTGCAAGCTGATTGATGTGGAAATTTTGGGGTCCATGTGGAGGTCAAATAGAGTACATATATAGCATAAATGTACATACTATTATTTTCAGGAGCCTTTTGTGGTTGATAGTTGCATTGATGGTTCTGTTGATTTTGTTTGAGTCGAGTTACA
The DNA here is from genome assembly GCA_023539305.1 of Ilex asprella. NCBI lineage: Eukaryota > Viridiplantae > Streptophyta > Magnoliopsida > Aquifoliales > Aquifoliaceae > Ilex > Ilex asprella. Next base: position 41,333,315 of record CM042186.1, on the reverse strand, counting down.
TGTGGTTGCAATTTTTTATGTTCAAAGCCTGCCAAAGCTATCATGGCATATGCGGGAGTGATGTTGTAATTTCTTCTTCATGCCGAGTTGGAAGTTTTACACAAGAAGATTCCTGTAACTGGGTTTGTGAAGGAGATAGACCAAGTGGTTTTCCTTGGTTGTGCTGCTCCATAGGGTCTGTGCTGGCTGGTTGTGTGGTCCTCACTTCTTTGGTACGAGTTCTTTATAATGATCATACACAACAGTCCTCCAATTGTACCTTACTTTGTGTGTGCAGGGTTGGGGCTCTACCAGGTCAGAGGAAGGCTGGAAATGGAGGTTTTGCCATGAAGGTATCATTATTTGTATTCTGCATTAACGGGCTGGAGTAATAGTTATACATTGATGTCCCTGTGAGAGAAATGCCATATACATATACTTAAGGATTCTGGTAACCAATTGATTGCACCCATGATATGTGATTTGAACTCTAGCCATTTTTGCGAGCCACTAACAACAAAGTCTATTTATTTCAAATGACTGAAAAAGTCATGAAGTGCTGCTTTTATGCAACAGTCTTTGGTGATGGTGACTTTTATGTGTTCCAAAATCATCTTGGTTATCCGTTCTTAGGATAGTTTTGGGCCTGCTTGCGTTTGGTTCTCTTTCAGTCTGTTTAGTTGTTTCTTGATCGATGTTTTCCCAGTGGAAGGTTTTTAGAGTTACAACTATAGGATTCAGGACAAAATTCATAAGGCTTGTATCCATGTGCAGCAGTCGCAGCAGCAGGTGAAGGTGGTGCCCAAGCAGAGACCTCAAACGCTAGATTCACTGTTTGCAAACATGAAAGAACAGAGGGAGAACATGTCCTCTCAACTTCATAAAGCTGGAAGACAAAATGGAGGTGGTGGGCAGAGAAGGTGGCAGTGGGGGAGAGGTCGATTTGGCAATTGAAACCAACTACAAATGCACAGCTAGATTGGGAAACTCAGTTTCATTCAAGTAAAAGATGTTTGTGCTTACCGTATGTTTGCATGTTAAACTACAGAGCGGACAGCCAATCTATGTACCTTGGATTCTTTGTGAATGTGATTGAACCCATTTCATCTCATTTTGCGACCACTCTTTTTCTTTTTCTTTTTCTTTTTTAATTCATTTGCATTTGTTCTGTATTGTTATTTTTGTCTATTGAGTGGGACAAAGGAGCTGACATTTGATATTGCTCAATAGTATTTGATTTGTGGTTGGCAAGGCCGGGCCATACAGAAGGCCACTAAAGCACGGGCTTTAGGCCCTAACTAAATAAGTAACCTCAATTTATAAATTTATATAAAATAGTCTATACCAAAAATTGAAACCTATAAAAATTGAGTTCAATAAAAGAATTCAATTAAAATTTCAACCAACCAAAAAAAACGTAGTTAAATGATTTGACTCCAAAAGTTTAGTCCAATGACACAAAATTAAATTTGACAAAAAAATAATTAGGTTGAAAAGGTACAAAAATAGTGTACATTAGACATCACTAGTCTCTCTCTATCACACACACAAACACGTTCTCCTTTTAGCTATATTTTTGTACTTATGCAAAATTAAAACACAAATTAAATTATTTATTTTCATCATCTCTCCCTTTTAATCCTACTTTTTATTTTTTTATCTATTACGAGTACAGTACTTTTTAAATAACTAAAAATATAAAATATTAATCTATTAGACGGTGAAGAACTCGTAGGGATTATGATCATTCCAAAATGCATAAACACTTTGTAGGGCTGACCTTAAAGACCATAAGGACCCCAATTAATTTTTAGTCCTTAATTTAACTTTATATTCTAAGTTCATTTTGAATGGACCAAGTTTAACACTCAATGTATTTCACAATTATAAGTAAAGTCTTCTTATAGAATATCCTTTAATATATAGCAGAATAATCAAAAATTCTTAATGGAGTAATTAAACTAATTAAATTCATCAATCTAACAATGTGGGGGTGTAGCTCATATGGTAGAGCGCTCGCTTCGCATGCGAGAGGCACGGGGTTCGATTCCCCGCACCTCCATTTTTGGAGTTTTTTTTACTCTTGTTTTCTCGGGCGTTATCATTCATGCCCCATAAATCGACGACACGCTTCACACCATCATCACTCTCCTTTCCCTCCACATTATTTATTCCTAATCCAATCTTCATTGACGCCCAATCCCGTACGTAGAGAATCACGGATCATCTCTCTGTCTCTCTCACACACACAGAGCTCTGATTCTGAAGCTCTCCTACAACATCGAATCGACTATGACTCTTGCATTTGTGCTCTTCTTCATTGTCCAATTATTTCGGCTGCAATTGCTCGGAACAATGCGGACTTGGCACTCTCAATTTTGACCGCAATGCGGTCAGCTTCGATCCTGGTAAATGCATACTGTATTGGATATACATACGGCATTGTATGAAACTAGAGCAATGTGTAGTACGCAAACTGGATGAATTTCCAGTTTGCTCGACTTGAGTTTCGTGTGCACTGCGAATAACTCAACTTTGAATGTTATATTTGATGTTTCGATGCACTCCATTTGCAATTTCTGATATTTTTCGCCTGAATTAATTCATCAAAATTTGATATGAGGGCCAGTTGGTGGTGTAAGAGGTCCGTGCATGGAGCGGTGGAACTGCTCTGTGTGTGTGTGTGTTAAAAAATGAAAAGTAGAACAAAAATCAAACTTAAATACACAGACAAGTATAGTACCAATAGAACATGTTTAGGCTGCTGATTGAAGGAATTACCTAAAAAGGCAAATTGAAGCGATATAGGGTTGAAACACAATGCACAATTTTCCATCTCTTGAGATATCGTTAATCATTTATATCAATCACGGAAATTTCATTCATCTGCCAATATAGTTTCACCTAAATTTTATTAGGAATTCTTGTCTAGAAATACATTTTTTATACTCGTCTTGGGCTATTATGGTGGCAGCTTCCTCAATTTTATCTCAGAATGAGATACTTCAATCTTGCATAAAAGATTTGAAAGAAGCAGCTGAAAATGATTTATCCTTCTTTAGAATTCATGAATTTTTGTGGTCTACTACTTCCCTAGTTAGTTGTTTTGATCTGAGTGGCTTGATAGTGGAAGTTGACATTGAAAGTTGATGGTGTTTTGCTATGTGCAGTGTTTGTGAGCGCTATGAACGCACATTAGACATGACGTAACTTCTGTGAAATCAATTCTCTCTACTTCATTTTAGCTCTTGAGATTTGAGTTTTTGATTACATGCATTAACTTAATCTATATTCCCTTATGCTTGAAGGATGGAAACAACGAACTAGAAATACATACACATTATTTGAGAGCTTGATAGACATTGTTGAGCTCTATATCCAATATAGAAGATCCGCCGTTAACATGCCATCAATATTTTGTCTTCATAAGGTCTTCTGGTCGAGTCATCTCATGTGTTTCTTACCCCCACTCAGTCACTATGTTTGCCATATGTTCCCTTGTTTGTTTCTCTCTTCATTTGAAACAGAGTTGCATGTGAGGGAGAGTGTTGAGAGCTTAATATATGCCGAGCTCATTATGTAATCATTTCAGCTTTCGGGAGCAAATGGCAGCCTAACTCATATTTTACAATATTTTTTCTTATTCCCTGCAACAAGTACAAGCACATCCTGGGAATGACCTGTGAGGCATATGGCATTATATTCCTCTTTTTACTAGTTTTTGACACATGATGTTTCATTTCCAGAGGTTGGCTTTTGTTTCTTGTATAGGTTTGTATGTCGGCTCATATGTGTTAATTGGAGTGCAAAATTTCTGCCTTGGGAGAACCTTTGTATCGGCAACACCATGTGAGCATTTCTAGCACTCCATAATTCTGTCACAGTTTTGACTTTATTAGAAAAAGGATCAGTAATAATGGTTAAAGGCAACTTGTCTCAAACAAACATACTGAATTGTTTTTTAGTGTTAGGAGAAGTAGAACCAAGAGCATGTGCGAAGGCTTGCAAAATAATCTCAAGAGACAGATGGAACTGATTGAAACCTTTGCGAGAGTATACTCTCGGTAACAAATTACCAAAAGATGAAATACAACACTTGCAAATATTTGAACTCCTCTGATCTTTATGTCATAACGTAATGCATGATGTTCAATGGTCAACATTGGGGTAGAGATGGACTCTGATGTTCTTGCTGCTGAAGTGGCTAGCAATGCAGTATGTGTCACTTTGTCCATATTTCTTCCCTTGATATGTTTTCTGTATGAAAAACTATCAGCTTATTGGGCAGCTCTTTAGAGATACCCTTGTTACTTTTATCTTCAATGGATCACGAATTGCCTTGCCTTCAACATTTCACTCAGCGGTTATTGAACTCAGTTATTCGTGTGTGCAGGAACAGATAGAGCAAGTCAGAGAGCTTGGAACTCTTAATAGAGGCATGCAGCATGCTCTCATTACTCAGAAGCATTTCCATTGGCTTTTAGCATATGTGAGGAATTATAAATTAGCCTAATCATGATTGTTTAACCAATCAAGGAAAATGTGACTACAAAAGATGAAATGATTTTCAGGGATGAGAGACTAGAGACCCTAACAATACACTTTCAACTCATTTTCAAGGGCTTTTCTAAACAAGGCCCGGTGACTTCTTAAGTAGTCTCCCTTCATTTTTGAAGATGGGATGGGGGGTTAGGGTAGGATAATTTAGGTTGTATCTCCCAGACATGCAGGATCAGTTCAAACACTAATAATTTATAAATTGATGCAGAGATGGGGTCTCCAGGGCTCTGAGCTGAGGCAAATGACGTGGCAGAAAGACTTCTTACTTCAGAACCCAGACCCACAAAACGGATAGTAGACTGATAATTGGTAATTTACCTGAGCCAGCATTATGTTTGTGATGGTTGATCATCTCTCTCTAATCGTACTTCTCTACTCCCAGCGATTTCCTTCGTTGGATCAATAGAACATTTCTTACGACTGCTGCCCAATAATGTGTAACCATTCACCATCCTAGATGAAGAAGAAATTCAATTATTCATGGGCATATGTAGCAAAGAACGATGTCTCCACATGGTAAGTGCAACTTTCTTGGTATAACATAAATTATTCCTTAATTGATGGGATGTGTTACCATTAATGTCATATTCTAATATTTAGTTAGTAAATACGTGTAGCATAACACTGTTGGTGTAAATTAACTTTCGATTTACTAATGCACAAGTGCGTAAGCATGGGTGAACTTGACATAAATTGTACATAATCCACATTTCAAATGAAATTTTGTTATAGATTTTCATGAGTTATTCATAAACTTAAAAGTGTAATTTGCAGGTATGAGTCGTGAATTTACTAATACAATATTCTACGTACTTGAATAGTAAGTACACGACGAATATTTATCTTGGCTGTAAAGATTTGAATAACCAAAATTATTAGACAGATGAAATGGCTTAAGTTTTCATAATACACACTAAACATGAAAAGCTTTATAGATTCTAGAAGAAAATAACAATCGTGACAACTTTCTTTATTTAATTGATGGGATATGCGGCCATTAATTTTGTTTTATTGAGATAAACAATAAAAAATTATCCAGTGGCTTGATTGATACCTTATCATTTTTTTTTTGGTTAAAAAATTCAAAAACTGAAAAAAAAAATTGGATTAAAAAAACTCTAGTACAGAAGTACGTTTTGCTTTGTATTCGTAATTACACGTAAATGTAGAAAGAGATTGGTTTTGTACCTCTTGGGGTTCAAGTACTGGACAAGATAATTTTAGAACATCATAAAATCATGGGAGTTGTTGGAACAACCTGCAATTTTTGGCATGTCAATCCTCGTAAAATTAGCTAACTTGTGTTAATATTAGAGCTTGGTGATTGATTGTTATATTTAAATAACTAAATTCATTTTTGAGAAAAACAATGAGTACAATCTCTTCGGTGAGAGTTTATTGGGATGATCTTTGAGCGTTTTTTTTTTTTTTTGCTCATCACTCTTTTTTTAACTAGCCAAAAAAAAAAATCATATAGAATTGATAACTGATAAAGAATTATGTCGTATTGAATTTCATAATTTAATTTATTTGAATCATGTCACCTCAAAATAGCTAAACTCGAATTCATAGTTTTGTCTCAAATTGCATGGCGGGGATTACGGGTCATGTTCATAGCCTTAATTATAATAGTAAATTAAACAAACAACCTGTAGTTAACTCTAATTAGTAATTGGTAAAGGTGTCAATTCATATATTCTCGCGCCACGCCGCAGACAGGGGCCGGGGCTTGGGATTTCTCTACAAACAGGAGGAGAATTCCCTACAAGATCTCTTCCATATCCGAAACCGACAAACCTTAACCACGTGCCCGACCTGGTCGTCTTTCCGGAAGAATTTTTTTAGAATTATTCTTGAAATCACCTTTACTTCCATATTCAGTCCTCGCATTCACGTGCATACAAAGAATCTCTGGTCAAAATGTCCTAAATCAAAAATCGTCAAACCCAATTCTCCTCTCCTTCATATACAGATCCAAGGTGGAGGAGGAGGAGATTTCATTCTCATACACATACTGATAATTATTCGAGCAATTGAAACTATGGCGCAGAGTGTATTGGTGACAGGTGGTGCGGGCTACATTGGAAGCCACACCGTGCTTCAGCTATTATTGGGAGGATATAAAGCCGTTTTGGTTGACAACCTCGATAACTCTTCCGATATTGCGATCAAGAGAGTCCAAGAACTCGCTGCTGAATATGGCCACAACCTTTCGTTTCATCAGGTTTGTTGCAAGTTTACTTCAATCGCACAGTACCTGTGTGTGATTTAAATTTATGTACTTGTATATATGTACGTATATGTGTAAATATGCATTGTTGGGCTTGTGAAAGTTGAATTTGTATTGGTTATTTTTTTTTTTAATTATTATGGGCTTATGTGCTTGATTTGAGTTTCCATCTTGTGCTCTGATGAGAAACAGTTGGTCATCATCTATATGTGTGCTTGATATGGCGTTTGATATCTCTTACTGATTGATATGATCCTGTCCTATTGATGGAAACAAATAAAGTTATTTTGGGATCATATGCCTACAACAAGACAATTCTATGTATATAAAAAAGGTTAATGGAAACTGAAAAGTTTTAATTTCTTTGATTTTTTGCTAAAACCACGATTGTATAACTATTCAGAACCCTTCTCTAAGTAATCTGGGATTTAAAGTTTGTAATTTGGTTTATATACTTTCCATATACTCTATTATGTAACATACACATTTCTTTTAAATAAATGTAGCTTATATCTGGGCAGATGCTATATTAGGTGTGTTGATTGGTGGCTAGGTGGAAGAAAGCCTTAAACATTTTTATAAGTTTCTGGATCCTTGTAAAGTTAGGTTTTTCTTTCACTTGGACCTTCTACACTTGCCCTCCAATAGATCCTCATTAAGGGATTTAAATTGTACTCATTCCAATTACTAGACTCAAAGAGCCCTGTATTGTTATTAATTGTAGAACATTAAGGCTTTCTGGGATGGACTTTCAAGAAATCTTTATGTTGGTGAATGTACCATGGCCTCCCTACTGTATAAAAAATGTGTGGGAAATTGTGGCGCACTGTTCTGTGCTTGATAAGTTTGTTAATGAGAGAGAGACAGAGATGGCTAGATGGATGGTTACATGTATGCGAGGGTGAGAATCTGTATTTGCATTCTGTTATTTTGTGTTGCAAGGATTATATCTCAATATGAGTTTTCCTATGATGCCGGAAATATACTCCAACAGTAATCTATTTATTGTCTACTGGTTTTATTATTTTAATTGATGTCTCTAACATATAATTATGTTGTATGCGCAGATTGATCTTCGGGATAAGCCTGCACTAGAGCAACTTTTTACTTCGACAAAGTAAGGTTTACTGTATTATATGATTTATTCTATATTTAGGCAATGTATCACTAAATAGCTCCATTGAAAGAAACAAATCCATACTTGTTAGTCCATTAAGTGCGTCTGTGCGTGTACCAACCATTTCCCACTGTTTATTACTTTGTATGACAAATAAATGATGTATGAAATCCAATTATATTGGCATAACTAACATGACAAAGATATGTTTGGCCCGAAAAAGAGAAAATAAAGGCGTGTATGCACTATGTATGTCTTTCTTTGCATGGGTCTCACTTGCTTGACTTTATACCCTCTGATTTCTTCTGTTCCTGGCCACCTGGTTTGCACGCAGGTTCGATGCTGTCATCCATTTTGCTGGATTGAAAGCAGTTGGTGAAAGTGTGGAGAAACCCTTGATGTATTATAACAATAACATCATTGGTACCATTACATTGTTGGAAGTCATGGCTGCCCATGGATGTAAAAGGGTACATCCCTTATGCATACTTCATACTACATAGCTCGTTTGAATCAGTACTTAGGAAATGTGTTATGAATCTCAAGCTTCTGGTTTCCTCTCTGAATCCCCTCATTTTAATCTTTGCCATCCAGCTGCTGATTGATTGGAGGGAGAAAATAATAATTGCAATTTATGGAGAAATTTTAGGATTTTATGTCCTTTGATGCATCTTATGTAGATTAGCAGGTTGTGTGTAGCAGACCTACGTGCTTTTCGTACAACTTAATTTTGAAGTCGTTCATGTCAATACATACTTTAAGTGCTTCATCTTCAACCTGATTTATTATGGTTGAATTGCTAGCCTGCGTAACAAAAAAAAAATTGTGTGGAAATCAGAAGTGCAGCTCCTTTGCCCCTGCCCGAGGTTAATTTTGATATAAATACCTGAACTCTTCATCACAAGGTTTCTTAATTGTGTGTATGCCTTTGATGCATGACTCTATGGCTGTTTAGATAAGACTGTTGGTTAAAGCTCAAATGGATGCATTAATAAAGTTAAGGAATCCATTTAATTCTGTCTTGCCGTTTTAATTAGTATTCCTGCCAAATGGTTGTGTATTTAGCTTCTAGATTTTCCAGTAAGCGGTCCCTTTTTCTTTCAGTCCTTATATTATGAGATGTTGGGATTTGATGCCTCATAAATTTGAATGTTTAAACATTTCAGCTCGTTTTTTCATCATCGGCTACTGTTTATGGTTGGCCAAAGGAGGTTCCATGTACAGAGGAGTTTCCCCTATCTGCTACAAATCCATATGGGCGAACCAAGGTATATTTAAGTCTTCAACTCATGCATGTTTTTATCATATAGCTGGGCCAGACTAAAGAAACATGTGTATTGTTGCATTTCGAAGAACAAAGAGGTTTTAGTATTTTTAGTTGGAACTTGTAGCATGTGTTTTTATTGTGCGGTTCCATCATATGACTTATTTTCAGTACTCTTATATAATATTACCTAATAATCTTTGTTCCTTTCAGCTTTTTATTGAAGAGATATGTCGTGATATCTATTGTTCAGACTCCGAGTGGAAAATCATATTGCTGCGGTACTTCAATCCAGTGGGTGCACATCCAAGTGGCTATATAGGAGAGGATCCTCGTGGTATCCCAAACAATCTCATGCCCTTTGTGCAGCAAGTTGCTGTTGGAAGGCGGCCTGCATTGAATGTTTTTGGGACTGACTACTCAACAAAGGATGGTACAGGGGTATGCCTTTTGCACTGTGGTTCCTGATTTCTATGTGTAGTGTTTAGTGTGATGCTGTATGTATGTGTAGGTCCCTTCATTTTCAGCATTTTATTTTGGCGAATCTCTATTTGTGCTGCCCCTATCTAGGTCTCTACGGTTGCTGGCTCTGCCTATATCCTCTATGCTGGATAGCTTGTTTTAGACAGATTTCAACATTTAACTGCTTGTATTCTTGATCTTTCTGATTCATTGTGATTTTGTTATGTGTCAATCCTGCTCCCACCCCCAATTCCCCACCCCTTCCTTGAAAAAATAAATAAAAAGACACTAAACGATGCAAATTTAATATTTTTTCATTGCTGAAAAATTGGTAACATTGAAATTCTATATACTCTTTGTGCCCTGTTTTTTGAATCTGTTCATTCAAGTTGGATTATCAACAGAAGTGTCATAGTGTAGATCAAATGTTAGACATGAAATTTCATCCAGGATTTTACTGGTTTTGGGTTCATTCTCTCTTTGGAATGTTTAGGTGATCAATGGCATGGTGAAATATAAATTGTGATGAAAATATATGAAAACATCATATACTTTACATGAAGAGTACAGATGAATTTTGATTCCTATGGTGCATGTAAATCATTTTGAAAAAATTGAAGTTTCGTTATCTAAATATTATCCTCATGTATTGTTTCTGAAATGTCTTCTGCAGTTAGTTGAAGTTTTATCTTGATGGTGCATATTTTTTTCCACTGCTCAGGTACGTGACTACATCCATGTCGTGGATTTAGCAGATGGGCATATTGCTGCATTGAACAAGCTATCTAATCCTTCTATAGGTATGTTCTCTTAGATTAATATCTTCATTCTTTCTGGTGTCTTTTTCATGGACAAACCTGTTCCCACTAGTCTATTGATGCTATTACATAATTAAATTTATGTACTTCAGAGGATCATGGGATATACCTACCCTCCTCCTATTTAAGGCTCTTTCTCCTTGGGCATGTGTGGTAGTCCACAGAACCTGGGTATAAAGTTACTTTTAGTGTTAGGGTTGATTTGAGACCCGTGTGTACTAATTTCAAAGCCTCCTAATAACTCGGCTACACTGTGCTGGTACTCATGACATTAAATTTGAAGATGTCACTTGAGCAGTTCTTGAATGGTGTAGCTAAGAACATAACTTCTGTTGGATTTAAGTAATGGGTTAAATTGTTCTATTACTCTACTTTCTCTATAACTAACTGCTAGAGTTTAACAATTTGAAGTCTATCGAAATATGTAAGGATAGGCTGTGAAGTATACTACTTGGGAACTGGGAAAGGAACATCAGTTTTGAAAATGGTAGCAGCATTTGAGATTCTGTTGGATTTAAGTAATGGGTTAAATTGTTCTATTACTCTGTTTTCTCTATATCTAATTGCTAAAGTTTAACAATTTGAAGTCTTTCGAAATATGTAAGGATAGGCTGTGAAGTATTCAACTTGGGAACTGGGAAAGGAACATCAGTTTTGGAAATGGTAGCAGCCTTTGAGAAGGCATCTGGACAGGTATTAATTTGTTGAAGGTTGTAGTTAAGTTTTTTGATTTTACAAATTTGGAATTGTATTTACTTTCTTTACTTGGAATTTTTGAATCTGATCATAGACCTGAGTTTTATGGGGAGTTTTGCTCACATCTACATGTGTATATATGAATGCTCATATGTATGAATGTTTATATGTTCTCTCCGTATTAATGATGAGTAATAATGCTAGCCTGAATAAATTGTTCAGATCAGTCACCATCTCAGGAAATGCTTGGTTTGAAATTTAGTAGTATACCGATACAATCCTCATGAGTCCAATTTCATATTCAAACCAGGGTTTTTAAATGGAGTTTCTGCGAATTCTTCTTGAAAGTTTTGCAATGTTTGGCAAAGAGAGGTTGTTATTTTGAAATTCCAAAGTTTGATGAGAAATATGGTACTTGTAGAAACCAGACTGAAGTGAGACTAGGCACTTCTGAGCCATCTTTTTTGAATAAGGTGTCCATCAATACCAATGAAGCTTTGTATAATCCTATAAAACTTTCTTAATTTGTTAGCAGAATTCTATAACTGGATATGTGGATGTTCTTAATTGGTGAAATACTTTTGGAAGAATCTTAGGTCCCCTTTATGCTTCTTAAAGCTTTGTAGCATGCAGATAAGACTCCTGTAATCTTCCATCCTGGTTTAGGATTATATTCCTTCCAAAAGGATGTTCAAATGAAAGGAAAAAGAAAAAATGGTCTTCTATGGAATGTAATACTGTCTTTTCTCTTCTAGTTGGGCACTGATTGTTCTCAGTTTGCCTAATTTATTTTTTGTTCTATATTATTCCAGAAAATTCCCCTTGTGATATCTGGTCGGCGACCTGGTGATTCTGAGATTGTATATGCATCAACAGAAAAAGCAGAACGTGAATTGAACTGGAGGTTTGTGTTGACTACCATGCAAATCAGTGTGCATCTATTTATATGTTTTTGAATTACTTTTAATAAACAGTTAGCCATGCTGTCAGTGCTGGTGGTACCCGATTTTTCTTATATCACTAGATTTCTTTGTAAAAATGACTAGATTACTTTGTAAAAATGAGAACCAAGATATGACAAAGCCGTCATTCGAAGTGCTATGAGTAATCGGGCGCAGGACTCTGAAAATTGGTAGTCTAAATATTGTCTCATATTCTTCTGCCACATCAGTTCGAATACTTTATAGCATATGTGGTGTCTATGCAGAGCAAGCTACGGGATTGAGGAGATGTGCCGAGATCAGTGGAACTGGGCTAGCAAGAACCCTTATGGCTATGGATCTCCAGACTCTACTGCTTGACTCATAGCTCTGTGATTGTTTCTACTCTCCAAATTGCATTACTATTGTGGTCGTGTATGTTTCTGCAGTTCTTATTCTGTGTGTCTTGTTTGTACTGTCCGCCTGTGCACCACCAGTCCTGGGGAAGGATTTGAATTTGGGGTGGCAGAAGCAGTCCTGGGCATGGCTTGTCATGTACGAAGAAAGGATTAAGATATTATATCATTATTGATACGTGATGTCATCATTAAATAACAAATTAACATATTAGTAAATAAAATTTACTTATCATGTATGAAAATAACTACTAAATAAAGTTTACTTTGTCGAATTATAAGTTTGTTATTACCGCAAACTAACAAATATTTAGAAAAAATAGTTTTCACCCCAGCAGGAGGATCACGGACACCCTCAGGTGACTTTCAAATTTAATAAAAAATCATCACACCGCTAATTTGTCAGATAATAATATATAATATATTAATTTATTTTTTAAAAAAATTGACATTTAGTTAAAAATGTATAATATTTTTCATAAAATAGCACTGTTACTGTTATATGGTGAAGGATAATATTAGTTTATTAAAATATTTTATCAAATTTTTTATTCAAAATGACTCAATTTCTGTCATTAAATATTAATAAAAGTACTTTTTTGATGATTAAAAATTATAACCCATATTTAAGATGAAAAATTGATAAACATAATATTATTACTATTCGACGATGAGCGTAGGCGTGGCAGCAAGTCAAAAAAGGAACCTTACTCGGATCCCAAGGGAGCGTAGGTGAATTATGAGCTATGGGGACCTCAAAAGTCTCCGGTCTGTAGTGTCATGTGATCCCCACTTAATAATGTCCAAATTCACCGGCCTGGAAACTCGAGCGCAATGTTACGCGGAGAGGATTATCCTACGCCGCTAATGTCTCATCTTACTCTATTCATTACGTAACCATGTTCATTATTATGATATCTAAAGACTAAGAACATCTTTTAACTCTTACTCAAATTTAGACTCAAATTTAAATTTGAGTAAAAAAATTTAAAAAATTTGCTCTAACTCTTGACTCAAATTTATACCAAATTAAAAAAAACTCATTTTTTTACTCAAATCAAGAAAAACTCAAATTTTTACTCAAATATTTAATAGTGAAATTTTACCATCTTTTAAAGATCTAATAGTCATCCTTATTTCTTTTTATATGTAAGTTTGACTCATTTAAATTTGGATCTCTCCTTCTTTAAATTTGAGTTTGTCCATTAGAATCTTTTATATCAAATCAAGCTTTTTACTCAAATATTAATTTAAATTTGAATAAAAATTTGAGTCATGATTGGAGATGCTCTGACTGACATTTTATTTTCTTTTCTTTTTTTGTAAGAATTAGAAATATTTAGAACAATTTAGGTATATTTTAATTAATTTTTTTTAATTCAACCAAACATATGTCACTCACGCCGCAGCTGAAAATTTTATATAAAATAAATCTCTTATTACTTATCTAACACTCAAAATGTCAAAATTTAACATATTTATCTCATCTTTATTTTCTAACATTTATCCGCATGTAAAGAACTACACATGAACTTAGTAGTCATTTTGATCAAAAAAAAAAAACTTAGTAGTCATTAGAAAACTCAAAGACAGATCAGAGAATCCATTAAGAAGTCAGCTTACCAAGATCCAAGGAAAAATATTATATACACCAACCAAAAAAAAAAATTAAAGATTCAGTTACAAAATTTTACCCTTTTTTTTTTTAACATTTTACACTTCATTGGCCGATTTGAGATGAAAAATTAAACACCCAAATCACCAAAATCAAAAAGCTAACTAAAAAAAAAAGACTAGCAGTGAAAGCCTAACACAGATCCATCACTTACAGCAATGGCCACTCTACAATCAGCTCTAGCTTCCACATGATGCGTAAAGAAATGCAACACTCTTACCCGACCCGCCATCTGCATCCTGGACTGGATCTCCATTGTGGGCCCGACTCGAAACCCACTAAGTCCGTCGGTAATCGTAGGGCCCACATTCTCCGGCTGGGCTGCCGATAACGGGAAAGACTGAACTGAGAACGTGGCAGCCATGTACTGGGTCCGACCCGAATCGATCTTGCCGGCCGGAATAAACATGAAGCCCACTTGATTGCCTGAGTAGAGTAACTGCAGTGAGCTGTCGTAGTGTGTGAACACAGCTTTGTTGGGGTTCTTAACGGAGCCATACTGAGAGAACGTGAAGCTGACGGTACCGTTAGCGATGGAGAACGTGGGAAGCTGGATGGCGCTAACGGTGATCTCGGGGTTTTTGGGTTTAAATACAGTGAAGTAGACGATCAGAATTACAATAACCACAAATACCAAGAAGATTGTTGCCACAATGCATGAAGCTAGGTTTGTACGGCCACTTGGTGGTTTTTGTGGCTTACCCATGTCTGATCTATATCTCTTTGTATCACTGTCTCAGTTTTAGAGAGAGAGAGTGGTAAGGGTGTTTGGCTGTGGTGTGTGAGAGAGAGAAAGTATAAGGCATGTGGGAAAGTCGGAGAGGACGGAAAGCGAAAGGAGTGTTGGTGTGTCTTGACTGTTTTTAGGGATAAAAATGTGAAAGGAAAGACTTTCTTCTTCTTCTTTTTTTTTTTTATGTATTTGGATCTACAAATTGGACTTTGCGTAAATTAATAAAGGCATTGATGACCACCGAATGGAATCATGGACCCCTGGATTGAACAAGTTTGTTGAAACTGCTGTAGGAACCATTTACTTGAAATGAAAAACAGAGAATATTTGAACTGATATCTACACAATTTCAAGAGCCTCCCTCACAGAACA
The DNA here is from genome assembly GCA_023539305.1 of Ilex asprella. Lineage (NCBI taxonomy): Eukaryota > Viridiplantae > Streptophyta > Magnoliopsida > Aquifoliales > Aquifoliaceae > Ilex > Ilex asprella. The sequence goes on along the minus strand of CM042186.1, from coordinate 41,318,073 downwards.
TGATCAGTTCAAAATCAATGGGTACAAACCAAAATTAACGTTATAGATCAATTTTAGTACAACACTTCAACAGTACGAGTAAATATTGAATACAACGGTGATACCATGTCAAGGTGAACCCTATTTGGACTTACATGGTAAGAGGGTGAGAAGTTATTTGCTTACATGGCAGGTTAGTTATTAATTTTTATAGGGTATATGTGCTTATTTATTTTAGTATTATTAGTTGATGATACCACATCACCTTACCACGTGGTATCACTGTTGTAATGAATATTTTTTCCAGCAGTACATAGTCTTTCGTCATAAGCTGTGATTTTATGACTTGCATAGTTTCTTGGAAGTGGAATGATTGAAATACCATGAGAGTTGGAAGTTAAAAGATACCCCCGAAGACACGGATCAAGAGAATTATAAACTTGAAAGAGGGGTAGTTTAAGTAGAACCAGACTCAGAAATCTTGAATTCAAATTTTGACATTTTTTTAGAGCAAAATTATGAAAAAATTATTTTTTATAAATACATTAGTCACGTGAATGTCGGACCAAGAAAAGAATAAGTCAAAATATGCGTAAATTAACCCTAATAATTTTGACCATTAAACCAAAAAAAAAAACTATGATAACAAAGCTTGGAAACCAGGAAGAGCGGAAAAAGAAAAAGGAAAAGAAAAAAGCAAGGAGGCACACATAAGTGCGGGGAGGGGACACATGGTGAACACTTTTTCTATGTGCTTCAATGGTGATGAGAAGTCAAAGGACATCAAAATGAGAAAGTATCCAGAAAAATGCATCACCATACACGAGGTGATTATTGTAGAATTTGAAGAAGGTCAGATGCAAATGTACAAAGTTTTGTCGCACATCGTGTTTTAACTCGGACTTTTTATGATGCTAAGGTCTACACTATAAATAAGAAATTATCTATAAACCATTATTAGGATACTCACCCCGTGTAAGATAGTAAGTTCACATACTTCATCATCTGTTCTTGTTCCAATCAAATATAGATTCAAGATGAGCATCACTGATCATGTATTCGGCCACAATGACGAAAACAACGCTGATATATCTGATTCAAAAGCTAGGCTGCAATTAGTAATTCAAGCCCACAGTATTAAACATTGAGGAATGCCCTTTTCAAAAGTTGGACGACAAATGGAGTATGGCCTTAATCCTATTTACAGGCAGTGCTTCATTGGCACCCGTTTGTGTCTTTGCTGTGTCTAGAAGTGCAATTATTACATACCAAGATCTCCACAAGGAATGATTCGAGATGAGTTCAGCACATAAAAGTCCAAGTTCATACCACCTGGTGATCTCTGTAGTAAGCTAGTTCCGAATCTAGGACTTGGGTGGTCAGCACAAAGCTTGGAAATGCTAGAGTTAATTCCCTGGAATAAGGAAATCAAGTTGAAATCATTATCATATATGTAACAATAACGATATTGAGGTTGCGTACTTAAAGTCACAACTCCGTAGAGATTAGTTGCAACTCAATTAGGGTCGATTTATAACTCGAAAAAGTAAGTTATGGCTCAAACACGTTGGGCCGACTAAAAAATATTACATCATTTCTAACAATTCCGTTTTGTAATAATTTATCTGATTGGGTGGTAAATTTCACTATTATATTGAAAAGAAATAATTTGGTGTCGTCCTTTCGTATCTCATAACAAGACAACTAGAATCAGGGACACAATGGTATAGCCATATCATTAATTTCTAATGCAACAGTCAATGACGTGGAACTACTAACCAAAGATGAAGCATACCACAGAAGCAGAAAACAAATGTATACGTTCTAAGTGAAATTCACAACTCACTTTAGATATGGAAGAGTCATGTTCTTTATAAGAGATGGATTCCTTGCCACCAATTCCTTCCACTCTGCTTGATCAATCCTTCCATCTCCTTTTAGATCTACCTCTATGATTGTCTACAGAGTTATGAGGACAATTTAGTTGATGATAAAACACAAGATAAATACATTAAAAATCGAGATTGATCATTCATCACCTTATCCACTATGAATTCAACAACATCATTGGAAAACGGTAAATCTGATTCCCTTAGAAAAGCCAAAACCATCTCCTTCAACTGCACCATTGAATAATTTACATTGAAGGGGTTAATAAGCATGCATCTACACAGAAAAGGAGAAAGTGATAAAGGTTTTAGGAAAAGGCCAGCTAGAAAAAAGTGGCACTCACCTCATCCCGCTCTATGTAGCCAGTGTGCCTCAGATCGTACATTCTAAATAAAACTGCAAGAAGGTCATTTCCCAGGTTAGGAGTAACAGATATAAAAGGTAGTGCCATTGTCAACAACATCTTCTGAAGACGATATATCATCGGTTAGGAAGACAATACATGATCATTTAATCACGAGAAATAACATTCCTTCACTATCTACAGATTAGTAGAACAGCAAAGATATACGAACACAAGAAACTTCATAATGAACTTACATTCGATTTTATCTGCTTCAGGAGCATTTGGATGGAAGATGTTTAACGATCGAACAAATTCTCCAAATTCAATGACCCCATTATGCTTAAGATCAAACAAATCAAACAACTGCAATAACATGAAAAAATGCAATGGATCTTCAAATTTTGGAGGACTAGATCAAAATGTTTGTTAATGGAATGGTGAGGACTATAACTAGCAACACCACCTTGATGGCTTGAAAAATTCCTTGTGTGCACATCGCTGACCAGATGAACTATTCACGATTCAAGATTATCGATTTATGCTTTGAACAAACTTTGACAATAGTCCCGAAACATTTCAATCCATGTAGTACTTGGTAAATTTGTTGATTTGGTGCTGCTATAACCTCTTAAACTGTTAAAAGTTTCTTAAACCTAGTAGTTAAATAAATGGAGCAGTAATACACACTCTGTCTGCAAAGAGACTCTTCATACTGCTGTTGTCGAAAAGTGCAAGCTGGAACTCTTCCTATTCATGAAATAAAACAAAGGTAACTCTTCAGAAAAATATAAACATGTCTGAAACAATCATCAAGATAAAAGCATAAAAACAGTGTTTATTGTCTATTAAAACGAAGGTTTAAAAACAAACTCAGTGAAAAGTACTGAGAATATACCCGTTGAATAAGACCATCATCAATTATGGAACTGCTTAATTTTTCATACAAACTGTACAAAGCCTCTACTTCGTTCACAGTAACTGCCAACAAAACAGAAGAGATTAGGCTTTGACGTGTAACAGATTATAATTCCACAGAGCCCCTATAGCTGGGAAGTGATGTTAATCAGTAAGTGGACATGCAATTCTATGCAAAGGCATCTTAAGTTATTGCCAGCTTACAAAATAAGGAAATCTGTTCTCACATTTTAAGGCAACTGCAATCGATGGCAAGATCAATAAGTTGATTAGCATGTTCAGTAACCAATGACTTCAGCAGAGAGAAGTGCTTTGACCCGAGCTGAAACCGCAATAGGTGAAGGTGAATGCTCAAAAGAACATGGGTAGGGAAAGGAGAAAACTCTGTGGCTTACGATTCTATAAACAAAGGCCCCCAAATAAAGATAAATGGCAAACAAGGATCAGCATAATTGACCC
>CM042186.1:41256797-41304484 GCA_023539305.1 Ilex asprella | reverse complement strand
CTTCAATTGATTGATTGATCTTTAGATTATCAGAAATATAGACATCGTTGCAGCTTAAAAACTGTGTCAAAACCCCTCTTATAATTGGTATTTATGCCCATGGTGGAGTAGCATTGTTTGAAACCCTAGTCGTGTATAACTGTTAGATTTAATTAACAATTACGACTTACAGTTCAATTCAACTCAACACGTTATCACGTACTCTCTTTCTATATTTTAATTTTTTCAGGATTTATGTGAAACAATGGAAGTGGAATTAGTAGCAGAGGGTATATCGGAAGAAGACATCTATGCAGTTGATGAGTATAATGATGTAAGTTTTGTCTTTGTATTTCTCATTGTTTCCGCGCTTTTCTTGTTATTCTTATTCTTATTCTTATTATCATCTTCCATCTCTAGTATCCATAGAAGGATAAATCTGTGTTTCTGATGTAAGTCTTGCAATCTAAAATTCCAGACAGTGAAGTGCCAGTCGGGCATTTGATATTTGATCTAAATTTATATACTTGTGTTATTTAATTTTTTCTAAACTCACTGGTGTTTGGTTGAATTATTCTACTTAGGGAATTAAAATTGAGGTTTCATTGAGTTAAGAGTGGAGCGAAATAAAAAGCAAGGGTTTTAATGACATAGAATAATGGTTTTCGTTGAAAAATCAGAATTTTCGACATCTTATGAGAAAGGGGCAAGTTTTGCAGTCTATCAAAACCGAAGAGGTGAATTTTGAAAATCATTGCACTTCCAAAATCTTGTTACTCTTATTACTTGCTTCACATAACATCACGATTGCAGAGGGCTTAGTGACTTGTTGATTAGCTTGTTACCGACAAACTTCCAAGTTTGCATTTGTTGCTTTTGTTCAATGATCTTGTATATAGTTATTTGATTTTAAATGTGCAGGATTATTCTGCTTTTGATGGTGAAAGATGTGGGATATGCATGGATATTGTTGTTGATAGAGGAGTTTTAGATTGCTGCCAACATTGGTATGAAACTCTTAATGTTTTTTCTGTGATTATAGCATTTGGTTTACTTTTTTTTTTTTTTGGGGGGGGGGGGGGGGGAGGGGGGTGTGGATAATTGTTGGGGTCTTCTCTCTCTCATTCACTTAATGTCTTAGTAAGTGCCGTCGCTCTAATGTTTTCAGGAACAATAACTCAAGCAACTAGGTATTTAGGATTGTTGAATTGGACATAGACATGGATGTGGGAATGGTTCGTCTATATATTCATCTCCTTATAGCTAGGCTTACACCCCTTTCCTGAAGATATATGAAGTGGAAAGAATTATACTTCACATTATTGTTGTTTCTTATCAAAAGATCTTTCAACAGTGAGAGAGCACTGAGCCCTTTTACTTCCTCGTTGTAAAAACCTGTCCAAGCATACGGATATGCCTGGTGATTCCCATTCTTAATATGTTTCTCTATACACGTGTGTTTATGTCTTCTTTAGTTTATATCGAGTCTGTTGCATCCTACACTACTGACATTTTAATTTGACTATGACTAATTGGGCGATTTGGTATGGCATTTCCTAACTGCATAATTGGCTATGTGTCGTCGGTGTAGTATTTTTTATATCAGGCTTAAATCTGTTGGAAGTTCTAATGTAGTTCTGCACGGATTGGTTTCTAATGGTGCCTAAAATATGTTATATACGATTATTTGAACTGATATTTGCTTAGCCCAGATGCAAATTTGGGGTAATGACGTAGGGTCTTTATTTGAATTTCAGGTTCTGTTTTGCATGCATCGACAACTGGGCTACCATTACAAACCTATGTCCACTTTGCCAGAATGAATTCCAATTGATCACATGCGTGCCTGTGAGTAATGCAAAATTGTTGGAATGTAGTTCCTTGTTTTATAATCTTATGTATGTTCAATTGGTCAGTATATTGTCATTCTTGTTGTTTCTATTTTTATTATCTGCACAGCTTGTGTGTGTCCCTTGATCTCCTTGCACTGATGATTCTGGATAATATTTGATCTTTAAGATTTCTGCACATCTTTATTGCCTACTTATAAATATAGTTGATTATGAAGGTATATGATACTATCGGAAGCAACAAGTCTGAGGAGGATTCATATTCCAGGTAGTCCTTTCTTTAACTTCCAGTAGCCATTTTGTTCCATCTTGTTGGAATTTTTCATATTTCGTCTTGTTCGATAAGATTAATGTTGCAACCAGTATCTTGCGTTCTTGCGCCCGGCGTGATCATTGCTACCACGTTGTAAATAAACAAAACAAAGGAAGCGAAATTCTTAAGTATGATAAGAACCCAGTAATAATAATTGTCTACTATTAAATTTTTTTCCATGTTGGACAAGTTCTCTTGGAGTATGGAGTAGTGTTATTTAAGGCGTAAAGCGAAACGAAGCGACCAAGGCGCCTAGGCGAAAAGCGAGAAGCGAAGCAACACGCTTTACCGAAGCAAAACGAACAGTTTAAAAAAACATATAGTTTTGAGTTTAATTACTTCTAAACATTTAAATTCTAATTTTATATATACTAAATATTTAAATGCAAGTAAAACCATAAACATTTAAATTAAAAACAAACACTAATAATATCTCAAATTTTAATAACAATCATAGCTTAAACATTTAAATTTAAACAAACACTAATAATATCCAAAATTTTAATATTTAAAAATATAAGTCACACAATTGAAGCAACAAAAGAAACCATCTCAAGGACTTAGAAATCAATTCTCATCACTAAAGAAACCATCTTCTTCATTATCCTTAGATTCATATCTTTCTGTATTCTCCTCCTATGTCTCATCTGAAATTTTGTCTTTCTCATCTATGAGTCCGGTGGTCGATCTTGTCAACTTTGATGGTACCCTAGTAGATGGTGTTGATCTAGTCCGTTGGCTACTTTCATGAACTCCAGATGCTCGAGCAACTTCACCCCAAGTCAAAGTATCATCACCAAACACAAGTTCATCATCTTCATCTGTTTCTGCATCTATTCTCCCAGTCAACCACTCATTACTATCATCAATATCCTTCAAAGATATTAGATTAATTGTGTCACGGGAATCATATCGGTGTCTCAAAGTTCTATTATACTTAACAAACACCATATCATTGAGACGAGATTGAGCTAGTCTATTTTTTTTTTTTGTGTATCTGCAATAATTTATTAACAATACATTAAAATTTATAGTAAGATAAAAAAAATGTAATTGGAGAGGTTTGAGGATGATACTCACATGCTCAAACACACTCCAATTTCGCTCACAACCAGATGCACTACAAGTAAGACTTAAATTTTTTTTTGTAAAGCTTTGCAAATTTGGAGTTGTAGACCCGTATGCACTCCACCAATCAGCTAGGAATAATGAATAACAATTAACATCGTTACACGATGATAATGAAAGAAGCTTGCTGGATAACATAGATTACCTGGTGCTCTCGTTGTTCTTTGTCTAACCGCCATGGGCAACTTAAAGAGGTTTTCACCTTTCATATAAATACTCAACTCTTGACCAATTTTATTTTGCATTGCAAGATTTGGGACCAACTTTTCTAAACATTTATATAGGTCATTCATGACTTCTTGATCTTTCTCAACCTCTGGATTGGAATAGAAAAACTCTGGGTTCAAAAAATACCCAGCTGCATCCAAAGGGCGATGCAATTGAACTTCCTACCTTCGGTCAATGATTTCAAAGATGTGTTTGTACTTCTTTTCATTGCCATTAAAAGAATTAGCAATCGCTTCTTTAGCTCGGTCCATAGCTTCATAAATGTATCTTATGGGAGGCTTCTTCTCACCATCAACCAATCAAAGCACACGAACAAGAGGGCCTGTAAGCTTAAGAGAGTAAACAACATTATTCCAAAATGAAGGCATTAAAATAATTTGTGCTGTCTTTTTGCCTTGTTGTTCTTTTGCCCATTTGCTTGTAGTCCATTCTTCTGAAGTGAACATTTTTCTCAAGTTATTTTTTTGTTGGTTAATCCTTGTTAGAGTAAGAAAAGCCGTAGCAAATCTAGTTTTTGCGGGCTTGATTAACTCCTTTGACCGGGTAAATCGTCTCATCATATTTAACAGAGTTGGACGGTTATAAATATAACTGTGTAATGCTATTCGTCGCTCAAATGTTCTCTTGAAGTTTGGTAACTTGAAGATATCTTCCAACATCAAGTCCAAGCAGTGTGTAGCACATGACGTCCAATATATGTTGGGTCGTTTTGTCTTCAAAAACTTGCCTATTAAATAAATATTTTTTATCAACTAGTGTGCATAAAAAAATTCAATAAAACAAGTAGTTATCTTTCTTTTTCAAGAAGCTCATACCTGCTAACACATTTGCTGTCGCACGGTTAGTGATAGTTTGGACCACATTAGTTTCACCTATACGCTCTACAAAATTATCAAGCAATTCATATATTTTTTGTCCATCTTTTGAGTATGCAGAAGCATCAATGGATTCAAAGAACATGGTCCCTTTTGGACAATTCACTAAAAAATTAATCAAAGTTTTCCCTTTCTTGTCAGTCTATCCATCGGCTTATGGAACATCCATATTTTGCCCAATCCTCTTGGTGATCTTTCATCAATGCCTTGGCATGTCCTACTTCTTTGTTGAACAATGGGACCCGAATCTCATGGTAAGAACAGAGTTTCAAACCAGGGTCATATTGTCCAATAGCTTTAAACATTACCGTAAAACTTTCATAGTTCACAACATTAAAGGAAATTCCCGTGTCATACATCCATCGGGCAAATGCTGTGATGAATCTTTCTCTCATTTCTTTTTTAAAAGGATCATTGACATCAATCTTCGTTTGTCCCCCCTTGGTCTTTCGATTTTGCACCATAACATTCGGATCAGGGGTAAAGTATACATCCATAGGCCTTTTTTGTCTTGACTTTTTTAGTTTGGATGTAGCTTGTGTAGAACCTTGACTAGAATTAGTCATGGATCTTTTACGATGCGCAAAAAGCTCTACAATATCATCTTCATCCTCCTCCAAGTCATTAGGCATCTCATCAAAATCGGGAACCATGTTCATTAGATTCTTCTCTTTCTTTTTTTTAGCCATATATTCTCTAATTTCCTTCTTAACATGAGCAGGACATTTTGGACAAGTAATCACACTTGTAGAGTTCCCCGCAAGGTGTTGCTTGACCCGATAGACACCTCCATTTGACTCTTTTTCACAAAAATTGCATTTGAACTTGTTTGGATTTTGAGGACTTACCAAGTGTGCATATTTTCATGCCGGATCTTTTTTGTTCCCTTTGGACGACGATGCCATTTATTTGTTTATAAATAACACAATCACACTACAATCAAAGGAACAAAACACATTCACATGTGCTGAATCACATTTCATAATAGTTATAAACAATTTCATATTGACTGGACAACAAAAGAAGCAGAATCAAGACAGCAGCGGAATCAGCAAAAAAAAAAAAAAAAGAAGCAGAATGAGAAAAAAAAATAGAAGCCGAACAAGAGCAAAATCAATTGGAAACAATTTCATATGTACTGAATAATAGGACCACATTCACATTCACATGTACTGAATAATAGGAGCACATTCACAATTTCATATGAATAACAATTTCATATTGACTGGACTGGACATCAACACAAGGAAAAAGCAAAAAAAAAAAAAAAAACAGAAGCAGAATGATAAAAAAAAAAAACAGAAACAGAATGAGAAAAAAAAAACAGAAGTAGAACAAGAGAAAAATCAATTGGAAACAATTTCATATGTACTGAATAATAGGAGCACATTCACATTCAATAACAGGAGCACATTCACAATTTCATATGAATAACAATTTCATATTGACTGGACTGGATAACAACACAAGGAAAAAGGGAAAAAAAAATTGAAGCTGAATGATAAAAAAAAAAGAGCAGCATCGTTATGAAAACAGAAGCACAATCAACGAAAAAAATGAATACAGAATCAGCACGTGAAGCACAATCAGAAAAAAAACAGAAGAAAATGCCAGTAGAATCAGTAACGAAGGAGCAGAAGAGAGAAGAAAAAAAGAGAAAAAGAAGAGAGAAGAAAAAGAGGAGACTAACCTGAGATCGTCTCTGTCCAGTTCAGCGATCGTCTCTGCCAGCCGAGCAATTGTGTGGAAGCAGCGATCGTGTCTGTACTGTGTGCAGCGATCGTGTCTGAGTAGCGAGCAGCGATCGCCTGTGTCCAGTGATCGTGTGGGAGTAGGAGCAGCGAAGACAATCTGATAAAATTAGGGCTTTGGGTTGTATTTATTGGATAAGGGAATAATTCAGTGTATCAACATCATATAATTTTTTTTTCAATTGCCAAATCCAATGGTGCATAAAAAAAATAAAACACTTTCGCCTGGAGTGCCTTAGGTGTTCGCTTCTTTGCTTTTAAATTAAGCGAAAAGCGAACGCTTTTCTCGCTTTTTATTCGCTTCACTGAAGTTCGCTTCGCCTGGGGTCTTCCAGGCGAGATGGCCTCGCTTCTCGCCTAGGCGCGCTTTTCAAAACGCTGGTATGGAGTCTTGTCATGGCTGATGGCATGTACCTGTGTGCTTGTAACTAAACCTGAGGTGCTACCATCACAACTCTCTTTTATTGGCCATACTTCAAGTTGAGCCACCTTATTAATTATGAAGGCAAATTAGCAATTGTAGCATGGAGCATTGTTCGAGTCCTTGTGTAACTATATTTTAGGGTTTAATCAAGTCTGATTGTATGTTAGGGTTTAATCAAGTCTTTTTCTATGTTAATGCACATCTGATTTTGCTTTATTTATGGTTAGGGGTTTCTTGTTCATTTCAAGTTTTGTAGAATTTGCGAAACTAGCAAAACCAAATGGGATGTTAGGACGGACATATAATAAAACCAGGAAGGATTAAAAGTGAAAGCATTTACGAGACAATAAAAATGACGACAATGTGAGATAAGTTAAGAACAAATATTGGCTAAGATGATTTGAACATACATAAATTCAAGGGAAAAAATTCCATGATAGCTCTTTCTATGCTTTTATTGTGTTTATAAACTGGTTCTAATTGGTCTAGACTATTTAAACTTGTCAAAATTTTCATATTTGAAACGGTGGAGTCCTAGTTCTTGTAGAATTATGAGATTTACCTTGAAAATATTATGTAATTTGTTATTTTTTATGGTGCATGTTATGAGTCTTTCATAGTGTGCTTGTATGATGTGTGGGGGGGTGAACCAGAGGGACTTCATCTGAGATTTCTATCTTATTCTTCTTCGGTTACTGTTAAGGGGTTTTTACTCACAACCCATTATGTTACTTTTGTACTCTGTCCGACCAATCCGTAATCAACCGTAACACATTAACTCATCCTTTGGCCTTCAATGAGATAACAAACCCCCATGTAGTGATTGGATATTTTACACTTTTTCTTTTTTTGATATGTATTGGAGCTTACTTTTGAAATCAGACTAATTTTGACTCACAAACCTTATAATGTTTCTTCATCTTTTTAGGCCCTAATTGTGGAAGCTTTTTTAAAGCCCCTATTACTTCAGTTTTGGATGCATTATTCTAAGTTTCACAGTGATTTAGTGCATCAGTTTGTTATGAGAATTGAGTCAATAGCCAAGCGTTCTCTTACACGTTCTCTTACACTTCTCCTATATCGTGACTTCCTCATTTCCTAGCAAGAACACTCATTTCCTAGTAAGAAAATACAAGTTAGGTGTATTTGGGCAGGATCAAGCACGAACACTGGACTGTCTTTGGATTCACACCTTCTGACTTTGGTGAATCCCATCTTGTGAAGCTGGGAGGAAAATTTTGTCTGCTCAAGGAAGCAAACAGTATTGGAAATTATAAATATCATGTTGCGGTGTACTATTTTGCTGTCACTAAATGGATAAAAAAGGGTCATGGAGGACTGAGGTTGTGCAGCTGAGCTTTTTGACCAAGGTGAAAAGTGAATTTGTCCTTTGGTTGTGTTGCATACATGGGGCGATGCGTACTCCTTGGTTAGCAAAGTCTGATGCGAACATCTTTGCTTGATGGGACTTATCATGAGCAATGTGATGGGGGGCTTCATCGTCTCCTTGGTGAATTTCTTTCTACCTTTTTTTTTTGGGGGGGGGGGTTGGGGTTGTCAAAGTGACTTTCTGTGTTTGGTCATCGGGCTTTCACCTTCCTCGTACTTTTTCTTTTCTTACATCCTGGAGCTTTTTGGCCAGATCAAATGTGAGTAGAACAGGCGAAAATAATGGATAGCTTAAGAACTTTTTGCAAACTGGTGGTTCATTGCAGTATTTGTTGGGCTTATTATATTAAAAGGTATATGAAACTGATTAAATTACTTTATTTTAAAATGATCGATTAAGTACTCTCTTTTTTCCCCCCTTCTTTGGGTATGTTTCAGCAGTGAGATTTATGGTTGTTATGTTTGCCTCATATTTGCAGAGATGATGATTGGTGCATTGAAGGGAAGAATAACACTCTTTCTTTTCCGTCATACTATATTGATGAAGATGTAAGTATTCTTCATTAAAAATCTGTAAGTTTTCATTACAAATTTGGAGCTTTCATGATGCTTATGAATCTAAGATTTTTCAACCCCTCAAACCCTGCAAGTGTTAGTAGAAAGAGCAACATCAAATGACTATTTGCATGCATATTTTTATTCGTGTAATAAGGATATTAAAAATTCCTCTTGTAAGATGAAGTTATTGCTCTGAAAAGTTTCTGCTCCTAAGCTTTGGATGGAGGTCTGGATCATGGGTACACATTGGATGGTTATGCAAAATTCAGTCGAGTGTGTCTAGAGTTGCAATATGTCTCTTTGTGTATAGTAGAAATAAGGGTCAATTGATCGATTAATGATTGGTAAAGCAGAAACATCAAATGTTATCTCCTTCCATAACAAAGATGAATGCTCGAGGAGAAGAGGCTACTGCTGGTGCATCGCAAAATATGGAAGGATTTCTCAGATATCTACAAAATCGAGTAGCTTCATTTCCCTTAGGTTGGGATTGTGAGGTTTTGAACCCTCATGAAGTTCAGTGTCATTTCCAAAATTCTTGGGAATCTTCCTATTTGCCTTTGGAACTATTTCCATGGTCATGTGCTCATACCCTTTGTAATTCTGTAGGCAGTTGTCTGTTTGGATGGAGATGGTTGCCAAATTCGAAGTGGATCAGCCAAAGTTGAAGAAGATTCGAATTTGGATACATCAATTGCTTGTGATTCATGTGATATATGGTATAGTTTGAATCTCTTTTTTGCAATTTTTTGTATCTTGTATTGTGAAAATAGACCTGTAAATTGAACAGTCATAAGTAGCTATGTCAAGTTCAGCTGGGTGTTTTTGGTGACCGTTGCATGGAACTAAGAGATGTGGTGCTATAGTGCGTGAGATAAGCATTTATTCTTAAGGAGTTTTTTCCACTCCAGGGTTGGTGGGGCTTTGTTCTACTACCAACTCATACCACCGATACTAGTGACTTTTATAATAAAAGAGTGCATGAGGTGGCACTCATGTGTTTCTTTTATAACAAAAAGAACTCATTACCTTTTTACTTTCAGAGTTTCAGGCAGTTGATGAATGCATCTATATATAAATTTGGTTCTGTGCATATACGAAATCCTATCTATGGCATTATATATTTTGTATTTACCAAGATCTGTGCTTTGTGTAGACCAGTGTTGGCACTTGTCACCCTGAGGAATATGAGATAAATATGGAAACTTGACTGTTGAGATTAACATTGACCTTACTGTTGGTGCTGCCCTGACCACCCAACAATTTTATTCACAGCGGTGAAGTCAAAGTTTGCGTAGAAATAACGGATGCTATGCTAAGCTGGTTCATCATTGTCCTGGATGTGTGACATGCCTGTGCTTTCAAATACCAGTGACAAAATCATAGTGATTGTATAACTACTGAGATACCGTGAAAATATTTGAAATGTAATCAAGGAACTTTTCATATGCATCTATCCTAGTACATACATCTAAGTTCAGTCTGTGGGAATTTGCTATATATCTTACTTATTCATTGTGCCACTATAAATTGGCATAGAACCTGCGACTCGATTGGTTGCTGGTTGAAAAGCTGAATATTCATTTCAGCATGACACAACTTTTGAAAACCAATCTGGAAACAATCAAATAGAGGTCACATGATATCATTTAGAAAAGTCTCTGAGCACGTGACGAGGATGAATGGATTGAGCTTCTGATCCAGGTTTGCTTGAGAAGGATGATATATCTCAGTTTTGTTGGAGCATGATTTCACCTTTTTTTGATGTTATTGACTTTTCATTGTCATTTTGTTGTTGCTTATTAGGTTTTTGTTTTTGAAATGGGGAAATATTTTTCATTAAGTGCATATGTTTGCAGAAACAGTCTTATGAAAATATTTTCTTCTTCCATGTGTACTAAAGAGTTACTTCATGATTAATATGTCAATTGTTTAATCAAAATAGTGTTTTTCTAATTGTTTCTGGACTTACCTTGATACAGGTATCATGCTTTTTGTGTGGGATATGATCCTGAAGGCACTTGTGAGAATTCATGGCTATGCCCAAGGTAATTTAATAGATAATATATGCTTGATTGAATCCGGATTTCGGACCATAGACAATATTGCATGGAAGTGCTGTTTCTATTGTTCTGGTTGTTGGCATGCATCTTTCATATGCAGTATCTGTGAAGATGTTATGAATAGAAGTAAATTAGTACATGATGGAGTTAGTCACCTTGGTTGTTGTTCCTGTTTGTGGAAATGATGCCCTAGATGCCATAATCGGTGTTGTCTTAGGTTACCAATGTTCCAATTATGCTATTGCTGCCCTTCTGATCTATCAAATATGGTAACAAGTTCCTGTCAATGGCTCAGGATCATCTGATAAGGCAATTAAATACCTGTGTTAGTGAGGGCCCACATAATTTCTTTCACATATTGCCGATTGTGTGTGTCTGGCTTATATAGTAATTTTATTCTGAGAAACTTCTATCCTCATGTTGTTCCATTCGTGACATCCTTATTTGTGGTCAATTCAGGTGTCTTGTTAATGAGATGCCACATAAATCAGTTGGAGTTCCAGTATCAGGACCAAGCAACCAGCATTTGACAGAAAAGGACAGTAGTAAATGCTTGGTTGAGGTTGCTTTTTCTGGAAAAATGTCAGTTTCTGTTGCTGATGCTGGAGAGACGGCTGTTGTTGTCTCAATGATTGAAAAAAATCAAGGAACTGAAGAACCGAGTGAAAAATTCTCATCAACCTTAGATGCCTGCGAGGGCCTGAAACTCGATACATCTTGTGCTGTTGCCAATATTCCCAAGCTGGAAACACTATCAAGTGATAGGATTAGAATTGGGCCAAATTTGGAGGCACAAGAGCTTGGACTGTCCTTATCAGGAGAGACATCCTTTAGTTTACAGTCAAATTCCTTGGTGCTTAATGAGTTGAAAACTAATCCTGATAATAAAGCAATTAGCAATCCAAATGTTCCCGATGGATTTGGAAAATCAAGGAAGTTGTTTGTTGAACATTGCTGTGATGACCTGCTTGAATCTGGTTTAGATCTTCATCTTTGTTCACCTTTGGGCTCTTCTTTGTCTGGTAATTTTGCAGCAACTTATTTGGTGTTTTTTTTTTTGAAGTTTACAGTCCTGTTCTGTGATAGTCACAAATGAAATGTCTATGTTTTCCTTCATCTGATCTTCATTGTGTTTTTTATGATTCCACTAGACAAAATGAACAATGATGTAGCTGAAAATCATGATGCTGGAGATGTGCCACAAACGAATAGTATGGAAGAATGTTTCTTACCAGGTATGAGATAGAGTAGCTTAAGGCCTTTTTTTTTTCTTTTCCAGGGCTGCTGGATGCTTGGGCAGTCAAACGCATCGAGGAATTTTATTTGATCAGGAGATTTCAGAGTGATTATGATATTAAGTGTTCTTTCAGTGTTACTGATTGCTGCTGCTTCTAAATGCTTTCAGCTAACAAAGTTATACCTGATAAAAAGGAGAATGTCATTGGAACTAGTTGTTCAAAGAGAAAGTATAGAGATTGCAGGTCATTATTCTCCCAATTAGTCTCATCCTTTTTTTTTGTATGAATTTGAATAAGTATGTTGCTCAGATTGAATATTTTGTGTCCCTTGATAGAGTTAATTATAGCTCAATTTTCTGATGAGTGACACCTATATGTTACATGGACCCTGCTGGAGTGCTTGTGACAAACACAACAAAACCTGAAAAAATGATTCTAGATTGTTTGAGTATACTAGCAATGAAGAACAGATGATACTGTCTGTAGGTCATGTCCTCAGAAACATGTCTTGTATCGCTAACTATCCCCCTACTGTGAACTTGAAGCATTTTTGCTAACATTGTCTCAGTGTCTTATGCGTGCTAAACATAATGTGTCTTAAGGACGAAAAAAACTCTATAAAATTAAAGAACTGTAACAAAATTGAATATTTAGCTTGTCTTCATGTCATTGGATTGGGGTTTTTGACACCTAGAAACATATCCATGCTGGAGATGCATGCTCGAATCCATGTTTAAATGGTGCCTACATTATGGTATATTGGAGTGCTGAAATGCCTGTTTCAGGATACTGTTTGTCAAAGAAAATATAGTTTTTATTACTAAATCTGTACCAGTGGACTTGTTTGCAATTTTTTAAGTTTCTGTTGTGTGTTTCATTCTAAGCTGGGGCTTTGCCATTTACAAAATCTAGACAGCTGGTAAAAGCTAAATTTCCTCTTTCTGTTTGATTGTGATTTACATTTGTTTTGAGCGACTGGTATGATGGAGGACGCGTAGCGTGGGGAAGTGGGTGTTGCAACTGTTGACTACCAGAAGCGCCATTAGTTTTCATGATCTACCTAAATGTTGGAGACTGGGTACCGCGCCCTAAGAAAATAGTTTCTGCTACTCATTCTTGACCTTCATTCATTTGGAGATTATTGAATTTCCTGGATAATGGGATGCTTAAACGACTTCACATTAATAAACTCATAGCTCTTGGTTTTTGGTAAAACAAACCTTCATGCTAGGGACTATAGCCACCCACTTTTCAAGCTGGTAGAGAACTCAATTTTCCTGATAGGATGAGGCAAAAAGTGTACGAAATCTTGGTACATGAATTTGACACTTCCGGTGACCAAAAAAAAAAGAAATTGTACTAAAGAAACTCAATATGGCCATGAAACTTCGTTATATGGAGTCTTTGAGAGGGCATTCAAGACAGCAGATTATAAAAGACTCAGAGAGGTTGGTTATATGTAAAGGGGACAAAACTGGTTTATATTCAATTGTGCTTCAGCCTCTATAAGGGGCTGATTGTCCACTGCCCATTGAATTATACCAGTTTTGCATGCATATGTTAAGCCCTATATGATCTTCTTTGCCAAGAATGCAATCTTAAATTCCTCTACTTGTTGGTTTTTAAGTTTACCAATTTGGGGTGGGTGGAGTAGGACAGATAATATCATTGTGAATGAGTTCAACCGACTCAAATTAGCATATACAAGCACCATAATTTTGAGCTTTGAAATGCATATATAGTTTCTTTTTTTTTTTTTTCTTTCCTTTTTCTCTTAGTTTCTGATACCACGTAGTGATGATGTTTGTAGAATTGCTGAGGATGGAGAAGCTAAAGCTAAAATGGAGACTCACATCTCTGTTAAGAAAGCCAAGGGTGAAGAAAACAGTTACCTGATTAATTCAAAGGGCCAAGCTCATGAATCTGGTTCAGTTGACCCCCGAATGTTGCGCCATCTAGTTGCTGTTTCTAAGGATGACAAGTTGAGGTGTACATCTGAAAAGGAAAGTGTGCCTACCGATATAATGGACATAGTTCAGGTGACAGATCATAGGTCTTTGAAGCAGCTTGCTCATGGCAAATCTGTTGACATGTCCTTGCAAGAAAGAGAAAATGCAGCTGGCTTGAGGGTGAAAAAGATCATGAGGAGAGCTTCTGAGGACAAGGAGTCATCTATGCTGGTTCAAAAGCTAAGAAAAGAAATCAGAGAAGCTGTCCGTAACAAATCCTCCAAAGAGTACGGGGAAAACCTTTTCGATCAAAAACTTCTGGTTGCTTTCAGGGCTGCGGTGGCAGGACCATTAACTAAACCTAAACAGTCGCCCCCTCTGGATCTGAAAGCAAAGAAGTTATTGTTGCAAAAGGGGAAAATACGTGAAAATCTAACCAAAAAAATATACGGGATTGGTGGCAGACGAAGACGAGCATGGACCCGGGACTGTGAAATTGAATTCTGGAAGCATCGCTGCTTGAAAATATCAAAGCCTGAAAAAATTGAAACTTTGAAGTCAGTTCTTGACCTCTTAAGGAACGGTTCTGAGAGCACGGAGATGAAACATGAAATTGAAGGCGAGGCCACAACTTCCATTCTTTCAAGGTTGTATTTAGCAGATACGTCTGTTTGCCCACGAAAGGACGATGTCAAACCTTTCTCAGCTCTCAAAACTGATGAGACTCCTGAACAGACTTTAGCAGAAAAAGCTTCTACACAATCTCTGGGTATTTGCTCTTCTAAAACGTCACGAACGAGTATGGTCTCATCAAAGGTTGGTATTCCTTCTTCTGATAATAAAGGGACTAAGAGTGGTGCTCCAAGCATAATGGGTGAAGCTGCTTCTAATAGAGTACATCTAAATAAACCCCCAGAAAGGCCATCTATTTCTGCTTTGGGTGGTGTCAAGGTAAATCCACTGAAGGAAAGGGTCGGTAAATCTGATGATATAAAGAGCGATAAAAGGAAATGGGCACTAGAGGTTCTTGCAAGAAAGACGGCAGTCAAAGGTAAAAATGGATCTCAGGAGAAACAAGAAGACAATGCTGTGGTCAAAGGAAATTATCCTTTAATGGTAGGCCATTATTCTGTTTCTATTCACTCGATTGCTCATGTGAAGTAATTCTGCAATGGATGTTAATCTTCTGTTTTGCTAATTTGAGCAGGCTCAACTACCAGCAGATATGCGACCAGTTTTAGCACTCACTCGTCACAAAAAAATCCCCATATCAATTAGGCAGGTAAGAAGTGCCATTTGTCTTCATGTCTTTTTGACAAGAGTGGCTATTTGCTCAACTTATGGTGATATTTTCAATCTTACGATTTCTAGGTCCTTTGTTGGAAGGGATGAATGTTGGTGCGAATCTGTAGCATCTAACAACTAACAAACCAGAAGCCATAAAATGTTTGCTCTATAACTCAGTGTCTGACATGCAAGTTATAATTGCTCTCCAACTGTTATTAATAGCACCATAGAATAAGTGGCAGAATTCTGGATTGAATGTGAAAAATTATCCTCTAACTCTTCCATCTTTTCTGTGAGTTGGGATCTGCCATTGTGAGCCTATCACACTGTGGTCTCTCCCTCCCCTCCTCTTCCCACTTCCCAACTCTTTCTCTGTCATCTCAACTCTTGCTGCACTCCTGTCTGCTTCACCTCAGCTGAATTATGTCTACTTGTTCCATTGCGTCAATCATTGCCATTTTTCGTCACAACCACAATCTCTGGTCTTTCAAATTTGACCAGTACTTCCATAACCGGCATCTCTACTAGAATACCTTGGAATTCAATACATGCTTTCAAGCAAGTGAAATTATCAATTTTATCAAGATTAGATTTTTTAGGATTAATTCTATTGAATCCACTGCTTTAAATGACACTATAGAATGATTCTTACTCGTTGGAAATGTTGAAGGCTCAGTCCCTTGACCTTGTTTCTATTGTATTCACAAGTTTCCAGTCCTGAAGGTTGCCGCAGTTTGTTATGCATGTAACTAAATTCTACTAAAATTTGAATTAAGTCATTCATTCAGGTAACGGATATTATCAAACATGTGCTGTACAGGTGCAACTTTACCGCCTCACGGAACACTTTTTGAGGAAAACAAATCTTCCTGTCATTCACAGAACTGCAGAAATAGAGTTGGCTGTTGCAGATGCAACTAATATTGAGAAGGAGGTCGCTGATAGGTCAAACAGCAAGCTAGTATATGTGAATCTGTGTTCACAGGAGCTATTACACAGATCGGATTGCATCAACTCTGGCAGAGTCACAGAATCAAATCCTCCTCCAACTTCCGCTGTCTCTACTGACATAGCAGAAAAAGCAACCAATAATCTTGCTTCTGACCCAGTGGTTGAAGAAGCATTGAGAAATGCAGGCCTTCTGTCCGATTCCCCTCCAAATAGTCCACATCACCAAATGGAGGAAATCAAGGAAGACCCCTCACAAAAGAACAAAGATGAAGGACCTGATAATGTAATTGAAATGGATCTTCATCCAGAACTAGATATATACGGGGATTTTGAGTATGATTTGGAAGATGAAGACTTCATTGGTGCTACTGCTGCAACGATGTCTAAAGTACAGCCAGAAGGAGAGTTGAAAATGAAAGTGTTATTCTCCACCGTCATCCCTGTTACATCAAATGACACTCTGGATACCAAGGATCTTGAGAGGCCAGCAGTTGAGGAAGTACCACAGAATACTTCCGACTTGCTTGAGTGTCATATTGATGCAAGCATCGAAAGATCAGCTGTGGAGAGCAGGACATACAACAACTGCCCTCCTCAAAATTCCTCACTTGGTGAAGGAGATGAAGAGCCTAATCTAGCAGAATGTGAAGAATTATATGGCCCTGATGTAGAGCCACTGACAAAGAGATTTCCAGAAAGGACATCAACAGAGCCATGTAAACTGATACCCAACATCATGGTTTTAGGAAAAGATGAAGATTGTGAGTCTAACCAAGTGGTGACGGCATCTGAGCAAGAGGGTGATAATTTTGCTGCTGGTGGCCCTTCTGTTGTAGGAGAACTGCTTAACCATTCAAAAATAGGTGAAGACAGACGAAGGAAGGGGAAGGTATCTAAAGTTGACGACACTAAGCAGTCAAACAGCTGCAATTCTGTATTTAAGAAGGTACTAAAGGATGCATTCATATCATTACGACTCATTTTCATGGCAATTACAGTTTTAAGATAGACCTTGTAGCACAATGTAATTTGCTTGAGTTCAAAGTGGACCCAGATTTACTCATCTATTTTTAACCTCCTTTTAGGTACATTCTTTCATTTTTGCTGATTCTTTTAAACCCTGTTCAGGTGGAAACCTACATAAAGGAGCACATCAGGCCATTGTGCAAGAGTGGTGTGATCACAGTTGAACAATATAGGTGGGCTGTGGGAAAAACAATAGAGAAAGTTATGAAATACCACTCCAAAGACAAAAATGCAAATTTCCTGATCAAGGAAGGTGACAAGGTGAAGAAACTTGCAGAGGAGTATGTTGAGGCTTCCCAGTGGATGGAAAAGAATTGATAGCGGCCATATGTTCTTTCTTAAACCTGCACATCATTGATAAGGCAATTGTACAAACAAATCATAGAGCTACTTTTTCAACTGCATAGCGTATCCAGGGCGAATGTAGTAGATTGTACAGTAATATTTCCTGACTACAGTATGCAATGTGCAAAGAATTGCTGTAAGTTCCACGAGGTTGACGACAGATAATTTTGCTGTCAAAAGGTTGAGAAAATCTGTTGGAGGAGCTGTGTTGATGCTTTCTAACCTGACTCACTGTAAAAAAACTGTTTACGATTGAAGAGCTGCGGGCTGAATGCTGTTTGTGATTCATTTGCTTTGCCGTTGGCAGGTTTGAAATTCTTAACTGAATGCAGCGATTCCAGAGGAGATGACGAATTGAAATGCAAATGAGCTGGAATGGTAAATGTTCTGTAAGTTCCCTGGAGGCAAAAGACAAGGTGGTAAAGGGACCATAACTGTTGTACCGTACGCTTTCCTTCACAGTTGGGAACTCATAAAATAATCTGCGGGAGATGAATTTTTCGTGTTCAACTACCAAGAGTGTTTAGGTCAGTTTATGCACATCATAACTTATCATTTCTCTAGTACGAAAAAAATAGGTCATCCACATCAGGACTAAAGTATTCATCAGGAATAAATTTCTCATAATTTTGTCTCAATAAATTATCAAGATTTAAACTCAGAACATTTGAACTTACAACTCGTTATTTTTTATTATTTGAACTACCCTTGGGTTGAAAGAAAAACTTTGGTGAAGAAGAACCCATACATTGAAAGAAAAAGCAAGTTTAAAATAGGAATTTGGAATCAATGTAAGTCTTCTTGGTATTATGGAGAGGATAGCTCAGTAATTAAAAATGGTCTGCAGAAACAACTTTACAAAAGGGTTTTCGAATTCATGATTTGGTTTGGATTCAATCAGCTTTGCAGTTTCTCACTTTTGGTTGGGTTGACAGCAAAGAAGAAGGTGGAAGAAGCGAGTAAGTTTTGTAGGTGATTCACACCAGCAACTCACTTGCAGTACATGGCTAACACGGTTTGTTAAATTAGATGAAAAATATAATTTTTAAATTTTAAAAGTTATGTGAATATTTTTAAATATTAGTGAGTTACGTGTATTTAAGGTATACAAAACAGATGGGCGATTACACAAATGAAAATATTATGATGGACCATATTATAATATTTTTATTTATTTAAAGGGATAATATATAAAAAAATTAATTATTTGAAGGATAAATTAAGAATTTTTATATCTTTGGGGGGTAAAATGGAATTTACACTCCTTAAAATAACTAAATAAAAGTAAGTTTTTCAACTGCAACCAGGTGTTTATGAAAAAGACTGACAGAGAAAAACTGCCTACCAGTAGTTTCCCGGAAAAAAAACCACAAAACTCGCTATCATAGAGAATTTCCACAATCGACCACCAAACTGAACCAACCGGCCTTTAAGAAAAGATTAATTTCGAAGGCGTAGTGAACTCTTCTCTGCGACGTTAACCCTCTCTATACGCAGTACGTACTATGATAGATGAAAATACCTTGCAATGATGTTTCCATCATATACGCCGAGTTTACAAGCAATAAACATGAAAAACAGCAGAAGAAAGAGCTTCTCCAACCTCTCGTTGCCTCTATTCTTTTCATTTTGGGGTGTACTTTTCCTCTGCTACTCTAAATTGGGTCTTACCCATGGCAATATAGGTAATGCCTTACCCAATATTGTGCCCTTTTTGCTCTATTTTCTGTACCCATATTCTGATTTTTGATTTTTTGCGTGCCCTTTTTTTCTTTGTTGAATATGCAGATGTAATACACTTGTTTGTGTTCAACCCCATTAGTTGAGGATGCCACGCTTGCCTCTGTAGCTCAGAAATTTGTTTAGGGTTTGCCAAATTTGATGTAATTGATGCATTAATTTGTTAAATTGACTGATTTTTACTTACTAATGGAAATAACTGGAAACACGAATGAATAGCATGTAATTTGGTTTTTGGATGAGAAATAAGACCTCTGATTCTGTGTGTGCATTTACGTATCTGGTTGTGGTTGTATACCCAAACTTCATAATCATATGCGGCTAATAGTTTTAGTAAGTACATCGTGATTGGGGTAATTTTAGAATTTGATTCTCACGAACAAGTGTATTTGGTTAAATGTGCTCTACACAGGAAATCTGCATGCTTGTAATGGGAGCATAACTAACTCTAGTGTTTGTGATGATAAGTTTGGCTATTGTGGAGATGGAAACAACAATTATACGGATGGTGTACTGATCGAAGTTAGTGTATCTATGATCTTTAATGAGTCTACTGCTCATGATCATGCCCATGCAAATCCTGGGAACTCACTTCGGGGAACAAGTGCATTGGAGGAAGTAGTTTGGAGAGTTCTAGGTTACACTCCACTGGTGTGTGGAATTCAACCACAAGAAGAGGAACATAAGATTACAAAACCAGAACAGCTACAAAATGGCAGAACTCATCATGCTTATCTCAATCTAGATGAGTTCAGAAACCTTACAAGGCAAGAAAAAGGCTCGACTACACCAAGTCGGCTTGTTAACATTACCCACAGGCTCGAGCCTGATGGGACCGAATATAATTATGCCGCAGCATCTAAGGGTGCGAAGGTGGTGGCTCACAATAAGGAAGCAAAAGGGGCAAGCAACATCCTGGGGAAGGATCACGATAAATATCAGAGGAACCCTTGCTCTGCCGGGGGAAAGTTTGTTGTCATTGAGCTTACAGAGGAAACTCTAGTTGATGCAGTCAAAATCGCAAATTATGAACACTATTCTTCTAATTTCAAGGATTTTGAGTTGTTTGGGAGTCTCTCATATCCAACTGAGGCATGGAATCCACTGGGAACCTTTGTGGCCGCAAATGTTAAGCATGCTCAATGCTTTAAGCTGCCTGAATCCAAATGGGTTAGATACTTGAAGTTGAATTTACTGAGTCATTATGGGTCAGAATTTTATTGCACTCTGAGTGTTTTGGAGGTATATGGGGTTGATGCAATCGAGCGAATGCTTGAAGATCTCATTGTGAATTCTGTGGACTCAGCTACAAATAAATTGCCAACTCCTGGTTCAACTGCAACGCCTTTGTTAACACCAGAAACTGTTCTCAGCAACAATGAAACGGATGATATCGTTCAAGATGTTGTAAAGGCCGCAGGTAACGGAATAGAAAGCATCAATGATGGAAGGCTTGACGTAGATTTGCCAAATAATCCAGTAACCATGAGCAGCATTCCTGATCCCGTAATTGAAGCTAGACATCAGCCATATGGCAGAATACACGCCGATGCTGTTCTAAAGATATTGATGCAGAAGGTGAGATCACTTGAGCTAAACTTATCTGTGCTGGAGGATTACATCAAAGAACTGAACAAAAGGCAAGGGGATATATTGCCTGAGCTTGAAGAAGAGCTATTGAGATTTGCAAAGCTTCTGGAGAAAAGCAAAATGGAGATCAGGGATCTCTTGGAATGGAAGGAGATTGTGGTGCGTGTAACCTATACTCATTTTAATATAAAGGAACCTAGTGCAATTCTTAACTCTTTGGCATTTGTTATTCTTCTTCTCAGGAAAAAGGAATTACCGACTTTAAGTCATGGAAAGCTGTTGTCTCAACCCAGGTGGATTTATTGGTCAGAGAAAATGGCATGCTGAGGTTAGGAATACGTTTACATATTAGTTGTTACCTAGTCAAATTCATAGCATTTCTGTTTATTTCCATCCTTCCTGAATGGCTGATCTTTATCGGGCTTTGGGATTTTCTTTTCCAGATAATTTTCCTTGTCTTACTTGATTGAACAGTTCAATCAGCAAACCCCTCATTTTTTAAGAATAAAATCGGTCTTCAAAAAGGCATAAACGGAATACTTGTCTCTTCATAAAGGAAAGAACACCATAAGTGCCTGCTACAAATGCAGAGCACCTTTTTCTAAGTGCATGTTTTATTTGTGGAAAATAAGACCGTATTAGACTGACCAACTTGTGTTCTAAGCAGCTAAAGCTTTGAGAAAGCATACTACTTGTTTTTGTTATGCTGGTTAGTCGTGTGGAATGAAAGTTAAATAGAAACTTATTTTTAAGTTGTTAAAAGAAGGTCACTGCCCAAATTGGTTTCAGTTTGGCGTTAACAGAGGGGGATGGGGTGGACCGGGTACATACCTAACCTTTGGCACTATTTACCCAAAATGTCTCCTCTCGTATTCGAACCATAACCTCTCAGTTGTTCGACCCAGCATTTTATCATTACATTGGGCAATAACCCTATGTGTTGGCACGACAATCTAGGCAATAAGTTGAATATACCAGCTGTTTTCATATTATACATATATGTGTTCCTATGGTTTAGCTTGGCAAAATTAGGATGACAACCACATGTAACTTCACCTGACAGCATGAACAAACATCCTTTCCTGACATTGTTCTGCATTGGAGATTATTTTGTTGCTTCTTCGTCTTAACACATGTTCTATTTAAGTGATGATTATTTTAAGTATTCCTGCAGAAGAATTATTGGGTTGACCATAAACATAAAATTCAGGACAAGAGTTGTCCCCTGAAAAGAAATTGCTATGAGTGATTCACTTACATGGAAAGCTTGATCTCCATGTATTTATTGGGAAAACAATCCTTTCCCTACACTTTTGCCTGCTGTAGGATAATGTCGTCTTCTTTCCTCTTCATGTTTCTTTTTTCTTCTTCCTGCCAATTTTCTCGTTGTGTAAAATTTGGATAGCATATGATATGATGATCCAATGGATAAACGCTTAACCATTAGAATGTCACAAACCAGACTTTTCTAAATTCACTGTTCTGTGGTTGATTACTTGAAAAGGTCAACAAATAAATGATGCAAAGCTGTGTGCTGTCCATGAAAACATACACAAATTGATGTGAGAATAAATGGTTTGATGGGTTACAAACTTCTTTTGCCGTGGTTGGAAACAACCACTTACAGTTCAAGTTTGAATTCCTCTGACAGCTGACCTTTCTCTTTTCTTTCTTCTTTCAACTTTACTTGGCAGATTAGACGTTGAAAAGGTTACAAGTGATCAGGCAAGTCTGGAAAAGAAAGAGCTTGCTGTGCTTGCTGTGAGCTTTTCCTTTGCATGTATTGCAATTCTCAAGTTAGTTTCAGAGCGAATCTTAATCTTGTTTGGAGCCCCTCTGTCTGATAAGGTTTTACGGACAAGTAGAAGTTGGCTTTTGATACTTGTTAGCAGCACTTTGACCATGTTCATTACAGTGCTCTATAGCTAGTCTCCTAACTTAGCTCCAGGGAACCTCATTATTTGTTGGCATATGCCACAACGTAAATATAGCTTTTTGTAGTAAAAATCAAAGCAGTACAATGGCATTCTTTTGCAGTTCGAACATTCGTGTTTGTGGGTGTATGTTTTTTTTGGTTCGCCGTCGTCCCGTAAACTTAGACGTTCCGTGGTCGAATTTTGATAACTCCTTGAAGCTAAGTTATGAGGGATATATGTCTCATGAATATCCTAATCTCGGCGTGAATGATATATCTTTAGCTGGACTGAGAAAAAGATTAGTTAAGGTGCGTATAAATTGACCCGGACATCTCTAGTAGACCAAAAAAATAAAATATGATTTTGTAAATGACTTTTTTTTTTTCTCTTTTGGTTTATGGTTCATGGAAGTATAAATAGATGCTCTAGAGCATTTAGGCATCACAATACTTGCTGTGCTCCCAACTATTCGATGGGGGATACAAGTCCCTTCCACATATTTATTATATTACCCTATACTTACATGTTAAGCTATGCTTTTTCATCGACGAAGTTAAAAAGTTCACTTCACCTAAGTTTCCTTCGGTTTTCTTTCATTTTCCTTGGGAAGTTCTTTAATATCCAGTATTGCATTTGTCACACCCATCAATTTTAGAGACATAGTGAATCACTGTGATTATAATTATTTTTTGATATGTAACTCCGGTTTAAATTATTCTTAAAGTTAAAAAGGAATATAATATAAAGCGGCACGAGACTTGATCTTGGATACGGTCAGAAATGTTTGAGTCAGTTTACGCATATCTTGATTAATTTTTTTGTCGATCTGGGCAAAAACAAACTATTCATACACGAATTAGGTTATTTATGAGAGATAAATTATTTAAAGTCTGGTCCCAAAGAGTTGTAAATATTCGAATTCAAGACGTTTGAATTTAGAGTTCATCCCTGTTATTAATTGTGATAAGAAGTTAAACAAAATAATGCTTTAATCACTCAAGTCAAAACAAATCCATTTTGTTCATCCCTACCATAATGGAAGCAACCATAGTTGCTACATTGATGAGAGGGATTGAAGAAATTATTAAAAATATCTACACAATAGTTTAGAAATATGGAGTTAACTTTGGACGTACCAAAAGTTATGATGTCTTAAAATTTGATTCTAATTGATGTTTTTTTTTATTAATTTATTCAATAGTCAGTATTTGAATTTATTAGATAAGCCAGCATTTGAATTTAACATGATTTTAATTTTGAGAAATTTCTCATAGAAATAATTAATTAAATAAAAAGGTTATTCAATAGTCGGTATTTTGAATTTAACAAGATTTTAACTATCACCGAGAGAGTGATTTGGTGAAGTATTTGTTGAAATTTTCACCTTAAGTTGAAGGTTCGAGTCTTATAATCCACAATAAAATTTATTGATTGATCACTATGATAGTCTAACTAGATTTGTTTACAAGAGAAGTAATAGGTACATCAGATGCCTCGTCACCAACAAAGAGCAAACAAACAAATATGATTTTAACTTGGAGAAATTTCTCGTCGAAATAATAAATTAAATAAAAAGGTCATAAGAAAACAAAAGAAAAATTGGTGTAATAGGGCCACAAAAATAACGAAGAAATTTCCATTACTTGAAATCACTATTTTACCCTTCAGTTTCGTGTTTAATTAAATTTGACCCAGTTGTACTCCTTCGCCTTTCTACTTCTCTACATATTCAGTTACAGGAACCGACCACACATCTCTCTCTCTCTCTCTCTCTCTCTATGCGCTAAGTTCACCTCTCTCTCTCTCGCTTTCAGAACAGGACGTTAGGGTTTTAAAAACAAGAGAATTATAGAGAGAAAAACAACCACCAATTAGGTTTATTGCTGAGTTTTTTGCTTGTCTTTCAGTTACTGAACGAACATTTATCTTATAGTGGGAAGCGTTAACTAGGGTTTTCATGTTCTGCAACGATTTCATGTATTATGAATGGAGAGTATCTCTACTTTCTCTAGCGATTTCTCTTCTCTATCGCTATTTGTAGCCCTAATAGTCACCGTTCTCTGTTGTTTCTCCGCTGTTTTCGCGGTACGATCGTTGCGTTTCGAAAAATCAAAGCCAGTCCAATCGGACGGTGCAAATTCGTCGGAGAAAAGCTGTAATTGTGCTTGTTCGTATAGAGGTGGTGGTGGTGGAAATTTTGATTTGGTGGCGGACACGACGCATTTGAACGGAGGGACTAGTGGTGCAGGGGAGATGGTAGAGAAGTCACCGGTGTTGGTGCCGGCAGAGCAGCAGAGTGGTGCGTCGATGATGGAGCAGTTGGTTCCGGAAATCACGACTCATGCGCTAAGTTACTTGGATTACCCGAGTCTGTGTCGGCTTTCGATGACCAATTCTTTAATGCGGAAGGCTGCCAATGACGATAATGCATGGAAAGCGCTTTATCATAAGGTACTTTTTAAGAAGGTTAACTCTTTGTATGATAACTTCAGATTTTATTGGTTGGAATTGCTGCCCTTTTCCATTTATGCAGTTGAATGATGTGAACGTATTTGTTTTTGGTGTTATTCTTTTCATTATTTTAAATATTGTAACATTGAAGTGATGGTCATTATGCATTTGGTAGCCTGAGCCAGTTCATTCCATAGTTGTGAGAATTAATAGATTTGTCTAATTTTGGATTTAGTACAAAAAAAAAATTAATGCCTACGATTTTGGATTGGATTAATAGGTTTGGACTTGGAGCCTTTATTTTTGTATTTAAATATTTGAAAAATTACCAAATTGGGTAGGACACTTGGGGTCAAAAGAGGCCTTTTGTGATGGTTTCAGCATGTAGATGTTAATGTACAGCTTGGTTAATTTGATATATGGAGTGGGAGCTAAAAGTTGGTTTGATGCCTTCTAACATGAAGCGATTTGGTAGTTCCATTTAGATAATTCGGTCCAAACCTGAAGAACTATTGTTGGATTTCCTAGCATGCACATGGTTGCTATAAAATGAGATTTAAATTGCCTGGCATGCATGCTTTGTCTCAAATCTCATAATCCACTTTGCGTTGGTTTCTCCTTGCTGCATCTTCTGAATTCTGATTCTTGTTGATTTGGGAGGTTTGAACCATGAATGATCACTATTATCTCCTTGATTTTATTTGTGAAAATATTCTTTTGAGATCACATTCTGCTGGTAACATTTTACTGTAGAAGTAGAAGAAGATGCACCAAAGGGACTATGGCAGCCTATATGGCAATGATAATGCATAGCATCAATCCTCTTGGTTACCTTCATGTCTAGAATCTAGATCCATGCAAACTCACTCTCTTTCCATTGCATATGCAAGCATGCACATACTCATTTGGCTGTGTTCTCTTCTCTCTATCTCTTCACTTAAATCAAGTAATCTATTCTATTGAAATTCAAGGCCTCTCCTTGATATTGTTAAGTCGTTTGGTAAAATTTAATTACAACCTTCTTACATTGTTGAGTATTCCGATAGAAGTGTGATTCTATAATTTTCTCGAATTAACACAAACGTATTTTGATTGTTATTTTCATGCATCAAATAGTTTCTAAATCTAATTATGTAAAAAGTACATGCGTCTCAAATGCATAGAGATGAATGTTTTATATTTGTATGAACATGTATGAACAAGTGCACTTTGGAGGCGCTCTTGTACTTGTAAAATTTTGGATCTGACACTCTCATGCTTCCATTCTTGCTCTCGCTTCCACTCCCTCATCAAAAAATTTAATTTTATTAGGCTACTGTTAACTATCATTCATATGTGTCCTAGACGTAGGTAATAAAATAAGTTCTAGGAGATCGAACATAAAGGCAGAACGAGGTGGAGTTTTCTGACTACTAACTTCTGCTCTTTGAAGTATAAATGCGATATGTTATGGGTAGTATGATCCATGCTTTAGATTATTGGGTCCTATTTATGTTTTTTGAGGTTATTTTTTTCCTACAATAGAGAACATCTTTGTGACGTTACATACTACCCTTGCCGTATAAAATACTTCGGTACATTGTGTACTTTTATTCAATTTTCCACATAATGTAGTGGTAGAGAGTGCTCCGGATAAACTATATGAAAAAAATTCAAGATTCTGCCTCTTGCAATTCTGAATCGATCAATGTCTAGTTTTGTTTTGAAATGTTTTTGGAACATTTAACTTGACATTGTGTATTGGAGGTGGAATTGGACAAGTTGGAATTGCATTCATTTTTGGTATATTGGATCAACTAACAGGGAGTGTAGTGATACATGCTGCAATCTTCTTTTTCAAATAGCTGGACAAATGCCTACAAGATCATCGTTTGCTCTACCTCAATTCACTATTTCGAATCTTTCAAGTTCATTTTATTGAGGTGGATCTGATCATTTATATGTTCTGGAAATACTGTTGGTCCAAACTGGTTATTGTGAAGTGGTTTGAAACTTCTTTCAGTTCACCTAAGCCTGTGTAGTATACCACGAAATTGCTGGGACGGTTGATGTTGTTAGGAGTCCATGTCTTCTAGTTTTTTTCTAAAGGAACAAGAAAAAGGTCTTTGGTGGTTCTCTTCACCCCCTCTCTCTTTGAGCCCCTTAAAACAATCATATATTTCTAGAGATATGAGTCACTGACTTGAGAGTTGGAGGCTTAAAGATTTGGAGAAAATATGGAGCTTATGGAGTTTCAAATTGCAAACTCGAGTACCTTCTTAAAATATTCGCCTCCTTAGTAATGTGTAGATTCAGATTTACTTGTTTTTATTCAAGAGAGCTCACAAACAGAGTGAAATAAGAGTTTTTTTTTTCAAGCTTGGTGTCATGAATTTACCATCCAAGGGTGCTGATGCAGTGAAAACTTACTTAATGAGATATGATCGCTTCTATAACTAGTAACATATCTTACGCCTTACCTTCCAAAAAAAAATATATGTTACGTATTGTCAAGAAAGGCAAGCCAAATATCTACAAATAGTGTATTTATTTACCCCAAGCAGTGAGAGGCAGAAATTACTATAGAATGGCGGTTGGTCAACTTGAAGGACTTCGGATATGGATATTTTCTTCTATGACCTCCAGGGTTATAGAACAAGCGTTGATCCCTGAAATTATTTTTGGGGGGGGGGGATAAAAAGCATTCCAAACTTCAGTTTCTTCCGCCAAAGTATTTTTTCTTTCCATCTGGTGTGAATAGATTAAGGGGAGGGATGCTATTTTGTCATTTGGAACTTTTAAGAGGTGGGATTGGTGAGGAATTGGAGTAATGGAAAGAGGCCTTTACCTCCATATTTATCTTCATCCCAAAATTGGGAAGAAGTTGAGTGATAGGAAAACTAATGGCTACCCATTTTGTCCCTTCTTTTGTTGGAAGTGATTTTCTACTTTATACTTTTGACTATCTGACCAAATAGCACTTCTTGCTTCATTTATCCCGTTATATCTGCTTAGGAAAGGGAGGGTGGCTTAATGTCTTTACTCTCCTAATCACCTAAAAGGAGGTATTATATACCCCCTTTCCTTACTTTTCCTTTTTGTAGGAATAAAGAATATCTGTCTCCCATAACACTGAAATTCTAGGCAATTTTTTAGAGGAATAGTGCAATTGATTCAGATATATTCAACGAAGATAGATTGAACAAGCATGAGTTGTTTTGTCTCCTGCCACTCTGTCTGCACATCAGCAAAATCTTATCCTGATTTCACTTAAGCCTTCCTGATGCTATCAACTTTTATAATGATGCTTGTGGTTATTTTTTCCGTTACATTATCATAGCGGCATTGTTGTACTAGGGTTTTTCCTGTGATGATTATAATCTCATATAGGTCAAAATATATTCTTTAAACTGTTTGTTTCCTTGTGAAACTATAATAAGTGAATGACTTATTGCTTTATGAATCAGCCCAAAAGCCTCTGATTTTCTTTTTCTCTGGCATATCTAACTACATTTTGTTTTTCTATCTGTGCTTCTAGGATTTCACATTGGAACAGGATAGCATCACACCTGTTAATGGATGGAAGGCTTATTATGCAGCTACAAGAGCCATCATGAGTGTCAATAATGAGTTTTATAACATCATTAGAGGAAGATCACTTCCCCAAATGGGTCGTCTTTGGCTTAATGCAGATTATGTGAAATGTGTTCATGCCTCGGGAGAGCTCTTCACAGGGTATGATTCTTTTAATACGTTTATGACTTTATGACATCTTTAGTTCCATTTTTGCTTTCTAATTGGTTTTCTTGTGATAGAAGCGCAGCTTCAGTAAATTATCATGCCCCCACCCCCAATCTTTTACCTCAGTCTTTTGTAGTTTACGTGTTTCTAGTTGTGACAGTTCATTTTTAGTCTGTAGATAAATTTTCAGAATGCTACCGTTGTTTACGAGTTACATGTGTTTTATTCAAACATACCTGTCAAGGACGTACCGCTTTATTAAGTTAATCTGCATTGGTGGGCCCTGTAAAAGAATGCCTTGCAATCAGTTGGTTGAATATATGTTTCTGGATCGTGCTTGTAGTACCAAACATTTAAACACATGATGATGCAAACCATGAGAAATGTAAGAATTTTATTGAAATGAAGGTGCTACTGATTGGTGCTCATTGAAAGAAGAGGTGTGGTTCCACATTCAGTATCAGCCATTTTCTCAATGGGCCTTGGACGACTAGGTCATAGTCAGAGCTGAATCAATTTGGTTCTCTGAGTTGTTTGGATTGTTCATATCGTTGGCCTAATTTATTCTGGTGTCTGTTTAATTTTTGCCCCGGATGCATTGAATTACTTTGGAGCTCCCTTGGTGTTGTTTATTGGTGTGACAACTGCAGTGTGTAGCAAGTTCAGTTTTCGTACCTCTCACATTTGTCTTGTAAAATCATATACATGCTGTGGCTGTCATCATATTTACTTTTATGATTTTAAGTAAATTAAAATGGTTAATAGGTTGAGTAAAAGTGTAATTTGATGCTTCCATGAGGAAGAATATAATTGAACTATAGTTGATGCAGGCTTGAATTAGTTTAGAACAAATTGTCAAAAATGGACAAATTTGTCCTAATGTAAGTTTTTTGAAGGCAAAAGTCAGGCTTATTGGTGGTTTTTTCAATTAATTTGTTTTTCTTATAGATGAAAACTTCCTTGTTATGTAGTCTGTTAATAAAGGAAGTAATTATTTGCATGTCTGAATATAGTTAGATGGGAGCTGGGCTTATATTCTCTAATTATTTTTTAATTCAGTTACAATGCAGTTATGGAAAGCTGGCAGATTGCGTTCAACTGGGAGCAAGCTGTTGATTTCCAGATTCGAGATGTACGGGCTCGGGTGTTGACAGGCGTGGCTTGGGTAACTATGAAAGCCTATGTTGATGTGGAGAGTGGGCCATTTCATGTAACTAATGTTTTTGAGTTCCATAATGGTCGGTGGTACATGGTACATCATCACAGCTCCGTGATGCTTAATGGAGAGGCAGAGCAACAAATTTTACTGGGGTAAGAAGAAAGGAAAGAGATTATGACAAATGATGATAATATTGATGATGACTCTGAAAAGGTGTAGTATTAGTTGTTATTAGCACCCGAGTCATTTTAGAAATTTCTTGTAACCTTTTTTTTTTTTTTCCGATGTCAGTTTTGGCACTTTGGTGAAGAGTTTCTGTGCCTTCCTCCTTTTTTTTTTTGCTTCACAAATTTTTCATGGCTATATGCACGTCATAGTAAAGAAATTTTTTCAAATCTGGATCAAAGAAAAATTTTCAGAAAAAACAATGTCTCAAAAGTGCAGTTTCCTAAATGGAAATCTACCTTGTGCAAGTGTTGTATTTGATATAGGAATGCCTTTCCCAGGCATCAATTCTACTTGGGAAAGAGAGTATTGGTGTGCAGAGATTTATGTTTGATATTGTTGCTATCGTTATTGCTTCCTTTTCTGCATATCGATGCATGAAGGTACGAGGTGCTCTTTCTGTTTTTTGTGCTATGAATGGGTGGCTGTCTGTTTGATTGGTAGACAACACCTTGAAGACTTCGGAGGAGTCCGTTTCAAGGATGTAGTGCCCTTTCAGATCGAGAGTTTCATGTTCTGCGGAAGATAAAAGGTGGTCCTGCTGCCTCGTGGTACTTGAAACTACCCAAGCTGCTTCTGGAAGTCTGGGAGTGACTTGTATGTCCCTGTTGTAGAGATCAGAGCTCTATTAGGTGCCGACCGGGCCTTAAATAACCTTCATTAACTTTTCTACTGTACCCCCCCCCCCCCCCCCCCAAAAAAAATAAAAAATAAAAAATGGAATCATGGCTTCAACATTTTTATATCTTGCCTGTCATTTTTTCTTCCACGAGTGATCATAATGAGAGTATAACCTCTACATCACTTGTTAAATGTTATGCCCTACAAAGCATCACGAGTCACGATTTAGGCATATTTTAAGATTTGGACTTGAGGTATAGTAGGCTAAGTCAATTGATCTTATCAATATTGTATGAATGCCGCATTTGCATAATAATCACGAGTATAAATGTAAGTGAGAAAAAAAATACTAGGAATGAAAAAGAAATTTATTTTTTTATATTATATTTTTCTTTAATTTCACTCAATACTAAATAGTAAATTTTATTTGAATTAATTATAAATAATTTATTATTACATAAAATTAAGTGAAAATATAATAGTAACATAAAGGAGCAAATCTATACTAAACTAATTTCTCCCAGCTGAGCCTTTGCTTTTCAGTCTTAAAATTTGAGCAATGAATTAATTTATTGACATAATTTGAGGATATAATGAGTTGTTATTAATGATATAATAATAAATTTATTTAATGTTATAGTGGAATCCATCATTAAATACACATATCATCGGTGACAATAGCATTTGTGTTAAAATTTAGAATTAATTGTATTAAAAGTCTCTAAAATATAGAGTTTGTTTCATTTTAACCCTCAATATTTCAATTGCATCATTTTAATAACTGAAGTATTGAATATATATTTTTATGTGATCCCTCAAACATACAATATCCAGATGGTTAACTATTTTTTACTATAAACTTATTATATAATACTTAAATATGGACAAAAAAATAATTTGAATATTCTTGACTAAATTTTTATCCAAATTTTGGTTAAATAGCTACCTAAATACACAGTTTTGATCATGAGTTATTTAAATTTTGGTCTTTAGCTACTCATATTACATATTTTTTGTGAACTACCCAAATTTTGGTCAAGAGATGCCCAATTTAATTTTTGTCTATATTTAGATATCGCGTGACAAGTTTATGATAAAAAATCGTAAGTATTTTAAATATTGTATGTTTTAAGGATTACATAAAAATATATTTAATATTCAAGAATTAAAATAATATAATTAAAATATTTGAGACTAAAATAAAATAAATTCTATATTTTGGACCTCCGGTCTTATTTACCTAAAATTTATCGAAGATACTGTTGGTTAGTTTACTGAGAAACTAGGACACGGGGATTCGTGGCTGTTATCCCTTCATCTCTCTCCACCAGAAGCACAGAGAGAGAGAGAGAGAGAGAGAGAGAGAGAGAGAGACGAATGGCAACCACCACCACCGCAGCTGCCGCCACCATTGCCCTGTTCTCAGTGCCATCAACACCACCACACCAAGTCCCAGTACCCAAACAAATCCCATACGTGAACAGATGGTTGTCCATTGGCTATACAATATCTTCATTTAAGCTCAGACCACTCGTCCTCCGTTCTTCTTCAACGTCTTCATCTTCAACTCCAGTTGTTGAACAAGAAGAAGAAGGAAGCCTTCTTGTAGAAGCTGAGTCCACCTCCATTCAGGAATCTGATTCCCTTCCTCCTTTGAGGTACTCATTTTCTTCCGAATTTTGGGACTTGTCACTCTAATTCAAGAACTCAGTATCTTTTATAACCCTATTAGTGTAGTTTCTTTTTCCTTTTTGGATATTATTATAGTGAGATTTAAGTGATTCTTGAACTTCTATAAAGTTTAATATTTCTTCTTCTGAACGGATCAGGTTTCGCCTAGAAATCTCTCATAGTCATTTGAGTTGAGTTTTTCCAAACTCTAATGCTCCGAATTAGAGACATAACGAAAATATAAATCTCACGTTGCATCTATTGCTGTTAACCTTAATGCTTTATGATTGGTAGGCCAAAAGTTACCCTGTTGTTTTCATCAATTAATACTCGACGCTCGAATTTAATAGATGAGAGCTGTTTGCTGAATTGTCCCTGAATGAAATAAACTGAAACAATAGTTGAGAGTACAAATGTAACTTGAATTGTGGTACACATGAAGTTGTTTCAATGCGAGAGATGAGTGGGAAGGCTAAGGTTGTTTATTGCTTGTTCTTTTTTGTTACTTTAGCTGATGTGATGACTTTGTGATTGGAAATAATGCTCATTTTTTCAGTACCATGAACAAATTCTATTGATAGGGGCTGCAAGGCATGCGGGAGAGAGGAGATTGAGAAGGGATGCAATGGTGAGGGAAGGATCCAGGGTGGGATCGCAACAGTCCCAGGCTTCGGCTGGTGGCCAATAAAGGCTTACAGGCCTTGTCCTGGATTTGTTGCTTCTGGTGGTAGGTATCGGAGACGTGGGCAGAGCATGGATGAGGTTGCCTGGGGGAGACGGGAGAGAAAAGATCCCATGGGTACCAAAAATGAGGCTTAATCAAGGTAGAGATAGTATTCTTCTTTGCTGATTTGTTTTACTCTCTTTTCCTTTGGGTTCATAGTGCACATTGTCATTATGCTTTGTTGAGTTGATTGAAGTACCTAGATGTTAGAGAATCAGTTCAACATTGTTACTCAAGTACCAAAGAGATGCATAGCCATTTGAGAAAATTTTTAGTTGGACAGATTTTAAAATTTGGCCTTCTTAATTGCTTTGTTGTGGTCACAAAGGCTGATCAAGGAGGAGGGTTGAGGTGGACTTTAGCTGGAATAGTACTTTTATCGTTACCTGTCTGGTTGAATGAACACCTACAGTTCACATGAAGTTTTTAGGCATTGTGCACCAGAAAGATAAGTCTTCATCACGCTTTTTTATTAATGGTCTGAGGCATTGTAAGCTGTAACTGTGCTTCTGGCTTTCTGATTGTGCCTTAATCTCTATGTGTTTTTGATGTTATGCTCTCCAACAGTCTCTGCTGGTCTGAATCATTGACAGGTAATTGTTTGAATAGTTAACCCAGAATACTGCTGAACTCCTACATATTATCCATGTAAGCAAAGCTGGTTTCACCGGATTTAATAGAACTCACAATAATCATTTGAATGGAGTTGCTGATGCCCCATAAGTCACCATCCTTTAGGCCATGAGAAATTGCTCCTTTCAATCTTCGCCTGCAGTTGATTGTCTCACTGACTATTTATTCTTAGGTGCATTCAAAATTTTAAATTCTCTTTCCTATACAGTTGTTACAGCGACCTTTAATAAGATGATCATCTGCACTGAAAAATAATGTTCATTTATTTCATTACATTTGTCTGACATGTTACACTATTTTACTGCGTTTGGAGAACGATTTTTTTTTTTATCTGCAATATTTTGAAGAGTAGATAATTTATTAATGAAATATTTTGTGTTTATTCAACCCTTACAGCAATAAGCAAGGGCCAAGGAGATTTAAGAGGTGGCATCGTGTGTGAACCAATTGGCGTGCCTCATGCTTAACACAGATACACCAATGCAAATTGCTCTGGTGGAGGGTGAAAAATGTTGCACTTGCTTGGTCTTGATCAAGTTTAAATTAACATTCCAGCATAAATACAAATTCAGGTCTTCTGTACTCCTACATATCATATATTACTAAAATTTGAAGATTTTTAGGTTGTTTTTGCTGTATTTCATGTTCTGTAATTGTGCTCCAGATCTCAACATCCTGCAATAGTGCGTGACCAACCAAAAAAAAAAAAAGTATACTAACGTTTTCTTTAGCTTCAGTTGAAGCTGTGGCTTCAGAGGGGAATATTTGGTTTCTGGAAAAAAATTAAAAAATCACTGAGCACAATATTAGTTTGGTCAGGGTTACAAAAGAAATGTAAATTAGTTCTATCAAGAGTAATGATGTGTATCACAAGTCTGTAACTCAAATTTACGTTCTAAATTAAGGGAGAATCATTGCATTAGTGGGTTTCATTTAAAAAAGTTGATGGATCCACTCATCCAACTATCTCCCTTCATTTGGGATGCAAATTTGGGATACATAGTATTTTCCTTCTTTCAATTGCAAGAACTTTTGGAGGTTTTTGGTTGGGTGCGCTGAATTTATCATTCCTTATCTATTTCTAATTGTTATATCATCGCCCAAAATTCCGTCTAATAAAATAATAATTAATGATTTTTTTTATGATAAAAAATCGTTAATGATTTAGATATATCTGTTTGAGGGATCACATAAAAATATATTTGATATTTTAAAAACTAAAATAATACAATTGAAATATTAAGAATTAAAATAAGATAAATTTCATATTTAAAGGCCTCTAATACAATTATGGTTAAGGTTTAAAGAAAAGAAAAGAAAATTTGAGCATAAGATAGGGAAAGGAAAACAAAAATCTGTTATTACATGGCAACTTGTTTGTTTTAGATTATGGTACATGACAGTGTCCCATTAAATGGAACGAGCTATTATTGCACTAACCGCTAAGCTCTTTTTCCTCTAACCCTCTTTCGTGAAAAACTTTTCGAGAAAGGAATCGATTCGTCTCGGGCGTAGCACAAGGGACACACACAAAACTTACCTTCATGTAGCTAAAGAAGCATGCTCTGTTTGGTTGGCAACCCTAAATTCTCTGAACCGAGAAAAACAAAACGCACAACACACAAAACTCATGGACCAAGAAATTCAGAAGAAAATCGAGGAAACAGTTTTGGATGTGCTAAAAAAGTCGGACATGAACGAAACGACCGAGTACAAGGTCCGCAAAATGGCCTCCGAGAAGCTCGGACTCGATCTCTCCCAACCGGACAGAATGAGATTTGTAAGGCAAGTTGTTGAATCGTACCTCATTGAACAACAGTCCAAACCAGAACAAGAGTCACAAGAAGAAGACGAGCCGGATGAAGAAGAAGAAGAGGAAAAGAGGAAGAGAAAGAGAGCTGGCGAGAAAGAGTTAGAGTATGATGATGGTGGCGATCTCATTATTTGTCGGGTGAGTTTTTTGAGGATATACTTCATCAAGCCCTAACATGTTGTTATGATGTTTTATTTATCTGTTTTAATGATACAAATTGGTTTTCTGTATTTTGTAGTTAACAAAGAGTAGGAGGGTGACGATTACAGATTTTAGAGGGAAGACTTTGGTTTCAATAAGAGAGTACTACATAAAAGATGGCAAAGAACTTCCAACATCTAAAGGTACATTAATGTGGTTACTTTTTCATTTCAGTTTTGATCTCTATTTGATGCTTTGTCTTTTTGTTTTGCTTGATGTGTATACCAAGTCTAGTGGCATGATTTTATGGTTCTTAATGGTTCATGTTGTTTAAGCATCAAGATTGTAATTAAACATGTGGAAAATTGATAGTAAGTTGTTGTTTTACCAATTCAAAGTTGAGTTTATTCTGGAGGAATCAATTTGATGCAGGACTTCTAATAGAACAAATACAGGTGAAGGTGAATGTTGGTTGTGCTTAGGTAATGATGGTTTGGAACTTCTAAACTTTGATAAGCTCTTTACACCATCCACATCCTTAATGAATAAGCTCCAAAATGCCGTACATTGCCAAAGGTCAGTGTACATCATCCCCACCCTCTAAGGAGCTGATGATAAACTTGTTTTGAAGTTTAAGGTCATTAAGTGGAAGCAATGAGCTACTATGTGAGTATGTGTATGTGCATACGTGTGTGCGCGTGTGCTAGAGAGTTGATGTAGTCTTTGCATGTTCTTTTGTCCAACTTCTTCAATGGAGTAAGGGGAACTTTCATCTCTGTTGGAGTCTTTGATGAAAAAGCCAATAAATAGGGATAAAAAAATGCCTTTGTGTATTAGCTAGCATCTGCCTATTCTTATGGCAACGCCAATAGCTGCATAGTGGTGAGAAAGGATAGTTTCAATTTATTATTGAATGTTCTTAGGGCAATCTTGAGAACATATAAAGTGGATGTTAACATAGAACTTGACTGGTCAAATTGCAAGTGGAAAATGAGAATTCAAGATTCTCTGCACAGTTATCTTAGACTTCAAGCTCATTTTCTAAAAGTCCGAATACAGGTTGTGGTAAATTAGAGGTTTGTGATTCAGTGTCCCATGTCACTGCTATACACACACTTTTGGTTAGATTTATTTTTGCATGGATTTTGTGCAGTAGCCAATCATGTTTCCTCTACTATGATCCTTGGTTGAAGAAGCAAAGCACGGTTTTAATCTGGTGCAATTTTAGGGCCTTGCGATTATTCTGGTAACAAAAAACAATCCTTAAGTTTGAACTACTTGGGGTTGGCTGTTGGAATTTTTCCTTGTCCTTCAGCTCTTCGAAGTGACTTACAGCATAATCTTCACTTGACCAAACCATCTTATGATTTGATCTTTCACTGCAAGTGGTACTTATGTTCTGGGGGTGTCGGTGTCCTAAAGGCCAATTATGTCATTGAACCACATAAATTGTGGTTTTTGAAACCAATGTCATCCGAGTACTGCAGTAGGCTTATATTATTATGCCTTTCCTTCATTGTTACTAGAATCTAGATTTGGTTCATAATTTTGGTTGTTTGCAATTTACTAAATTTGTGGGGAAGTGTTCGTGCCCCTTGATAGCTTTCAGTTATTATATTGGTATCTCAGATCCTTTTCGCTGCATGAAATATTAACTGGTCTTTTTCTGATATGCACCAGCTGCTGTGGCTTTCAGTTTCCATACTACCTTTGCAGCTGTGAGCTGTGAAATTTCATGTGTTCGGTTTTGCGAATTTAGTTTGAAAGATATGAGGAATGGTTGTTTTCATTTTAGTATTTAGGTTATACAACGATGTTAGCTGGAATGCTTGCTTTCCTAAATATTTATTTTTCTATAGGAAACCACCACTTCTAAAGTTCTGATGGTAGAGGATGGGGTGCCTGGACTCAATATTGAAGATAAGTAGAAGGAATATTGGAAAGGAAAGAATAACAATGCCCTGTCATTTGACATGTGTGCTTGTGGTAGTAAGGGGTTAAATTGATTTTGGCCTTTGTTATGCATTCATGTGATTGTATACTATTATCCTATATAATTGATCTGCATGGTACTGTGTAATAGACCTACTTGTTCTATTAAGAGAATATCACAGCCTCAAATCTGCCCAACCAAGCCCATCGCATAGACCTACTCTCTCTCTCTCCCCCCTTGTTGGTGTCAATTGATTTTTTTGCGATATGTGATTGCTTGACTGTGAGAAAGTCCAGTTTCACATATCTATGTTGCACGTCTTGCTATTGTGATGGCTCCTTCCTCCTCTTGCCTATTTTGGATCACTATGTGGTTTGATGCCGTGAATACAAGATTGCCTTGCTTTCAGCTGAGGATATGGCTTCTCTGAAAGCCAACCAGAGTGAATGTTTTTCTTGTTGCCAACCCTTATTCATTGGTATTGAGGTTTGTTGAATTGACTGACTTATTCTAAGATCACTTAAGCTCCAAATTTTTTGTTAATGGAATGATTTATTTTAAATCACGTTGTTGATGTTTTATGAAATTTTTTTATTACTAAATTTGCAGGAATTAGCTTGACAACTGAGCAGTGGTCGTCCTTCAAGAAGAATGTACCTGCCATAGAGAAAGCCATGAGGAAAATGAAGTCAAGGTTGAACTGAGAGCACTGCTGGCCATTCAGATGCCGAGGCCAAGCAGAATGAAAATTGGGTTGTTTGGACATTGAAACCCTTCATGTAGTTATGTGGGTGGTTGGGCTCTGTTTCTTGGGTTTCTCTATGGTAAGTTTTATGGAACTTCAACTTCTATGTTGTTTTTGACAATGCAGAGCCCATTAGATGTTGACCAACTGGTTAATGATGTATATATATATATATATACACACACACACTACTAGTTGTACTCATCTGAAAGAATGTCTGAATCACTTGAATTCGGCGGAGTGCTACTATTTTTCTCCCTTACATCCTGAGATCTTATCAGATAAACATTCCTTTCTTCTTGTATTCTCTTTGAAGACTTTGATGTTGCTAAATTGATTATTACTTTTTTAGATTTAATTCAAGTTTTAATTTATTAAACTAATCACATCCATAAAAGTAATAAATCATCCACAAAATAATAAGTTTTTAAGTTATAAAATAATCTAAAAAAATTATAAAAACAACATTTGATGTAATAAACTTTAGACATAGGGTACTAATTTTTTTTGGTGGGTGTCGTAGTCAAATCCATCAAACTATGTCATCAAAAAAGTACTTTTTTAGCATTTTACTGAAGAACGATTTTGAGTTATTAGTGATTTTAATAATAAAAATAATAATGCAAATAAAACAATAAAAAAGTTTTCACGCTATAAAAGACAACCTTGGTACGAGTATTTTCTATGAGTTTCACATGTTCCAATGGTAGTAAGAAGTTTCCGTCACGCCCGCACCTGATTCCCTTGAGTTGAGTCTCCGTGTGCCAACCAAATTACCATCAATTCATATTAATGCAAAACATTAATTTGAATATTCAATAGATAAAATACAATTACAACTGTTCAAGTCACCAATTACCCAGACGACAAAAAAAAAAAAAAAACACTCAGTAATCGGCTTTGTCTAATTCTTCATTCAATTTGATCCCCTATTGATATCTCCCTCAAAGTTAACCTGAGGATAAATGAGGATAAGTTCTGGAGTCTATTGGTGGTTAAAGTGAGTCTTGAAGACAAGAGTTACAATCTTCCAAATAAATGTATCTGTTGACATTTAAATGAAGAGTTACAACTCTTATAAAGAAGTACATGGAACACTATAAATATAGGGTTCTTATTCACTGACCAGTAGAAAAAGTCATAATGAAGGCACTTGTTAGTTTCTAATTCTATTGTCATATTTTCTTAAGATTAATTTTCAGAGTTACATTTGGATTAAATCATGGTTTCAAGACTACTAAGAAATGCGGTATTTAATAATCTTCAATGTTAGGCATTGTATTATGGGATAGAGTTTTTCACGAGTCCATCTACATTTTAGTGGAGAAATTATTATCTCGAAGATAGCGAGAGTTGCACATTGCCTAACGACTTTTTCCTATCTTATTTTCATTGTCTTTTTCATTGATTTCTTGTACCACTGGTTATTCTAGAACATTCAACTAGTTGTGAATCGACCTGATTGTTTACATTTCTTGCTGATCTTCACTTCCTCATTCTCAACCTATTTTACTTTTTTGTGATAATCAGGATGTCATCCATATTGCAGTCAATTCAATGTTTCACGAAAGAAACAAACACATTGAACTTGATTGCCATTTCATTCATGTCAAGATTCCACTAGGCACTCTCAAAGCTCTCCATGTTACCTCTTTTCATCAATTAGGTGATATTTTCACCAAATCACTTGGCATTCCTCAATTTCATCTTCTCCTCAACAAGATGGTTATTTTTAACATCCATACTTCATATTGAGGGCGTGTGTTGAGAATGAGAGGAATCCTCCACAAGCAGTGAAGTTAGTTAGGAATTAGTTATGCTTAGCTGTTAGCTTGTTAAGGAGTTGTTAGTTGATATTTAACTAGTTAAATAGATTCTTGTTAAGTTAGTAACGCAGTCTCTATAAATAGAAGATTGATGTAAACAGATTCAGCATTTTGAATAAGAATGGAGTTCATTCTTTTTCCCTCCCTCCTATGGTCTCTTTCACTCTCTCTTTCTGAGTTTCATTCTTCCACCAAGTTTAACACCGTTTGATTCATTTGCTTTATTTTATCATAAAGATAACGATTTCTTTCTACTTTTATTAGAAAGAAATTCATTCAAAGTTGTATTATTAAGGGTATAGGCTAATTTTATTGGTACATCAATAAATGTTTAATAAAGAACCTCAATGTAAAGAGTTGAATGGCAAAATTGTAAAAATAATAATTTTTAGACTTCAACTTCTGATATTTATTAAACAATTTGATTCAATTATGTACTTAAATTTCAATATGAACCAAACAATTATTAG
This sequence comes from Ilex asprella, assembly GCA_023539305.1. Classification (NCBI taxonomy): domain Eukaryota; kingdom Viridiplantae; phylum Streptophyta; class Magnoliopsida; order Aquifoliales; family Aquifoliaceae; genus Ilex; species Ilex asprella. The sequence continues at coordinate 41,263,752 of CM042186.1, read as the reverse complement.
ATTAAAGAATTCAGTGTTCAATATCCAGTATTTAATTTTTAATTCCATAAATAACACCTAAGGAGGGTTTTTGCCTTTTCGTACGAGACGAGGGAGTGGGAGAAAGGTTGGTGAAAGGTTTTTATATAAAACTTTATTACCGTTGCAACGATAAAAAAATAAGGGTCATTTGGAAGTCGGTATACTAAATTAAACATAATTATAAAAAAATATACAAAATAAAATATTTTAGAAAAAAGTATACAACTGATATACAAAGACGTAAATGCACATTTTGTAAGATTTTCTTTCCTAAAAACTGTAATAAGACATTTATCTTAAACGCTGAAATTTAAGGTCATTTAATTCGAAATCTCTAATACACCTTAATTCATGTTTTTTTTTTTGAAAGTGGTTTTATTTTCAAATTATATTTATGCATTAAATATCTCATAGTTTTATGAGAGAACTTTAATATTTCGTTTATTTTAGGATATATCGCTTTGTTTGAATTTCAAAATTTGTTAATATCCGAACTTCATAATAGTATAACAAAAATAGTGTAACAATACACTATAATAAAAATAGTGTTCATTGGTTTTGTGCATGCGATTACAAATTCAAAACAGAGACGAACTATTTTGAATGAAATTATATGAAAATATATATTTGACAAAATGTAATATTATAATATTTTTTGTAAATGTTTTGTTACACTGTTATTATTACACAATTATGGAGTTCGAATATTAATATAATTTAAAAACAAAACCAATTTCTAAAAAAAATACGCATGGCTCAAGATGAATTAAATATAATTTGAAAACAAAATTACTTTCCAAAAAAATACACATGAATCAAGGGAGGACATAAAAATACGGAATATTAAAGTTCTCCTATAAAACAATGAGATGTTTAATGCACCACATTTCAAAAAAACTATGCATGGATCAAGGAAGGACAACAATGACACAAAAAAATCTGAAAATTTCAAATAATGTACTTGGACACAAATAAATATTAAAATTAAGAATTTTTTTACTCGATATTTTTTTTCGTATACTTTTTTATAATTAACTCTAATTTAGTGTATTCTTTCCAATTTCTCCAAAAAAATAATTTCAACATTGCTTGGTGTCCAAGGTGCGCTTGATTCTATTGGGCCCTCTCACGAGAAAAATATTTATTTTATATAAGATAAATAGATAGACTTTGTGATGACTACAACCCAAAAATTAGATGATGTGATTCTAATATTTATTTTTTTGGTTTAACTGTAGGAGTATCCGGACCAACCTATACGTACATTGACTAGTTTCCTTCCCAATTTGATCAAAGATAAGTCATCCATGTTAGAACTAAGATATTCACTAGGGATTTGAGGGAAAAATTCCTTATGGCTTGACCGCAAGGGGTTACAAAGATTAAAACTCAAGACGTCTGAGTTTATAGCTCATTTCTGTTACTACTTGAACTACTCCTTACCATTCTAATATATTTTTTTTGATTGAATACCATTCTAATAATTTCAAAGCTCCAGAAATTGCCTTCATTAACAACTTTTATATATTATTTTTTTTTTGGTGGGAAAAAAACCATGTACACTCATGTAGATTGTCCTATCTTAAAAGGTAGACATTATGTGAAGCTTTATTGATATCCTCTCTTAGTGTTTGTTTACTAAATCTTAAAATGTTGAGAAAATTAATTGGAAAATTAAAATATATATAAATCAAAATATTTCTGTCTTCTAATTTATCAAAATAACATGTATATAATATTAGATTACCATTATATTTAGTAATTGGAGGATACTGCAAATAATAGTTTCTCACGATAAAAGAAGAATTTGAAATAAATATATAAACCACAAGGAAGTGCAAAAAATTGTAAACAATTCAAGGAGTGCCTTTTAAAGATATGAAACTCTACGAAGGGTGCTGTTAATTTTTTATGAATTATTGTGGGGGTGTAAATTTAAAAACATTAATTTTCTTAGTATTTTAAAGAGATAATATTTTCAGATAATACATCTGAGTGTCCTTAAAAAAAGAATAATCTAGAGAGATGTAAATAAATTTTCTTTTTGTTTTGGAATAAATAGATTAAAACAAGCTATTCAATCAAGCTGCATTTTGCTCATGTTCCACCCGAACAAGTTTAACCACATGTTTAAATTGATTTTTTTTTTTTTAAATTTAGTAAGTGATAAAGAATTCACACTGACATACTCATATTTATCATATAAGATAGTGTAATGGTAAGTTCCTACTAAGCCCTTTCACGGAAGGATTTTGCTTGATGCTGATAGGTGCCCATTTTTATGAAGAGTTCACTTAGATGGAGGTGGAGTAGACGACTCTCTTTCGATGTGAGACAAACTCCCAACGTGAAGAGAGATAAAAATTATTATTGAACGCGCGTAGATCAATCAAAATCCTTTTATGGGAGAGCCGAGTAAGAACTTACCTCTTACTGCTAGTATGTATGGTCACGCACTATTATTCAATAATGCGACGTAACCATGCCAAATCTGGACTCATCTGCCACGTCAAAATCATGTTTGCGACATTGTTGTGTAGCTTCTGTGGTCCACATGATTTTTAATTCCGGCTCACACATATATTCAAAGCACGCACACTACACTAAGTTGTAATTTACGGCACGAAGTTAGTGAGATCGATTACAAAACATAAATATTAATATTATTAAATAATATTAGGATAATGTATTCTGGCTAGACTGAACCAAATAATATATATATATATAAATTTTTTTTTTGCTATTTAAAAAAAGAGTGGAGGCAAATGATAGCGTTCAAAAATCATTCTGATAGGTAATTATTGGTGGGTTCATGAGGCTCTTGAGTGAGCCTTTTACACTTTTCGGGAACGAACCTAGCTAGACTAGCATAGCAGTTAATCACCAAATCTCAATGTAAAATCTAAAACTTGAACCTCTAATTTTAGAGTGATAAATTTGACTGGTATTCTACTAGACCACCCCATTTGCTGCTCAAGTAATATTATTGGGACCCAAATGATATGACACCAAATAAAGAAGCTCAACTCAGTTGTTATGTCATTTGAACTCCAAATTGAATTCAAAAATTTAATCAGTGTAGCATTACTCACCTCCAAAATTGACACACATCCTTCTATGATCCACGAGACCAAAATTTAACTTATTTTCCCCCCTCGAGTAAATATTGGGCATATGGTAATTTCATGCCATCATTATTATGTAATATTATTAATTAATTATAAAATAACACATAAAATTGATGAACCTCATTGTCTCAATGTGATAATTATTAGATAAAATGATTATTTGTAATTATTAAAATAATAGTACCTACTAAATTTATTTTATATTTTACAATTGAACGGTGATAGCACGTACATTCACGGCTTTGTGTCACGTTACAACCAATGACCCTCAGGAGTTCCGGACTCCAGACACCTTCACAAAGAGTAATTGAAACCACAAATAATTTCAAGGCTAAGAATCAACAAACAAGGTCCTCCACCTCTAAAGAAGATAAACCAGCCATCAAAACCACACAAATCCTACCCCACTACGCCAAGACTGACCACCACCAAACCATCTTACCAAGAAACTCATACAAGCTCTCTCTTATATCCTCTTCCCCCTCCAAACTCTATCCTGAGTAAGAAGCCTTATACTGTGACCTAAACTAATATGGGTTGTGCCTCTTCAAAGCGAATTGATGCCGCCGTTGATGTCTACCGTCCGGCGCCGACAAGTTTTGCGGTCTTTGACATCAACGCCATTGAGGAACCGTGGTTTAAGGTGGATGATACACAAGAGCAACACCAAGAAAAACCCACACTCATGCCAGCCCCCATTCTTGAGAAGCTCAACGCCATAGAAGATGCTCCTCGCACATGGGACGAAGTCAGTAAGGCTTTGGAAGATCTCAAGCCCACACTACACCGCCCTACACCTCCAGCACCCAATCCCAACCCTGTTCCTCAAACACCGGCGCAAGATAGACCCGCCGCCGTGAAAGAAGCTCCACGTAAGAGCTTCTCTTTCCACACGCTCGAAGAACTCGAAGCCAAACTCTCCTCCAAACAGGAGCAGTTAAAAAGAACCGACTCACTGCGAACTGAGTTGAAGAAACCCGATACCGTCAAGACCGAATTGAAGAAAAGTGTCTCTATGAAGACCGAGTCACGCACTGCGTTTTTGCCACCGCCAAGAACTGACTCGGAGGGGTACAAGCCAGTGAAAGAAAACATATTTGTACTGAAAGACAAGTTAGAGAGAGAAAAAGAAGGAAAACCGAATTTGGTCAAGTTTGACCCACTGAGTGACTACCCGGAGAAGTGCCCACCGGGTGGGGAGGACCTGGTAGTGCTCTACACGACGTCGTTGGGAGGTGTTCGACGCACGTACGAGGACTGTAACAAAGTGAGGTCAATACTGGAGGTCCACAGAGTGGTGTTCGACGAACGGGACGTGTCGTTGCACGGTGAGTTTCTAAGGGAGTTGAAAGAGTTGGTGGGTGAGGGAGAGAGTGTGCCGAGGATGTTCGTGAAAGGAAGGTATGTGGGTGGTGTAGAGGAGGTGGTGAGTCTGAACGAGATGGGTCGACTTGGGAGGATGATGAACTGGGCAAGGGTGGAGAGAGGGGTGGGGAGGCTGGGGTGTGATGGGTGTGGAGGTGCGAGGTTTGTGCCCTGTTTGGACTGTGGTGGGAGCTGTAAGGTGGTGGTGGGTGACAAGAAAGAGAGGTGTTCCAAGTGTAATGAGAATGGGTTGGTGCACTGTCCTGCTTGTGTATGAACGCTGGCGCTGAAATTTTGCTGGCTAAACTATAAATGGGTGCTTTATGGCATTAAATTGTTGTAATAGTGTGGTAGTTCGTGGATATAGGATTGTATTATTGACGGTTTTTATGAATAGTTTTCTGTTTTGTGAAGAAAAAAGGAGAAATGGAAAAAATCGATTGTTATGCTGAAGATAAAGCAAAAACACAGGCGTCCATAGTCAATTTTTCTGCTAATCCTTGTTCCAGTAGAATGGCTTGGCCAGAAACTGAAAACAAACTCGTTTGAGACAATTCGTCGAACAATTTGTAGACGAGGTCCAATCCCTTACATATGATATGAACAAGTCCTATGCTTTTTCTTTTCTCACACCCAGCTTCTCCTATACTTGCCTCGCTGAAATCATATATATCACATCCAAATAACAAAATAAAAATGATTAATTAATCACTAGTTGAGACTAAAATAATGCAAAATTATAATGGTAAATGAGTTTAATAAATTAAACATAATTTCGAGGAGAGACAGCTTTATGCATGAAGGTTGTCACAGATCTAAGCTACGACGGTGCCATGACCGGAGTTGGTTTCAACTGCTGTGGAGCCAGCGGTGTCAGTGAAGAGAGAGAGAAAGACACGTACTAGGATGACGAAAGATTGCCGGACGATGTTGATTTTGTTCGCTGTGGGATGTGTACATTGACATAGAGATGGAGAGGACAGGAGAGGAGAAAAGTCAATGGAAGAATGGCATTTGATCATTTAGCTGTGGAGGTGTACACCTTGGGCTATTCGTATCGGTTATTTAGTTGTTTGCCCACGGCCGAATGATATTGGACCGAGTAATGGACTCATTCTTGACACGGTGGTCAGTTACGGTGAAGCCCAATAAACTGTTTTAGAATAAAATGGCCCAGAGTCATTGCAAGAAGGCCTCTAATAGCCCACAGTCAAAGGTTTTGAAATTGTTAATCGTCACTTACAAAGGAAAAAGTCCCATTTACACTTTGAATTTCTCTATGCAGTAGTATCATTCTCTTCACACAATGTAACTGTTACCCAGGAATTATCAAACTAACAAGCAACCTAACAGCCATTGTTTATGTTCATTGTTGATAATTCAACACAAGACTCGTTAAAAAATTCAAGATCTAAGACAAATACAGTTAAAAAGAACTAAATATTCTTATAAAAATGTAAAAGTTAATAAAATAATGACGGGTTTACAATAACCAACCAACCAATGAATATCGTGGAATAATTCAAGTTGTCTGGTGACAGAAGGGGATGGCCACTTTTGCTGGCTTATGGGGTCAATAATTAATTGAATAAACAATGAAGCTATCCATAAATAAAACCACTTCAAATAGCGGGGGATTAACGTTCATGACTCACACCTCACGACCAATTCCACAGTAGGTAGGTAGTAGGTGGGAAGGTTTGTAGAAAAGGAAGTTAGCTTTGTTGTATTTGAAGTTGATTGCCTAACTTCTCAGCTTTGATTTGGTCTTTCCAGTTCAAAATGTGCAAAAAATACTTACTAATTAAGGTCCGTTTGGTAACGTCTTGACCCCGTTTGGTAACGTTTTTGTTTTTTATTTTTCAAAAACAAAAAACGGAAACAAAAAATATCTTTTTTTGGTTTTTGAAAATCCTTCCTCGTTTATCAAACGATGACAAACGAAAAACATAAACAGTTACCAAACGTGTTTTTTTTTTCTTATTTTCTCTAAATATCAAAATAAAAATAAAAAACGAAAAACTTAAACGTTACCAAACGGGTAAGTTTTTCGTTTTTATTTTGATATTTAGAGAAAACAAGAAAAAAAAACTCATTTGGTAACCGTTTATGTTTTTTCTTTTTGTCATAGTTTGATAAACGAGGGGTGATTTTAAAAACAAAAAAAAAAGACATTTTTGATTTCTATTTTTTGTTTTTCAACGAAAATGTTACCAAACAGGGCCTAACATTCAAGTTTACAATTCCTTCGATAACACTCCATCTATTGCATATCGTTTATCATTGAGGTAAATTAAAAAAAATATGTTGGAATAAGACAAATTTCTCACCTTCATCCTTTAGTAGTATGTGTCGACCAATTCATCGACAGAAATTAAGATTTTTCAAAGGCCTATGATTTTTTATATTTGGGATAATAGCACTTGGTTTATTAAAATATG
>CM042186.1:41228212-41239321 GCA_023539305.1 Ilex asprella | reverse complement strand
TTAAAACAATGCGATTCCAAGCAGTCCTGCTGTTAATAGACGGCTGACTGTGTATCACTTCACCTTTCCGTCAAAAGTGTCGTCGCCGGAACCGTCTATCTCAGGTTAACAAGTAACCCTGGTTAGTAATGGTTAGCCTCTCAGTCTCACGTCACGGACTGCACAACTCAGTCCAGTGCAAGGAGACAAGTCTAGAGAGAGAGTGTGCAGACTTAAAAGGAACAAATCAAGGCGTATATTAAGCTGCTTTCGGGATTCTGTGACGGCGTTTTCTCATTTCCTGGATTCGAGAGAGAGAGAGAGAGAGAGAGAGAGACAGGCACAAGCAAAAGCAAAACTGGTTTTCCGACTTAGAAGGGCGGTTTTGTATCGGTCGCAGAGCTGTTTTACGGCGGCGTTATAAAGTTGAAGCTTTTACTGAACCGTTAGAGCGGTTATATATCTTGATTGAGTATTTTTTGGGTTGTAATTGTATTTGTATTGTAATTATCACTGCAAATATATGCGGATAATGCAGTGAATTTTGGGGTGTGTAAACTTTGATTGATGAATTTAGAAGGTTCAATCATCTGAACGTGTGGCTTTAATTTAATTATGGCGAATCGAGGGTCGTTTTCGCAGCAGCAGCAGCAAAGCAATTTCTCACCTGAAGGTCAAATTGAACGGACTGACTGTTTATTTTCTTGCTTTTTCCCCTAACATACTGTGATCTTTGTTTTAATTTTCAATGTTTTTGATTTTTTGAAATTGTTTCTGTTTTGTGAAATTCTCAGTTTATGGAGGTGATGATCTGTATACGGAGCTATGGGAGGCTTGTGCAGGTCCATTGGTGGATGTTCCAAAAAACGGAGAGAGAGTTTACTATTTTCCACAGGGCCATATGGAACAAGTGAGTCTTTTCTCTTTGATTTGAAATTAGTGTTTGGTTTTATCTGTTTCTTTTTATGGGAATTTTGGTTTTTTTGGTCATGGTGTTTGAAATCTTGCCATTTTTACTATTTTTGGGATTTGGTAGTTAGAGGCATCAACAAATCAGGAACTGCATCAAAGTATTCCACTGTTCAATCTTCCTTCAAAGATTCTGTGTCGTGTTGTTCACATTCAGCTGCTGGTATGTTCCTCTGGGTTTCTTTTTGTTACTCTTTGTTAAGTTAATGTTTGGTTGCTGAGAAAGTGCGGGAAAGTTGCATGTTACGGGTTGTAGCTAATTGTTAGACCTAATAGTCTTAACAATGAAATTTTCTAGTCCTTGTATTAGGGAACTCTTAATACTAAACTACCAAGTAGTCCACTATCAAACACAGAAATATTTATTTAAATTGTAGTGTTTAATTTCCGAAGAATCGTTTTCCCTTGTAGGCAGAACAAGATACTGATGAGGTCTATGCACAAATTCATTTGATTCCAGAGTCAGATGTAAGTACTTTTCTTTCTCTTCGAATGTTGATGTTTCTGCATGCTCTAAGATTGCTCGCGAGCAACAGGCAAAATTTCTGTTGTGAGGTTTAAGTAATTCTTAAGTTATAATTATGTGAAATTATTTGTAGTCAACTGAGCCACGAAGTCTTGATTCATGCCCTCTTGAGCATCCAAGACCGACTGTCCACTCATTCTGTAAGGTTTTAACTGCCTCTGATACAAGCACTCATGGTGGCTTTTCTGTTCTTCGAAAACATGCTAATGACTGCCTCCCTTTGCTGGTAACGAACTTGTTATTCTATTTTTTCTATACTTCCTATACTACCATTGCAAGTTATTGATCCACTCTTGTTTGGACTACTTTTTGTTTTTCAGGACATGACCCAGCCCACACCAACCCAGGAATTAGTTGCCAAGGATCTTCATGGCGTTGAATGGCACTTTAAGCATATCTTTAGAGGTGATTTTTCCTTTTCCTTTACTGTCCTTGTGCTGCAATTATAAATTATGAAAAGTGGCATTTGTTGTTCAAATAGGAATCGACCAACATAAATGAACGACCGACAATAAATAGACATTTTGAGGGATTCAAAGGCGAATACTCTTTTTTTTTCAAGCCTAAAAATTTCCCTTTGACTAAAAATTTCAGGCCAACCACGGAGGCATTTGCTTACAACAGGATGGAGTACGTTTGTTACTTCTAAGAGATTAGTTGCCGGGGATACTTTTGTATTTCTTCGGTAATTTTCATGTCTATTTGCCTCTTCTCATCCTATTTTGAAGTTTCTGACTCCCATAGACTTTTTTGTGTTGACAATTATTTTTGATAATCTTATTTTTCTGTGTAATTGTTTATTACATCTTACTAAAAATAATTTGATATCTAGGGGGGAGAATGGGGAATTACGTGTTGGGGTTAGACACCTTACTCGTCAACAAAGCTCCATGCCATCGTCAGTGATTTCAAGTCAGAGCATGCACCTAGGAGTGCTCGCAACTGCATCTCATGCTGTAACTACCCAAACCCCTTTTGTTGTTTTCTACAAGCCGAGGTACTGTACATTAGTCCGTCTGATGAATTTGAAATGATATTTGTGTTGCAGAAATCTGACTGAATTAGTAATTTTTGTTATGGTTTCATTTTCAAAATTCAGGACGAGTCAGTTTATTATAGGGTTGAATAAATATCTAGAAACTGTTGACCATGGATTTGCAGTTGGCATGAGATTTAATATGCGATATGAAGGGGAAGATTCTCCAGAAAGAAGGTAGTGTAATATCCATAGGATGGTTTTAGAAAGTTGTGTGTAAAGTTGCTATAAAAATTCTTTTGATTGATCAGGTTTACAGGGACTATAGTCGGGGTTGAGGATGTTTCTTCCCAGTGGAAAGATTCTAAATGGCGATCATTAAAGGTTAATGTCCTTGACCATATATCTTCCATTTATTTGCAATTGTGGCAGAGAAGAAGAGTAACACCCTTTATTTTGCCCAGGTTCAATGGGATGAGCCCGCATCCATTGCAAGACCCGATAGGGTTTCTCCATGGGAGATAGAATCTGTTGCAGCTTCTGGTCCTACAAGCCTGGTTCTACCAGTGCCAGTGAAGAATAAAAGACCCCGACCACCAATTGAAATCCCAGTTCTTGGTGAGCTGATCGTCCCTTCGTTCTTTGAATGTTCTGGACATTGTCTAGTTGTATCATAATTTTTTTTTTTTCTGATTTTGTCTTCTGCCATCTGTGTTATAGATACTGCATCTTCAGCTGTCTGGCATTCCTCACATGATTCAATGTCTTCAGCTGTCTGGCATCCCTCCCATGATTCAACTAAATTAAGTGGTACTGACGACAGACAGAGGACCGAGAATCATATTCCAACTCCCATGAACTGCAGCCGCAACGGTATTTTGAGGATGCATGTGGAGGGAGGCTGGACATCCTCTTCCTATGTAACTGCTTCTCGAAAGATGAATATTGATGAAACTGAAGAGAGTAGAAGTGCTTCCGCTTGGTCTGTTCCCTCACACTATTCGACTCTGCACTCAATGAAGCAGAGCAATGACCTAATGCCTGACCTAGTTGAAGGAAGATCCGACACTGGTGCAAGCTTCCGATTGTTTGGAATCGACTTGAAAAGTCCTGCCATAGGTGCCCTTCTTGCTGAGAAGGATCCTTTAAAACTGGTCAGTGTATCCAATGTCACTGCTGAAGGAAATCTACTGAGTGCTGTGTCAGCTGTTGTTTCAGACCAAAATTCTGAGCTTTCAAAGGATTCCAAAGAACAGAAACTAGAACAGTTGCAGGTATCACCAAAGGAGGTTCAAAGCAAACAGAGTTGCTCTACTAGAAGTCGTACCAAGGTGAATGATAACTGGAAGGCAGAAATTAATTTCCTTTATTTTTTAATAATCAGTATTTGAGCTTTCTTTGCCCTTACAAGTTGTTAAGCCAACATTTTTGCATTGTCTGAGAAGGTTCAAATGCAAGGGGTTGCAGTGGGGCGTGCTGTGGACTTAACTGTGTTGAAAGGGTACAACGACCTTATTAGTGAACTAGAAAAGATGTTTGGAATCAAGGGAGAACTTTGTCCTCGGAGTAAATGGGAAATAGTATTTACAGATGACGAAGGTGATATGATGCTCATGGGTGATGATCCTTGGCCGTAAGTATTCTTACAGATTTGGTTATTTAGAACTATAAATGGGAAATTATCGTTTCATTTTTAATATCTTGATTTTCCATCAAGTTGATGTTTGTATTATTCTCTTGCAGGGAATTCTGTAACATGGTGAGAAGGATCCTCATTTGTTCAAGCCAAGATGTGACGAAAATGAGTGCAGAAACCAAGCTTCCTCTATTTACCGTAGACGGTGAGGGAACTACAATTAGTTTGGATGCTGTTCAAAACTAGTAATGTAACTTTTTCGTTTGTTTTTTTTGGAGGGGGGGTTGATGGATTGGGTTTCGGATTGGGCCATTGGCCAGAATGTTATAGATGAGTGAGGAGACAAGGGCTATCCGTCGCTCATTTTTAGAGCACTTCCAAACATTAGTCAGGTATGAAGAATGAAAACACTGAACTGTATTAGGGGAAATTCGTATTAATGGGTAGGATTAGAATCTGTGCATATCAGGGGTGTTTCTGTTGGCTGTTGATGAGTTGTTTTCATTTCCAATGCTTGTAAATATTTGTAGTTGTATTTGTAGCATTGTGTACTAAACTGATTTAATCAAGCAGTGGTACTTTCGTTGGTGCCTGGTTTTCACCATGGTTTCTCTTGTCCTATCTCCTTTTTGCTTGTTCTGGTCACTTAAATAGTTATCATGTAATCTCTCTATGATTAAGCTTTGAATGAGCATGCATGAACTTACATTTGCATCTTTGTGTTGAGTTTACTTTGACCTCTTACTGGTTTTTCGTTCCTCCAACTTTTCTTGATTCTTCAGCCAACCGATCCAAGTGGATCCCCTACAGTTAACGATGGCGTTATATGACAAAAAAGCAATGTTCTTTGGGTAAAAAATATTGACAATATTTGTTTACTCTCAGCACTAGTCATTAATTTACCTGTAGGTCCAATAAAAAAAAGTAAGATTCTATGCGTGAATTTGAACGTTTGCTTCAAATCAATTCTCTGGGGATGAATGTGAGTATTCACAAAGAATAAGTTTTTCAGATCTTGGCGGATGAATTTACAAATTTCTCAAGCCGACGTACCAGAGCATGAAAATTAGGGTGGATAACGTCGTTGATGAAGGAAGGGTTTCTCGTGATTATATCAATGATGAACAGGAATTCGAAGCCATCATGAGATGGACGGATGGATTTATACGTCAGGATTAGGAGTGTTAATCGAACCCTTGTCGAGCCTAATTTATACATAAACGAGCTGACTCGTTTAACTATTTACTCATAAACGAGCCTAAAATAGTGTTTAAATTCTGCTTGATTAACAGTTCTAACCTACATTGAGTGAATTCACTTTTTTTATGTGGTAGTTATTATATTACATGGAGAATTGATTATTTGAAGGAGTGAACTCTATTTTGCTTAATTATTGAATTATCATTAGACGGTTATATCACGTGATAATATTAACGTAATATAATCGTTACACTCAACATTTACTCTCTATAAATAGTAATCCTTTTTCTCATGAGAAATTTTTTATGCGGTTAACACATCATTTGTCAGTGTCAAGTGTCAAGTGGTGTATATAATCGATCAAAAGTAATACATTCTCAAAAAAAGTTATCATTCATTACTTTATTATATATTTTTTAAAAAAGAAATCAATTTGTCTCTAACATGACAATTTTTCATCAGGTATATACACACCACGTGACAATTTTCCAATATGTACGTTAGGATATTAGCCACTAGCTAGTTGAAACCTGATACGTCATGGTAGAGCCATATAAAGCAATAATTATTCATGGATGGTCCCCTGCATGCGCAGGTTCTGCTACAGAGTGCCAGAGACAGACGTCGCAGGTCACGCAATGCCAAACCTTGTTTATGTGTACCTCCACGCCCCTACAATTTTAAAGCCGGTGCCATAAACATGCTGATAAGGATTCTAACATGTGGGGTACAATTAAGGATCAAAATTTTATTTTAAAATAGTTAAAATGTTCGAAATGTTTTTGTTTTTATGGAGATTAAAACGAATCAATGATAGAATCGAAATTCTAATATTTCGAGTTATTTCATAATACTTTGAGATATTTTGTAATATTTCAATGCATTTTCACAATTATTTCGAAATATTTTAAGATATTTTGATAAATTCTTACCAATGTTTTAGAAAAATAATTTTTAAATTTTTTATTTTTTTATTTTATTTTCAAAACGGATTGAAACGTTTTTGTTTTTAAGATGATCGAAACAATGCACCGAATCGAAATTTTAATCCTTAGGTACAATACAAAAATCTAGCTACCACCTTCCAAAATTAGTAACACTACCACACCCATGGTGTACTATACCGAGTTGAGAAGATTTTATTTTTTTGATTGATAGGCTTTATTGAAGAATTTAATCTTCCTATTTTACATAGCGGAATTGAATACTTACCTCCTGTCATTGATGTTCAAGTTTAAATACAAGAAATCCAAATTTTCTATGAAGAGAATATTCAACGAATCCAACAATCCCAACAAACATGAATTCGTATCACAGCCTTGATCACAACACTCAAGAAAAAAATCCAAGAACAACCTCACAAATATGTACTGTATGGAGGTATATGAGAGAAGAGTTTCCTGCCTACATATATGATATTTGTATTCACATATGACTTGATGAAAAATCACATGCATGGATAATATATATAGGCAGGGACCCTTAATCAATATAGAAACTGTAAGTAACGTCCTTCCATCAAGGAGTTATAACTGTTCCATGATGGTCACTCCATCTGTTGATGGGAGTAGTGAGTAATTACCTTAACGTCAGTTACTCAAAAGACTTTGACTCAATAAATAAGATATATATTAAATATACATAATAGTTATTTATTAAAAAGATGATATGACATGTGGGCCATCTTAAGTTTTTAATTAGAGATAGAGTTCAATATTAATTAGACATAAAGTCCAACATTCTCCCACTTGGCAGACATGACACATCGGACAATTTGGGTAACCAATATTTGATACTGAATATAGCCATAAAATTAAATAACTACCCGAACTTTATTGAGAAAAATAATGCACGAATCAAAGTGGTTCTGCTATTTAAATGAACACCCCTTTCCTTGTATTACAATGCATCATCTTCTCTGAACCTTATGTGGTATCACTCCTTATGAATGACTTCTTACAAGTCATTCCGGGTCCTACAGTCCTAATGGACTATATACTAATCTCAATGGATAATATATCATAAACAATACATTATGTGCACAAAATAGTTAAAGTTTGCATTGATCATGATCAAATATTTACAAACCAAGAAGTCAACCATACAATGAGCCAACTAATTCCATGTTCTCTGCATGTTTCAAATATGTCTTAATTGAGAGCCCTTTAGTCATGGGATCTGCTAACATCAGATCTGTACTAATATGTTCAATAGATACTTCTTGTTCCTTGACTCTTTCTCTGACAATGAGATACTTAATGTCAATATATTTGGTTCGGCTTCCACTTTTATTATTCTTAGAAAAGAAAACAGCAGCCGAATTATCACAGTAAAGTCTTAATGGCTTAGATATAGAATCCATAATCTGGAGCCCTGTGATAAAATTTCCCAATCATTTTGTCGGTGATGTTGCTTCAAAGCACGCTATAAACTCTGCTTACATAGTAGATGATGCAACTATCGTCTGTTTGACACTTTCCCATGATATAGCACCTCATGCTAACATGAAAACATATCTCGAAGTAGATTTCTAGAATCCGAACAAAATTCGAGTCAAAATATCCAACCATTTCAAGATAGTGTACATGTTTATAAGTCAACATATAATCCTTGGTTCCTTGTAAATACCTCAAAACTTTCTTAGCTGCCTTCCAATGTTCCATTCCTGGATTGCTTTGGTACCTTCCAAACATCCCAACCGCAAATGCAATGTCAGGTCTTACACAAACCTGTGCATGCATCAAACTGCCAACAACAGATGCATAGGGAATGCTATTCATTTGTTCATTTTTCAAAGCATTTTTCGGACACTGGCTCAAACTGAATTTGTCACCCTTTACGATTGGAGCTGCATTAGGTGTGCATCATTCATTCTGAATTTCTCCAAAACCTTTTCAATGTAGGCTTTATGAGACAAGCCTAATTTTCTTTGAGTACTGTCTCTATGAATTTCTATGCCTATGACATAGGAGGTTTCACCCATATCCTTCGTCTCAAAATTTTGTGAAAGAAATTCTTTAGTTTTATGCAACAAACCCAAATCATTGGCTGCAAGTAAAATGTCATCAACATATAGGATTAAGAAAATATATTTACTCCCACTAACCTTAAGGTATATGCAATTATCCACAACATTCTCCTCAAAACCATATGAGGTAATAACATTATGAAACTTAAGATACCATTGACGGGAGGCTTGCTTTAGTCCATATATGGATTTTTTTAGCTTGCAAACCAAGTGACTATTTTCATCAGAACAAAATCCTTCAGGCTACTTCATGTACACTTCTTCATCAAGATCCCCATTTAAAAAGGTTGTTTTCACGTCCATTTGATGTAGCTCTAAATCGAAACGAGCTACTGATGTCATAATAATCCTAAACGAGTACTTTTTTGAAACTGAAGAGAATGTATTGTGATAATCAATGCATTCTATTTGAGTGAAGCCCTTAACTACAAGTCTGACCATATATCGTTCGACATAACCATTTGAGTCTTTATTGGTCTTATAGACCCACTTACAGCCAACGACCATGACTCTCTTAGGTAACTCAATAATTTTTCAAACTTGATTTTTAGTCATAGACTCCATCTCTTCTTTCATGGCCTCGTACCAAAAATGTAGATTTTTCTCCACTTATGGCATGTGAAAACGAGATTGGATCTTCCTTATGTCCAACATCAAAGTTAGACTCCAACAAGTACACGAAGTAATCATCAGAAATAGCTAGTCTTTTTACCCTTGAGAATCTTCTTACTTCTACAGTCTCATCCATATTTTGTGGGTTTGGAGCTGTAAACTCTATGTTGACTTGTTCCTCTTGAGGTGGTGGTACTTGAATATCATCTGAATTATCTTGAATGATAACCATCTTATCTTTATTCACGGGTATGGTATCCGAATCCCGTAATTCCTCCCACTCAATATTTCGAGGAATACTCCTACTAATGTCAACACCCTCAATAAATTTTGTATTTCTAACCTCAACAATTCTAGGTGTGTGTGATGGACAATAAAATTTATAACTTTTAGACTTTTCTGCATAGCCAATGAAATATCCACTGACTGTTCTTGGGTCCAATTTCTTTAATTGTGGATTATAAATCTTAACCTCAACTGGACAGCCCCATATGTGAAAATGTCCTAAACTGGGTTTCCATCCTTTCCATAACTCAAATGGAGTTTTGAAAATAGCTTTAGAGGGAACCTTGTTTAAGATATACACTGTTGTCTTCAAAGCTTCACTCCACAAAAATAAAGGAAGATTAGAGTTGCTTAGCATACTCCTTACCATGTCTATAAGGGTGTGATTTTGCCTTTTAGCCACACCATTTTGGTAAGGTGAACCTGGTATAGTATACTGAGCAACAATACCTTCATCCTTTAAATATTCAGCAAATAGACCAGGCCTTTGTCCCAAATTTGTGTACCTTCCATAATACTCTCCACCCCTATCTGACTGCACAATTTTAATTTCTTTTTCCAGTTGTTTCTCTACTTCCCGTTTGAATGTTTTAAAAGCATCCAATGCCTCAGATTTTTCAAACAGAAGGTAGAGATACATAAATCGTGTATGGTCATCAATAAATGAGGTAAAATATCTTTGACCATTTAAACAACGGGTAGGGAATGATCCACAGATATCAGTGTGTATGATTCCAAGTATTTCTTCACTCCTCTTGGCACCTTTACTAGTCTTGTTGGTTTGCTTTCCCTTTATGCAATCCACACAAGTACCAAAATCAGAAAAATCAAGAGCCTTTAAGACTCCATCATTAACCAATCTTTTAATTCTTTTCCATAGAGATATGTCCTAATCTTCTGTGCCATAACATAGAGGAATTCTCATCAATAATAGTCATTTTAGTGCCAATATCATCATGTCAGGTTAGGAGACTATGTTCAAAAATAAGATCCAAATTTAATTTGTACAAACCATCAACTAAGGTCCCATAACCAACCAAACTAGAGTTTTTGAACAAACGAAAGTTCAAACCAACAAAGCTGAATTCAAATCCTAAAGGTACTAATTTAGAAACAAAAATTAAGTTCTTAGAAAACGAAGGAACATAAAGAGTATTTTCAATATCCAAAACAAAGCCAGTTTCTAAAACAAGTCTAAAAGTTCCAACAGCCTTGACGTGCGAATGCATCCCATTTCCTGAATAGATGTCATGTTCACTTCTCATCGTTTTCCTTAGGTTGAGGAAGCTCTGCATGATATTGACAACATGAATTGTAGTACCCGAATCAATTCACCAAGTATTATGATGAGAATCAATTAAATTGGATTCGTAACACACAAGAGATATAAAATTACCTTTCTTCTCAAGCCATTTTTTATATTTCAAGCAATATTTCTTAAAGTGTCTCTTCTTCTTGCAAAAGAAGCAAACATCCTTATGACGATGTTTCTTGAATGACCCTTTGCCTTCTTTCTTCCATTTTAAGAATACTTTTGTATTTCTTTCCTTATCCACCTTTATGAGTGACCAGATGGGCACTCTCCAAATTTTCATGCTTAAGCCTCTCTTCTTCTTGAACACACATAGTCATAATTTCATTGATGAACCATTTTTCTTTGTGTGTGTTATAAAAGATCTTGAATGGTCCAAATTCTGCAGGAAGAGAGTTAAGTATGAATTGAACAAGGAATGACTCAGAGATCTCAACCTCAAGGGACTTAAGTTGAGCTGCAATGTCCCTCATTTCCATAATATGTTCACGCATACTCCTAGATTTGTTATGCTTCATGCCTAATAACTTGTTCATCAGGGTGCTGGCCAAGGCTTTATCTGAACTGACAAATTGCTCTTCAATAG
>CM042186.1:41202622-41220256 GCA_023539305.1 Ilex asprella | reverse complement strand
GCTAGCCTTTAGTAACTACTAGCAAGTCGTAATAATGATCCCCTTTAGACTGTTCATAAGTCTTACAACCATTACCTGTTAGCTTAATTTGCAACTCCTCCTACCTCTTCAAAATGTGAAACTGTAGAAATCAAACCCATTAGGCTACTAGTCTTCAGGTGAAAGTGTCTGTATCTAAAAGAAAGTGAATCACAAAATTGACTCACCACCCTAAGTAAAAAGGGTGGAAGGAAAGGATCCGACTGATTGAAAAAAGAAGTGAAACCTTACCAATGTTGAAACAGCTAACCCTTTACCTCATCTCCCATATGGATACTCGGACAGAGATAAAGATGGAGAGAGGGGTGGGGAGATTTACATTATACAAATGAACCAAAGAGATCAATCCTTCTATGTAAGTTAGCAGCACATTGTACCAAGATGTCCAAAATAATTGTTTGCCATTTTCAACATGCCTATCAAGCATTGATAACTGCATTACCAGATCATTTTTTATTCCCATAAGCCTCATTCCCTTTGATTTTCTTCTCATTATTTGGGTCTACGTTCGTGACCTCCCCTGTCGATAACTGAGCTAACAATCAAATTTTAATCAAAACTTCTAGACCCCACAAATGATACAAGGAAGAAGCTCAATAACCAAAGATGTTGGTATTATCATGCAGATAATTGTAACTACAGAATAAGTATCACATGCAAAATTTGAAATCTGCATCAGGACACAACTAAAAAAAGATGACAGTAAGTAAAAAACATCAAACAAAGTTGAATAATAAAAGCTCCAACATATTATGTAAAAAGGTGCATCTTAGGAGCCATCTGTATAATAAAGTACAAAGAGTTTCAAACCCCCAAACTTACAAAATCGTTCGAACATCTCAAGATCATTTCAAGATTGTTGATCCGACAAACCAAAAGCTCTCTAAAAATTTTCCAGCTATACACTCTCCAAAAGGCAGTACGACAATGTTTTCAAACTCAATGACTTTCCCCCCCACACATTTCTCTGTGTCTCCTAAACATAATGGAGTCTATTTTTATTTATCCAATCTATCTCTATATGATCCTAATTGGACTCTCTCTCTCTCTCTCTCTCACACATGTTTTAAACACACACTATCTCATCTCTTATATAACTATCTCTATCTCATACTCTCTCATCGCTCATATAACTCTCTATCTATCTATCTCACTCTCACTCATTAAAATTCTAATTACATGAATCTCTAACAAAAAAATAGTATAATTAACAATGATTATTTCTAACAAACTATAAGTTCATTAATTGGACTCTCTCCTATCTTACACGTTTTAAACACTCTCTCACCTCTCATATAACTCTCTA
Source organism: Ilex asprella (assembly GCA_023539305.1). NCBI lineage: Eukaryota > Viridiplantae > Streptophyta > Magnoliopsida > Aquifoliales > Aquifoliaceae > Ilex > Ilex asprella. The sequence goes on along the minus strand of CM042186.1, from coordinate 41,218,911 downwards.
TCTATTTCATACTCTCTCTATATATATCGATATCTTTATATCTATTTATATAATAAGGGACAAAGAGTTTTGAATTTTAGAGACAAGTAGAGGTCTAGATCATTTCAAGCCAAAACTGAGAAACATCCAAGGGAAGATTAACCCCAACATAAAAGATGGCTTGGATCATCTTGAAATTACTAATCCAATGAATCAAAATGAGTCTTAAAATATTTTTTCCTGCCTAAAACTTTCCATTTTGACTACTTCAATCACGCCTAAAATTAACCCTTAACCATTCAGATCATCTTAGAATTTTAATCCAAAGCACCAAATTCCCTCCCAAAAATCTAATTCTACCAATTCAATTTTTAATCCCCTTTATCACTCCTTTGACGACATACGTACGCCCTTAATCTCCTTCATCTCACTCTTCTCTACCCCAATCTTCCAACCTCTTCTCTCTTCTCTTTTTCTCTCCATATCTCTCTTCCCTATCCAGCAACACCCACTTTCTCCATTTTTCTTTCTCCCCCAATCTCCTATCTCTGTCAGCGACACTCTCATCCCTCCACCAGTGCCGCCAACTGTGCCACCTATCGAACACCGCCAACGACACAATCGAGCACCGCCACCTGATGACAACACCATCCCTTTTGGGTAACTCTTTGTCTCTTCTTCTCCCTGTCTCTCTAACTTTTCCTCTGTGTCTAGCAAACCACCATCAATGCCCATACACCCCCACAACCCCTACCCCTCTTTCTCTCACAACCCTAACCTCAATACTCAGGAAATAAATAAAATTATGATTGATTGCTTTTGAGTTTCAACGATTATTTGATTTCTGCCCTTTCTTACCATTGTGATTGAATATATTTGATTTTATGATTGATTTAGGTACAGGGTTAAAAGAATTAAGTATGGAATTAGAAAGAGTAACATGGATGTTAGTAATTCTAACAATTTGAAATTCTTGAACAGAGCTCACACAAATTATCTACCATTGGAGCATGGACAAATAGCAAGAAAGTAACTACAGAGGTTGAGCTAAAACAAATTGAGGTAATAAATCTTCTTTTATTTTCTAGCAAGGTATAATGAAATAGAAAAGACCTTAATATTGGATATGATTTTATTTTGACACTATCTATGCATGATGGGCCAGAGAAATTGGAAAAGAAGGCAGAATTTGTGGAGAAGATGAAAAACAATGATGTTGTCATCCACAAGTAAACAGAAGAAAAGGTAGTTCTTCATTATTTGCAACAGTATTTCCATTCAATTAAATAACTTTCTTGGGTTTGTCTATGTAATACAAAAAATAAGTGATTATTGGTTTTATTGAGCTATGTTTTAGGGAGAGAAAAAAGAAGTCATCTTTTACGAGATATAGACGAAGAGGAGTTTTGTTTCACAAAGGAAAAAGCTCACTAGAGAGAATTTAAAAGAATCATACTATTATTCATTGATTGGTCGTAGATACATATCTACCATTGTTCATTGATTAGTCATAGATACATATCTCCACCTTTGTAAAATGTATCAATGAAACAATTTTATGCTATTTTTTTAGTTTGTTGCTCCGAGTCCATTAGTTTAAACTGACTGTGATTTGTTCTATTTTTAATAGCCGAGAAGTCCTTATTTGTGCATTCTAACAATGTTGTAATTGTAGTATTGGTTTGTAGTAAATGGACTATCTTGTTTCACATTTTTGGATTTTCGTGAGTAATAAATAGATGAATTTATGGAAGATCTATCTATTGGTTTCCCATTTTATTTTTCTTTCTTTTTTAATTTTCCTTTCTTTTTGTTGTCGGGGTCATGGGCAATAGTTGATTAACGAATGGCGAACATGTGTTTTATTACAGTTATGGGAACTGAATCACTCTCACATCTTCCACCCATTTTTACAGAGTAAAAAAAAAACTGATCAATTGAAGATTGAAGAGAGTATCTTTGAAGGCATAGAAAGAGAAGTATAAGCTTTCTATCTTTCACACTACTCCTCTATTTATTGTCTTCAAATTTTTATTTATGATTTTCTATGTGTCATCATTTAATTTTATGGTAGTAGAATCATAAAAGTTTGTCTAAATTTCCGAACAAAATTTCATAGGTGGAGGTTGTGTTGGTGGTAATGGTTGTCTATAACAATTTTTTTTATTTTTTTATTTTTTGAAAATTTGAGTGTATCTCTTAGAATCTATAATTGGTGATTAATTTTACATTATTTTGCTTTCCCTATAAGGCTTATAAGTTTTGCTATTGGTTGTGATTATGTTTTTTTTAGTCATGATTTTTGTTGGGAAGGGTTAGAAGTGATGAGTTATGGTCACAACTCGGTAATGTTGGAAGGGATGTCTAAGAAATAGAAGAATTTGGTGGTGATGGCAACTTAGACCTTCACATAGAGATATTATTTAGACTAAACATTTTTTTGAGTAATACAGTGCTACAAGCACAACCAATTTATTACGATTTTTTTTTTGTTACATAATGCCTTCAGGTACGGACAATTGTTAATCCATCGATCTGTCCCAGTTTCTGCCGTCATATCCTGTCTGAGCTTCACTCGGGCAACTCCAAAATCAGTCACCTTAACTACCTAAAGTGCACAACATGATTAAAATCTTTTAGACATGCTTAAGTTACATCTCAACATCTTCACCAAACTCGAGTCACAGGCCTCAATGACATGAGCTCACTTGAACTTGAAATACACTACGAAGATATACAACATATATGGATTACAAAAATCATCAAATTCAATGTCAAGGAAAAATGTTTCCTGAACGTACTTTATACCTAGTGCACATACATTTCTAGCTGGGATACTTCAATTTCTTGAGCCAAAAAAGGCAAGATTCAGCTAGATAATTTTGAAGAGATATACATGGACAAAGGGAGCCAAAGGTTATGCATTGATACATGGCATGCAAATTGTAAGCAGCAAGATAATTTTGAAGAGAGATACATGGACCAAGGGAGCCAAAGGTTATGCATTAGTACATGGCATGCATTTTGTAAGAAATTTTTCTCCAGTTGCTGTATGGAATCCTTTAATTAATGTTCATAATTTCAGAGACAAACACGATACAACAAATAAATTGTAATAGCATTATATTTGACCAACATCAATTATTATTCCTTAATTTCAAGAAGAAAGGAAGATACAAGATTAAAAACCATGTAAATATCCCAAACTGATACATATTTGCCCTCTAACTAACATTAAAAATCCTTACTTACTGGGACATCTTTTTTTTTTCCTTGGGGATGGGGGGTGCGTCCATATATATTCATGTACTTTTGGGGTTGAAAGCCTCAAATTTTTCTTACTGTTTCACTGATATATAGTAAACTCTCCCATGTAGAAATTGAGGCAAATGAAATATAAGATATGACAAATTAATAGTCCAACACATAAATACAGGATTATAAAGATAAGATGTTCTTGGCATTATAGTAACAGAAAGAAAGAACATCATACTTCATTTTCATCCATCAGAAGATTCGCAGCCTTCAAGTCCCTGTGGATTATATTATTCTCGTGCAAGTAGTTCATTCTCTTTGATATATCGATTGCTACTTTTAGTAAAGATGGAAGCCTAAAAGACCCTTTGGCTTGTGTAGATAGCCATACACAATTCCACCAGACATATTTTGGAACAAAAAAAAAAGGAGGGGGGGAAGATAATATGCAAGTTGGAATCAAGCTAACCATAACAGCAACGTATCCACAAGAAACAAAGTAAAATCCTAAAGCAACAACTCTTCATGTGTGCATCACCAGAGTCATCGGTAAGATAATGGAAATTTACCTGTTACAATACACAAACTTGGAGGTTTGGTACAAGCACCTGTAAAATGTACAACATTCTTTTGTTGAACTTTCCTGCAAGTGCCAAAAAGAAGTCACTTGAGCCGAGATTTATGTTTCTAATGAGCAAAAGCTCAACCGTTGAACTACAGGCCCAAAACTAAGGCCTCAAAGAACTACTCAGAGAAACCAATGGAGCTGGGCCCGCACTATTTTTTCACGTGGAGGATTTTTAAGAACATCCAATTTGCATGACAATTGGATGAGAGAGAGAGATAATTAAACTCCTGCCGAGTACAAGGGACAAGATCCCGGTATACCTTCCCTAGGAAGGTGGTAGAACTGGACCCATATTTGATGTATCTGTCTTTGAAGGGCGGTGTGGTGCCGATGCATGCAGCATGCAGCATGCAAGTGAAAACAGAGGAGCAAGATCTGGCTACAAAAAGGGAGAAGCTCCAGCCTAATCCTTTCTTTTCTTGTCTTGCTATAGACCTAACCTTTGTGCATTTAACCTCACAATTGTAGGCCCTTCCTTCTACACCACACCAACCTCTCATTTTGCATTGGTACAGCACAAAACGTTCAAACGAATAACTAAAAAGTAAAATGCATTGATTAACACTATGACAAAACAACATTCGGACAGCAGATGTAGGTTGAATAGATCCTTAGAAGGCTATAACTAGTGCAGATAGTGCAGCTCAAGGCAACAGCGACAGAATTCCACAAACCTCATACTATACACTTCTTGTGCAAACTCTCTTTGCATGTCTGAACTTACACAATCAGACTACAGGAATTTGGTGGCTACTTCCTGCACACGGTATGTACCCTTGTATCTGAAACAAACAAAAGACACAGTTAACTGAACACCCATAATGGACCAACAGCTGTCTGCTTGAGTGGTATCTAATGACATCAATGAAACAAGGCTTTATGTATTGATTGGGACATGGATGCACATGTACTGCTTAATGTTCATAATGCAGTAATAAAATGTGCCTAGAATATTATAAACTTACAAGTCACCATATGATCTAGATGCAATTTTGCTCTGAAGTACCAAATATTGAGGATCGATTTCCCAGACATCAGTGTCATCACTAAGGATTGTCATATACTCAGGTTCACTTTTGATCCCCGAATGATCAGGAGATAATGAACATTGATTTGGCCAAGACTGCTTCTGCATAGCAACTCAAAATGTTTTAGTCACAAATCAATGCACCATGGCAAATTAGCATAAAGAAAGAACACGCATCAATGGACAACCTGAAAAAAATCCCCCAGGGGCAGCCAAAAAGAAGGTAACGGACAACACATGTAAAGGAACATGACATACTGAATATACCAATCATAACACGTCGGAGACAGTAATACAATGACATTGTATTCATTTTGTATTCGGATTCTCCATATTTTTTAGTATTATCTTCACTTCAGTCTCTAGCAGTAACACCTTAAATTTCAGAAGGTGGTTATGACACCAAAGAGGAAGTTCACAAGACCACAATTGGAGAGAATTGTTTTGTTCAATATGTACTGATTAAAATGATCAAGTAGAACAAGGCACATTTGTTGATTGTGCTCAGTTATTTTCCATGTTTACTCTATTTTAAACCTAGTATAAAGCATGAGGGTGAGAAAAGCATAGAGATTATATGCCACAGTTGCAAAATATTCCAAGAGAAAAAAAAAACACAGATAATTCAGTTGAAACACACTCTAAGAGAGCACAAAACTGAGGCTGTTTTCAACTTTATCTCACCAAGTGATCTCTTTTTCCACCTAAGAGTAGGGCTGTTAATCAAGACAAGCTTGAACACTATTTTAAGCTCGTTTAAGAGTAAATAGTTAAATGAGCCGGCTCGTTTATGTGTAAATTAAGCTCGACAAAGGCTCGATTAACACCCCTACCTAAGAGTAGGGTTTAAATAACTGATTTGTGGCAAGTGATTTCCAATCTATTGAATATAAGTTTGAAAGAATTCCCTCCAAAATTCCAAATGAAGCTTCATTAACTCCAGCCAGAAAAGCACAACTAATTAGGGCCTTCACATTGGATAAAATTCCCAACAAATACAAGGAGTATATAGAGAAATTTAAGAGTAAATTTCAATTGGACATTGAGTTTGGAAGAAAAACAAGGCAATCCATGAAACTTGTAAGATGGCATGGTGTGATCCCAATTGAAGCATTTAATTAAGAAATGATTTATATACCCTTGGTCGAACTCGGTGATTACCGAGTTTCAAAATTTTGTTGTTCTTGGTCTAAACCGACTAAAACAGATTCCTCCCGTCAGTAGCAACCCCAGCCAACTCCAACTATCCACCCCACCCACCTCCAATACCACCTAACATCATACAATTCCATATATATTTGCATATCTTTGATAATCTCACATTTCAGTGATTGAAGTTTCAAATCAAAAACCTGATGCATTGCCCATATATACACCCAATCAATAAAACTGGGAAAAATCCTAAGGACGTAGGTATGTCGAAAATGCTTTAAAACCTTAAATAATGGAATTTCAGGTTCTCTAAACTCTCAATGGTTGACCGGTTGTTGCTTCATCAACATCAGAATCTGTTACTTTTGTAAGTTGATTGTTATCAAAATGAAATAACCAGGTAGTCCATTCACCTAGCCACAATAGGCATCCCAAGAACAATTGACTTGCTTCAAATTTTGTTGAATTGCCTCCGTCAACAAAATTAGAGGGATGGGTGTTGACAGAATGGGCTGATTGTCGAATCATTGACGATTTGATTGTTTGATCAAAGAAAGTTTGACTGTTTAGTGTTTTGGTGGACGAAGGCATTGGGAAATTGGAAAGATAACAATATCAATTGACCATGTAATAAATCCAAAATAAATATTAGTTAGACATACATCAATACAATAATATCTAATCAACTAAAAAATGGAATAAATATTATTTAGAAACTACAGAAAAAACTCTGACTACAAACGGGGAGTTGGATGAAACCTCACACAATCACAACATATAAGAAAAACCAGAAGATATGGTTTGTTGTTCTCAAAAACTCTTTCGTCTACATGGAGTTAATGAGTAATGGCAGAGTTTGCTCCACATTTTAGCACTTCATGATATATCATTATTAGTTTCACCAATATAACACCAAAGTTTCCATCTGATGTATGCAATTTATCCTTCATTTGCTTTAGTATATGGAGAAGGAGAAGGAGAAGGAGAAGGAGAATAACTAGAAGAAGAAAAAGGAGAAGAAGGATAAGAAAAAGCAAGAGAAGGAGAAGGAGAAAGAAAAAGGAGGAAGAGAAAAAGAAAGGGAGAGAAGTCAAGAAGAAGCAAAAGGAGGAGTAAGAGAAGAAGAACATAGGGAGACGGAGGAGGAAAAGGAAAAATAGGAGGAGCAAAAGGAAGAGGAGAAGGAGAAAGAATAAGGCTGTGGAGAAGAAAAAGAACAGGGCTTTTCACACTTTACAACCCGAAAGAAGTTAAAATTTTCTCTTTGCACCTAAACTATCATTTTTCCCACATTGTACCCTCAATGTTCTGAATTGGTTGCATTGTGGCCCCTTAGGCCAACTGTCGTCTTTCTTCCAGTTAAATCTAGCTGCACATGTGAAGCACATGCTTTTGCCCATGGACAAAATTGCAAAAATACATAATGTTGGACCGGTACTCTTTGATGAAAGAATTGGATCTCCATGATGATTCAACCCCTAGTTTGAAATTGAATCCGCAACTCACTCACTGCGAGACTCAATATCAAGAAGCTCTTCCCGAGTTTGCCCAACTTCACTTGTTTGATACAACTCAGTTTATTCCCTCTGATTTCAATTTCACCGATGGCGGCTCATACCCACCATTAAACCACAATTCAAACATTGTTGACCTCTCAAATGATCTCCACTACTGACTCAATCAATGCCTCCGATCACCCACTGGAAAAATCCGTCGAGCGAGCTACTTTCTACTAGAACTAGAAAGTAGGTCTCCCGTCTCTCCTCACCGGGTCAACTTGCCCTACCACTACCTCTGAAATCATCAAAACCATTAAAGCCTACAAAACCTTCAACAATATCTCTCTTATCCACATATTCCCCAACTTCACCGCCAACAAAACCATCGACGGCTCGACTACCGTCCATGTCATCAACTTTGACATTGGAATTGGAGGCCACTACGTCTCTTTCATGAAACGGATCGCGGATAAAGTCGAGTCTCAAAAATCTAACCCACATGCTCTTCGGATCACAACTTTGGTTCACAAAGAGTACGCAATTCAATCACGATTGATTAGAGAAAACCTAATCCAATTTGCACATGAACTCAAAATCGAATTCAAGATCGATTTCGTTTTGATTTGAACATTTGAACACCTATCGTTCAAAGCCATCAAATTCATCGACGGTGAAAAGACTATATCGTGCACTTGTCTTGGGTGATTATTTGTTTTTACAACTAAGAAAACTACCACATTATGTGTTTTTTATAGTTTTGCCCATAGGCAAAATATGTTTTGTATGTGCAACGAGATTTAACGAGAAAAGAGACAATTGGTCTAAAGGGCCACATTGCAACCAATTTAAAATAATGAGGGTGCAAAGTGAGAATTTTAACATCTTTTGGGGTGCGTGTAAAAATTTCATATCGAAAACACGACAAACACTAGAAAAGAATCTATATATGTACAACACCATAATCACTAAATTGAAATTAACTTACATTTTGAAAAAAAAAATCAAATTAACTTCTGCCGTAATAAACCTAGTACTAAAACTATTTGACTGAGTTGAGAACATAAAAATCAATGTTCATTCCAATGAGTTGAGAGCATAAACAATACACCACAATCACTAAAATTCAACTAACTACAATGATAAAGATATAAACACATTATTCATAAAAAATCAAAAATGTATTTACATGAAAAAGATATAAACACACACCCAAAGAACAAACAAGAAAAGTGACTACTACTATGATTATATAAGTTGCACACAGAAAGTAGATTTTGGCACAAAAGAAGCATAACAAAGAAAAAATGCACATCTCCTAGGACCCATTAAACAACTTCCATGCATACCCATCAGTTAGATAAATAGCTACACAAATAGTAGCTTACTTCCAAATCTCTGCCAGAAAATAAATTTAGCCACCTCGTCTTCCCAACTCCTTCCACCACATACATCCCATAGATAATTAATATAAACTTATAGGCCTAAAAATCCCCAAATTTCGATGAATTATGCTTCTTAGAAATTAAAAAAAAAATGAAAGTTGCGTTTGTGTTCACATTCACCACACCATTCTTATAAACTCCCTAAAAACCTTCATCAAATCATCTTTAATTACCCCCCAACAATCTTGGAACAAAGCCATAGAAAATTGATCCATCCCAGGAGATTTATCTCTAGAAACTGAACAACATCTTTCATCTTTTCTCCACAAAAAGTCTCTCCAACAACCTAGATTTATCAACCCCAAAAGACTCTACTCCAGTGTTTTGAAACGCTCGCCTAGGCGAGAAGCGAGGTCCTATCGCCTTGAGCACCCAGGCAAAGCGAATGTGACTGAAGCGTGGAAGAAGCGGGAAAAACGAGCGCCTTAAGATTAAGCGAAAGACAAAAAAGCGAGCGCCTTAGTTATGCGAGGCGATGTTGTCTTGGATTGTTTTATTTTTATTGTGGGCCATTAGATTGGGATAATTGAAAAAAAAAATTATAAGATGCCCATACACCCAATTTCCCCCTTATCCCATAAATATAAAACCCAAAACCTAATTTTGCTCAGGATCAGACAATTGATTGTTGGCTGTTGTTGCTCCTCCTTCCTCTTTAATCAAAGACGATTGATTATTGGTTGCTGCTGCTCTTTCCTCGCTGGTCCACACATGGTTCAAAATCGCGGTATCGGTCATCAACTCGGAGGGCACTGATACACATCGGCCGGGGAGCCGTATCGGCCGATACGCTCAAAACACAAGATAGAAGCTACAAAAAAATTTTAAAAAATTATAGAAAATTCTAAAAATTTAAACATCATCATTTATGCATCATATGTCCACAACTACATCCAAAAACACATTAAATATAATTAAAATGAAACATAAAATTGCTACTGAAAATAATTATCATTATCAATGCTCAACGTAGGTATTTAAGAATATATTGAGCCATAATCATTGCCACACAGCAACAGCCAGGAAAAAAAAAACAGCCTGAAAAAAAAAAAACACAGCAGCTTAAAAAAAAAATAGCCTATTGAGAGATATAAGAGTCGAATCTTTGACTCCCAGGTTGGTAACTTACATCCCTACCACTTCACCTATTGCTTTTATATGACTATAAAGACAAATAAATATATTTTAAAGACTCAGTAAACACCCTGAAAAAAAAACAGCAGCCAAAAAAAAAGGAAAAAAAACGCAACCTATAAGAATCTAACATATGACTCTTAGGTTAGTAACATGAATCTCTATCACTTGACCTATTACTTTTATATTATTTTAAAGCCAAATATAAATATTTAAAGACTCGGTAAAAAAAAAAGCCCTCCTTTTTAAGTCGGCCTTTTCTTTTTCTCCACTTACCTGCAGAGTCGTCTGTGTTGTCAGTCACAACGATAGAGAGAGAGGGGGAGACAGAGTCACAAAGAGAACCACTCCTATCATCACAGCAACAGCGAAACTCACCACCACCGAGGAAGATCGTCACAGCAAAGGAGAAAGAAGAACTAAAGAAAAAACAAAAGAAGAAGATGCAGATTGCAGACCCTATTTGGTTTGATCTACAGGTATGTCGTAAATCCTTAGTCATCTTGTTTTTTATAGTTGAAAAATAGGAGTTTAGGTTACCAAATACTGATTTTTAGGCTTTTACAGATGTGAGTCTTGAATTTTATTCTTTGTCTCAGATTTAGGGAATTTTTTACTGGATTTTTGTCTTAGAACGATTCCGGTAGGAATTGTCTGAGTTAAACCGATTCCTTTGATTTCAGCCGAGACGGACGAGATATTGCCGAGATATCGGCAATATTAGTTCATTTAGTGATTTCAACGTTTCGTGTACCGTTATCGTAATGGTAGTAGCCGAGGCGGATACGACTCGGCCGACACCTTGAACCATGGGTCCACACACAAGCTTATCTCCTTCTCTTTTTCTTCTCTCTTCTTTTTCTCTTCTTCTCTGGTTCTTCTTCTTTTCTACTTCTTCTCTAATTGTTCTTCTTTCCTCTGGTTTTGGTTCTTCTTCTCGCTTCTGATTTTGATTTTTTTCTGCTTCTGTTTTTTCTTTCTGCTTCTGCTTCTGTTGTTTCTTTTTCCTGTTTCTTTTGATTGTTTGATGCTGAATTTTTTTTTGTTTCTATTTTTTTTTTCTACTTCTGCTTCTTTAATGATGAATGCTTATGATTCTGATTCTTTAATGTTGCTACTTCTTTAATGTTTGTATAGCTGATGATTCTGATTTTTTGTAATCCTGATGCTGAATGTTGTAATGTTGAATGCTAATAGTGCTGATTTTGTTGATAGTATTGCAATGCTGAATGTTGATAGTGTTGATTTTGTTGAATGCTGATAGTGTTGATTTTGCTCAATGTTGATAGTGCTGATTTTTGCTTGAATTGTGTGTTATGTTTTTAAATATTATGATTTTAGATATTATTAGTTTTTGTTTGAATTTAAATGTTTAAGTTATGACTGTTATTAAGATTTGAGATATTATTAGTGTTTGTTTTAATTTAAATGTTTATGGCTTTACTTGCATTTAAAAATTTAGTATATATAAAATTAGAACTTAGATGTTTAGAAGTAATTAAACTAAAATATTTACTTTTTTTTTTAACTGTTCGATTCGCTTTGGTAAAGCGTTTCACTTTGCTTCTCGGCTTTAGGAGCCTTGATCGCTTTGGTTCGCTTTATGCCTTAAATAACACTGCACCACTCCAACCCTAAAAAATTCAACCTCGACCCCTTTGAGCAAAATAAAGATCTTTAAAGTACTTAATAATTTCCTCCTCAATACTCTTTTCTTCCCAAATAACCAAACCATTGCCAATTCAAGTTTACTTATTAAGTTCTTTCACTTATAATGCTGATGTAGGGACTAAAGCATGATTCTCATACTATAAGTGACCACAGATTTGAGATGTAACATTCATAGCACTAAACTTACGATAGAAAGTATTGCTCTCACTTTATGGCTTCTGCAACTCTGTTTCAAATATAATATATAATAAACAAAAGTCCTCACATTTGAAAGATATCCTATTATACTTACCTCCAAAGCAACAGCCCCAAGAGCACCCATTTCACAATTTTCCAATTCTCTTCCAAAAATTCATGTATCATATCAAAGTCTTCAGTTCTGTCAGTTGGGATATCCTGAAACAAGCATATATGAAACTAAACAGATTATTGTAAAATACTCGCAGATTTCCAGCTTTTGTCAAAAAATATGATACCACGATCGACAAGATCTCCAATACTGAATACTGCATCAGCTTAAGGAATCTAATCATCCTTAGACAAGAAGAATAAGAAAAAAAGACGAAGTAGAAGAGAACGCATGCTTATGATGCCACAAAGCAAAGAGATAATAATCTTGAAGGATTTCATATCACATAACTATCAGTAGAGTACATTTGACAGATATAAAGTAAATAACATCAATTATAGGTATTCAGGCAATGATATCGTAGCTCCAGTGATACGGAAAAAAGAGTAAAAATTGTGCCAACAATAAAATGTAAAATGATGATGCCACATGATACTATTACTGTCACACCATAATTGATCTGTAGGACTCTCATTCCACATAAAATTAGATCATATTGAGCCCAAAGTTCAAATTGATGTTTACATTCAACTGTGGAATAAACAAGCAATCAGGATACAGACCTCAGGCAGCTTGTATTACGCGTTGATGTTCCAATGCAACCAAAACAAGATATGACGAGTAGAACTACACCAATAGCAATAAATACATATATGAACCTGCAAAGCCCAAAACATTCTATAAGTTCTCGAAATTATCATTCAATCAAACTTGCTACGCATCGAGCATAATTACCCAACTGATAACCCAAATGAATTTCTAAAAAATATGAACAATAACAATCGTTGGGCAGTGTTATGCAAAATGCTGTTTAACATAGACAGACTCGTGAGCATCATCCAACCAAGCTGCACGAACCCTTTTTCTTTGGGTTTACCACCACCACTGCCATAGCCGATAGAGAGAGGAGACGTGGGAGTTGATAAGTCCAAAGGTGGACTTGTAGGGAGAGAGGGGGTTACAAGGGTGTTTAGGTTTTCAGTTTTGACGAAGTGTCATTTTGTTCACTTAAAGTGGCTTAGGGCAATGAGAATTACTGCTCACAATGCTAATTTACTTAATACATGCAATCAATATAATTTTAAAAGAAGATGAAAGGATAAGAAGGATGTGATTGACTTTATAAAAATAAGTGAAGCTAAAATTGGAATTCAAAAAATTTTCATGTATCCTGACATTTATAAGCAATATATAGCATGATAAGTTGAAATAAACTACCCAGATGACCACGGATCGAACTACAAATTAAGCCTGTCCTCAACTTAGTTTTAGTTGAGGCAGAACTCGTCCATTTTTACCCGCTAATCAGCACTCTTAACACACACATCTAGGCGCACTCACATGCATTTGCTCTGTGCACATCAACACAGACATTACACTAAGAAGAGCCATATATAAAAACATCCTGGAAGACCATGTGTAAACTAAAAATAAACATAACAAGTCGTATAAATTGGTGCAGTACAATTTACAAGACCATCAGTAAAATACATGAACATCGGACAGAAAGAGAGATGGGTGACATAGAATACCTAGCTCTTATGTAATCCTCAAAACCAAGGCATCCACCATATATACATCTTTCCAAGGTTTTTATGTGAAACAGCTTCGGCAATCAAGCGACGAGCCTGCCCTTCAACAGCAAGTGGCAACGATGGTGCTGCACCAACACCAACAACAACTCCTTGCAACCGCGCTTCAATATTATTAATGGCTCGCTGCAATTTCAAACAGGGCAGTCTTTAGAAGGTATATAATTAAAAGTACGCCCCAGGCTCTCTCTTTAAATCAAAGCTAGAAAGAAAGTAAATTAAATCCAGCTTTAAAACAACTTAAGGGAAGGAACACCAAGTGTCTAGAGTCATTTAGGAGGCAATTATATTTCACTTATTTAAGCTGTCACCTATATTTCTTGCCATTTGAATGCATTTTCCAATTTCCATATAAGGAAATGTTGGTAAGTCGTAGAAATACAGAAGACACAATTTTTACGGCAAATTAAAAAAGAACCCTTTCAGTTTCTAATAGTTTCACTGACTGCCTGTTGGTTATGAAATTATACAGACGCCACAGTTCATAACAAATTCCCCCTTCCGTTAGTTAACAATCACAGTCCACAACGGAATTGGTTGGCATCAGTTTATATTTTTATCAAAACCCCAATCCACCCTTGGTCAAATCTACTCTCAAATGTCTTATTTCGGTAAGTTACTCTCAAATGTCAAGACCAAAAAGGTATGTGAAAAAAAAAGGAAAATAGAATGCTGAAACAAGAGTAAAAACTTAATAGAATTATACATAAAAAGGATAGTCATAAAAGGAAAGCTGAAGCAGCACTCCATCTCTGCCACCCTCACCACCGCCCCCTCATCACATCCAACCCTACCAACAAATCACCCAACTCAACACCCAATTTACCACCAAACCATTAAAAAAATCAGTCTCAAAATCCCATCACCAAATACATCCAATAAAAGACCCAAATCAACCATTATTTCAATACCGAATGCAACAACCCATTCAACACCACTGCAACCACCAAAATATGGTGCCTCACCACTAAACAGCACCAAAAACACATATGCACACACCATGATTATAGAAAGTGGAGAAAGAAAACCAAATCTAAGTCTTTTTTTTATTGGGGGAGCTGGTTTTTTTTGACAGGCCAAGCCAAATCCCAAAATCATAGCATGGCATGGTGGGTTTTAAGAGATTAGGGGTGATTGGCAACAGTGATGTGTTGTCCAACTATAGTGTGGGGGATGTTTGGTAACAAAGTTTGATTTAGGCAGGCTTTATTCTTATGTCTTGGTTTAAGATGAGGACGAACCTGGGAAACAAAAGTTTCATTAACAACCATCACCCAACATTAAGAAGGGGTGTCAGTGTGATTTCAAAAATAACAAGGGATGTCAGAAGGGGTCTCACTCTCATTGTAATTTGGTCATTTTATATTGAGCATTAGCAACTAGCAAAGCACTCCTCTATATGCTTTTCAACTCCCCATTATTAAATTAAGGTCATTTCTGAATTGTTTTGCGAAACTCAATAAATTATCCTTGAACTTCTAGTCGATCAAGGTGATTAACCTGTATGTGTAAACAAAGGAGAACAATGCAGATTCAAACCTGTGCGTGGGGGTTCTGAACTTCCACCCCACTGGACTTGTGAGATTTAGTCCATTCTACAAGAGGATCATGGATAAAAGTTTCAAGAACACTCATGAGAGTCTCTCTGTGCACCCTCAGTACTGAAAGTGTGATCTCGCAGACCCTCAAGAAGATTCCCTCGTACCCAGTAATGCCCAATCCATCTATCATGTTCTGCAAGACCCAGGATAATAATGTTTTCAGAAAGAAAAGCTAACAGAAATGCAAGAATACTAGAGAACTCAAAATAAAACTGGATGAATTGCAAAGCTCCACTACATATACTAATAAAACGATGTGTATAATTCTAGGGTTCAGTTTCAAGAGATCTGGTCACAACTTGTGATGCTCTTGCTTTTCTTACCTGTGTCAACCTGAAAGGCACCAGCTCAGGTTTCTCTAACTGCAAGCCCTTGTCAAATAAGCAACTGAAATCCACATGAACACAGTCCCCTGTCGTGGAATCAAAAAGAATGTTTTCACCATGGCGATCTCCAAGGCCCACAATATGCCCAACCATTGACCAAACTGCAGTAGTGTGAGCATAAGCAACTCGAGCCCTGAACCAAGCTGCTGGTTCAGAAAATGTGTTCAAGAACCATCTGTGGAAAGCTGGAGGGAACATTGGAAGGATTTTGTTCTTCAGCATTTCTTCTTCTGGCATTTTACCTTGGCATTGATCATAAATACGCTTAATCTGCGGATTTGTCTTCTGTCTATCGAACTTCCCACAGCTTACATAAATGTCTTGGAGTATATGTCGTAACCCACGAGTGTGGGGCACCCATTCTACCATACCACAGTCTTCTGTTAGTGGAATCACTGCAAAGGTGCGAAGGTAAAGTTTCCTCCTGCGGCTTTCAGGGCATTTTGATAATAAACGATTTATCATTGCATTGAATTCCATCATGCGAGCATCTTTCCTAAGATCATCCTTGGGTTTGCAGAGGAAGGGACGTTCAATGCCATCACTGCCCAAAAGAACAATCTGGAGATCAAAA
>CM042186.1:41174129-41202522 GCA_023539305.1 Ilex asprella | reverse complement strand
ACTGGCCCGCATGGAAGCACAACCTGATCAGATGATCAATCAAGGTGGCAAACTGAACAATCAAAGCATTGGAACCTCCCTGAGTGGACCCTCTCCATGCAGCTTGAATTATCTCCGAAGCAGCCTCCCTTCTAGAAGGAACGGTCGATTTTGAAACAGCAGCCATAATCCAAAGGGCTTGCTGCGGGTATTGTTGGACAACAGAGGTAATTATGAGTTTGACCAAACGGACGATTTCTTCATTTTGGTGGCAAATTCTAGAAACTAATTGAGGCAGGACTGTTAACCACTGATAGGTTGGCAAATCCTTTGAACACCCTCGCATAATGCTTAATAGCTGCAAAGGAAAAAGGAGGAAACAGTATAAATTAATACATAATTGAAGGGAAACATACCTGAATGTAGTTGGAAAATAAAAAGATCAAACAAGGAAGTTAACAGTAACTACACCTTCCCATGAACATTTTTCATGTCTTTATTCAATGAGCCACTCCTTTCATAAATGCTCCCAAAGTCAAACCACAAGGTTAACAACCTGGGAAGGGCTTGAAGGAGATTCTTGTGGCCCCTGTGGAGCCCCTTTGCATAAAATAACAGTACGTCAGAAAGGTAAGACCACTAGCGTTTCTCAGAATTTAAACTCGTTGAAGCAACAACAGTAGAAGCTGATGAAATCGTCCTGGGACCTAGCTTGAAGTTCTCTTCTTGCCGTTTCCAGGTTTCCTGGCATCAATAAGCACTTTATCACAATACTTGGCCATATAGAAGTACCCTTTCTCCCACTTGGGCTGCAGTTCCTTTACCCTTGAATAAAGACTGATCACATGTTCCTTCTGCTTTTGCCCAGTGTAGTGGATCCACCGCGAACATAAAAGTAGGGTTTTTGCAATATCTCAATTCTCATTCAGAGCTTGGGTATCACAAAGTGTACGTGGTGGGTTCAGAGGAACCAATGAAAGACTAATAATTGATGATATAGCAGCAGATCCTATAATCTCCACAGGAATGTTCAGGAGAGATTGTTGCAGTTCTGCAATGGCACCATCGGATCACCTAGTGTTCCACAAAAGCTTAGCCTTCTCCATGTGAACATTATGTGCACCACAAGCCTTGGCTTCAATAATTGCTCGATTAGCCGTCTCATAATGACCAGCTGAACGACACAATTTGGCATATTGTAGCCAGCAGCTCCCAACTTGAGCACTAAGACCACTGGCACTACCAACCAGTCTCCGGAAAGCCAAAAGCGGCTCCCTAGCCCACAGAGATGGCTGAGTAAATCTGAGACGGCTTTCCCAGTTTTCCATCATTTTTGAGAATCCTGGTTCGCCAAGATGGAGAGATTTCTCCAGAAAAGAATCTCCACCAAGGAGAGAGTAGAAGTCTTCGAGCTCCTGTAGCATATGAAGTTTTACGATAAATGGGTAAGCCCGCATGTAGGAATCCATGCCAGCGGCAGCCAAAGGAGCAATCAAAGCTTGTTTCGATAGTGCAATTTTCTCAGCAACAGAGAATTGGTCTCTCTTCATCATTGCTTGGAGAATCTTAGAAACATCCATGTCAAAGGAAGCATTACTCTCAGAGCTGCTACAGAGTAAACCTTCCTCATCAGCCCCATTGATATACTCATCCATCAAGTCCCACCTCCCAAGCCTCCATGCTGCCTGAACTCCTTGTGTGCACCATGTTTTTTTGTAATGAGGAATCCGAGATATTAAACCATCAACATGGGTAACCATGGCCTGCAAATGACACATGTTTAATAAACAATTAAGGACATCTGAATGCCTCTGAATTGAAGTGGGTTCCATCTGTAGAGCCTGCTCACAAGAAGTCAAAACTTCGGCCCAATTTCCTGCTTTCTTGTTTATTAAGAGCTGGTCTTGTAAACTATTAGTTTTACGTAAACATGCCAAACCAGATAAGCCATCAGGCTCATCCAATTCACTGTATATTTCCATTAAGAAAGAAACATCTCCATCCTCAAAGATGCCACTCCTCTCAGCTGCTGGGTTAAAAGATCCTGACCTTTCCCGCACGTAAGACTCAAAGTATAACAGAGACCTAGCATATGCCTGACACCTGAAAGATGCCCTAGCAAGGGTCACCTTTGGAATTGCAGCCAAAAGTTCTGAAACATATTTACACTGCATAAACACTTGATCTGAATCCACTGAAGAATTCATGCTATGATCCTTTAACTTGGAAGCATGTTGCTTAGCACTGGAAGATTGGAGAGATTGGGAAAGAGCAAGTTCTTGTTCAATATCATCCACCCATTGGCCAAGATTATCAAGAAGAGTGAACACAGCTTGTATGCACACTTCAGTTTGCCGGGAGCTGATTCCTTGAACGGTAGCTGCGCTATTCTCTGATGCTGCTGCCTCAAGAACAGATAAAATCTCCTCTGTTATACCATGCCGTGCCTCCTGAGTGCCATGGCAGACAGCATTCAAGACCAAATAAGGCAGTAGATACATTGCAGTTTGCATATCATGACGTACTATACCTCGACAAGCATTGAAAATACTAGCTCGAGAACCAGTAGCGTACACAATCAGCTTTTTGATCCAGAAGAATATCCATCTTCTAAACGACATAGAAGGTCGATATATAGGACCAGCAGATGCAAATTCTGCTACATTTGGAAGTTGAAATCTTGAGGTTAAGCAAGGGGCAATTATCTCTTTGACATAATTAGAAAAACGGTCCCACAATCTCTGACCCCTTCCATTCATTTCACTGCAGTCATCTGCGCACTTGGACCCAGATGCTGAGGCTTTCAAAGATTTTCTATCCTTAAGCATCTGAGATGTAGAAGCCGCAACATTCTCATCAAGTGATGCCTCGCAACCAGCGATCTTTAGAAGCTCCTGTATGGCCAATGCAGCTGAATCTTGGATAATAGTGTCTGGTGCAGCTCTAAAAGCCCTTGCCAGATGCTTATGGATCAACTCATAAATTAAATCATCATCTGAACACGCAATTTTGAACCGCTGGCTAGGAAACCCTTTTACCTTGGCAGGATCAACTGCACCAAGTGCTCCGAGGCAATTAGCACAAACCAACTTTAGCCGCTGTCCAACAGAAGTCCTTGATTCTTCTGCACACCCTCTAAGCAAGGATGTAATTAAAGAGCTCAAGACATCCATGTCTAAATCTCCTTTTCCAGTGACCACAGCTGTGACATCATCTCTTCTCAGCTTCAGCAGTTTGCTAAGCTCGCAAGCCACCGTATACCTAACATTCAGATTCTCATGGTTCAACCCCTTAACTACATCTCGCAGTTGATCCTTCAAAGTCATTAGTCCACGTGCTTCCTGTATGACTTTGTTCACTTCTGTTAGGGCAGGAATGCTGGGCAAAGGAGGGAACTCACAGATGTGCTCCATTAAGATGAGCCTGTTCTCAGATACAAGCTCTTCTAAGATTTCCACAATTTTAGCCAAGTGCAAAGAAGAGTTCTCGTTCTCATTCTCTCTCTCCAAGAAGGGTACAAGAGCAGCAAAAACTTGAGAAATCACATGTTTAGTGCTAGATGGTGACACCTTTGCTAATTGCTTAATGAAAATATGCAAGACAGCAAGCCCCACACTCTGAAGAGCTTCCTTACCTATCGCATGCATGAGAAGCACCATAAGTTTTGGGACATAAGTCGAAAGGTGAGAACCCATCATATTAATCAGCATCTCTATGCGTTTCATAGCATGTTTCTGCAGCGATGTATCATCTGTATGGTGCATTTTCCTATCAATGCTGTTATGTAGACCAACAAAATGATTCCTCAAAAAGCCTGGAAGATCTTCATTACCAGTCAAGATTCTTGCAACTTCTTTTATCATCTGAGGTACCCTTGTCAACCTGTAAGTAAAATATTAAACACCAAAGATAGCGGCAGTTAATGATATGAAATGTTCCACGTTGCAATCCATATTCAGAAGCCCAAGTCGATCAATTCTGTTTTCCACTGACCACAAGGAAAAAAAATAGTTCAATCAACTCGAGCGAAAAAAGAATTGATATTGATGAGCTAAAAGCTTTCAAACAAATGACCAATTTGTCAGCAACTAAAAATTCAAAGAAAAAGGTAAACAACAAATAAAAACAAAAACAACTAAGGGCACAAGTGGATGCACACACACTCTTCACACAATTATTGACACTGCATAGTTTGTGAAGCAAACAAAAAGGCAAACTCCTGTATGCGTACTTTATCAGAGATGCAAATCAGCCACACCAATATTCATGTCAACTACTTTCAAATTTAAATTTGTCATGGAGATCTGTTCCTTTTGCTCATCTCATTTGAATCATCTTCATCAATAAAGCATACAAGTTCATCCAGAAGCGCTGGTAATGCAGTTGCAAAAATTTCTTGGTTGTCAGATCCTGTCTGCTCATGGTAAAACTGCAAAGCAGAGTGCAATTCTCGCCCATTAGCTCGATGGAGAGCAAAAGCAAGCACTTTTGGTAGCAAATTAACTATCAGTTGCACCATATCTGTGTTCAGGCACTTGGCCAATTCATATAGGGTGATGACTGCTTGATCATTGTCCTGTTGAGTGGTCACGAGCTTTGGAAGAACAACAGGAATCATTCTCCTGGCGAGTTCTTCAATTTCAACACCAAGAACAGCCGCTGCAAACTCTTCGACCATTTTTGGTCGACCTGCAAGCCTCACAGAGAGATAATCATACAGTTCATTCCGAATCTGACCAACTTTTGAAAGGATTATTTCCAATCCTCCTTTAAAATGGAAAGAGCAAGACCTATGTATCAATCTTGATGCAGTCATTCTCACTGTCACAAGGGGATTATCAAGCTGATCAACCAATAAAATAAGAGAGAATAACAAAATCTGACTGCATAGATTGACTCCAATCATAATCTCTGCTGTGGCTTCAAGAAGAGTCTCAAATATCTCAGGGTCGCCAGTTGCTGCCAGAGCATGTTTCATTTTGTCCAAAAACTTCTCTTCTTTGCCTTTATTTGTTGCCTCCCCATCAAAAAACAAACAATTTAAAACAGGCTCCTCAAGGAAGAAACTAATCTGTGTGCTGAATGCTTCTCTTACAGCCTTCTTCCTGTGAAGGAGTAGGAAGTCAACACATTCTATCCATTCAGATCTTGTTTGAAGCAGAATATCGTTAGTCCCATGGACAAGGATCCGACCAAGTATTCCAACACAAGCGACTTGAACCTCTTCTGATGACTCATCATATAGGAACTTGAAGAAGACGGACTGTAGATGTACATAATCACAATCGAAACCTAAATTCATACGCTGAATGTCATGTGGATGCAGAATTATAGAGTATACACAACTGTTTACAACTTTTCTGTCACACTTCAAACACCAGAATCCTCGCAATATGTGTTCAACTGTCCAATTGTGTTTCTCACTCTCCTTCAAGAATATTTTGCATTCACTTTCGGACAAACCAGCCACACCATTACAAGATCCATAGAGGCATGCCAAATAACCAAGAGAGATGGGAATGATTTTCATAATTTTCTTGTTATTCTCTTTTCCCAAAAACCTGCAAGGAACAAGAACAAACCCCGATAAAACTTTTCTGTCCTGCCTCATTTATTCACCGGTTGAACAAGCTAATCTCTGTGAGAGAACGTTTGGCAGCAACTATTAATTCCAACATTTATAGTCCATGCAGTGGCATGGCAAAGAAATCTAGCGATAGTGGTTGCTATTGCATCTCCCACTAAGACATCTATGAAATTCTCGTATGCCAGCATGTAATTATAATAATGCTAGTTTATTAGCCTCCGTTTTCCCCAAGATGAAGCGAAAAAAGTAGCAAAAAGTTAAATGCCAATCCCTTCCCCCAAGATGAAAAAACAAAATAAAAAAACTCGAAAGTATAAGAAGTCTTTAAGGAACAAAAACAATACTGTAACGCATTCCACACAGCCTTGTCCCAACAATTACTGGTTAATCACAGAAAACACATTCTACAATTGTCCTTTAAATGAGAGTTGAGACCACACAAAAAAAATGGGATGAAATAAAAAGAAAACAGAAGTACTACTCACATGAACTCCATGTATGCTTTGTGAATGAAGAATTCTAATATTAGGCCCAAACCATCTACGATTGAAATCACAATGCCAATTATATACGTGTGTACGTTAATTCCTGTGTACGTTAATTCCTGTACATATATGACAGAAATTTATCAGTCACTTACTCCAGCCTTTTGAACATTTGTGGCAGCATACCAAAATCAGACCACAAGACAAGCACAGGCATAGAAATCACGGCTTCAATTCTGACTTCTTCTGCTTCATCATGAAGACCTAGATCCAGAACTTCAAGAACACTTCCACTTGGTGATATAGGTCCAATCTTGGACAGAACTTGGACAGAGAGACATTTTGCTTTCCATGGTGGATGGGGTTCAGTAAGTACAAGAGAATGGGTCCACGGAAGCTTTAGCACCAGCTGCATGAGATCTGCACCATCATCCTTACTTCTGAAAAGCTTACTCTCCTGGGGAAGGAAGCCTAAATGGAGGATGCAGTTCGCACAAGTCATGATCAATGGAATAACAGAAAAAATTATATGTCTAACAAACGAATAGAGAATAAACTAAAAGTCTCATTTGGAAACTTCCTAAAATGAAAAAAGAAAAATTAGAGAAAGGAGATTCTTTCAGCCATAGGAAGAAAAAAGAATCTAATATTTATTTGCACCAACTTCCAAATTAAAAAGCATATGACTCTCCCATATCAATACAGCTATACAACCACCCAGTACTGGAAAGCAGCACCCAGAAATTATAGAAAGAAATACATATTCATACAGAAAGACTGCAGGATACATAACAAACAGCATGAGACATGATAACCATTTCCTAGATGTATGTCAGCTATTTACAAAACAAAAACTTGATGATATCTTATGATGAAGACCAGGTTGGTCGGCTTACTTTCCACGAGCAATGCGATATGCATTGCTTCTAGAAAGATGCATAGATCAACTGTGATTGAAATTCCTTGCTTTGCCTGCAAAATGTAGTCCTCAATTATGCAGGGAAGAAAAAGTAAGTCATTAAGCAGTACAAAAATAACAATCCAACCTGCTCACATATCCAGGGAATCCATTCACACATCTGCCGGCGGATACAAAGTGATAGATTTGTAAATGGGTGTTCACAAAAAACAATGCAGAGCGTGCTAAGAGCTGATAAGGCCACTTCTGGCGCTAATGAATTATCTTTGTCACCAGGAGGTTTCAGAAGTTCAACAAACAAATGAAGCAATGAGCGCATATAATCAACATATTCTTTATTCCCTTCACAAGTAAATCTATAATTAAACCTGTTCACATCCTTAGGATTGGATTTAGAATCCATAGATTTTTCATCGACCTTCTGCCGCTTTATCTTGAAAGTGTATGCGTCCTGAACTGGTCTTTTCTCTCCAACTCCAAAGCTTTCATAACCAATTTCTCTTGAGATTGATAAACCTGTATTTCCATCATTGGCAATTCCTTCTCCTATAAGATCAGGACCAAGTATAGATAGAGCTACTTGAAAGCAATCTATCAATGGGAGGAAGGTTTTGGAGGAACAAAGCATAAATATAAGAGACTCAGGCCTCCAGACATGATGGGGACAACTTTTAGCAATTCGAACGTATGCACTGCACAATGCAGCCTGAAAAGGAGAAAAACAAATTGAAAATGGCATATCTCCACTGAAAAATTCAATCAATATTTCTGGCACATCAGATTATTCAAATGGATGCCATAAACAAGGTTCAATACAAATTAAGAATATGGATCAAAATAACCTTAAGTTCTGTACTTTTTGTTTTCTGTAACGCCCGAGGAAAGACATTAACTAAATCTGCAGCTGTCAACTTGACCACATCATCAAGACAACTGGAGTGCAGGACATGAAGGCATCTACCCATGGATGAATCATAAGTCGTATTTCTGCAATTTAAGGCTTGTATTAGCAACTTAAGAGAAAAGGGGCAAACAAGGTCAATTTTGATACCTAGAGTTTCATTTAAGATGAAGCTAAAGCTGCCGGACAACAACGGCATTCAATAACCTTTTTCACAGGTGGGGACCACTAACAATAATGGAGCCACCCACCATTAGTTTAGAAGGCAGGAGGTCAGGGGAAGAATTTATGTCAATATAACGTGAAATGCTCAAGGACTGAAATATGAATGCATCAAGCATTTAGTTTTACCATAGTCAGGGAAAGATTAAATGAAAGAGTTGCATTGGAATTGAGGACAATCAGTTATAATGATAGATTGTTACCAGTGGTGTCAGTTTGTTTCTTAAAACCTTATATGAGCAATGTAAAGTAGACAAAATTATTAGTGCAATCAAAACATCAAAAAAAAAATCTAGAAGCATGCTTTATAGACTAGGATGGTTTGTTGTGGCATAATGGAAACAAGAAGTTGAAAGGAATCGTTGGTTTAACAAAGCAATTGTCGATTTCTGATGAGTACCAATTGCAGGGCATAAGTTCCAACAATCTCAACTTCACTAATACAATGTTCTTATCTTCTTGTCCACTTTGGGATCAAATATTGAGTCTAATCGTCTCCCTACAACTTAGTTGACAGGCGAGTGGCATTTCCATAAGGTAAACAATCAAAACAAAATACACATCTGTCTCAACTTTTAGGACCCAAGTAAGAAAGCCCTGGCTAACCCCAGCTTTATTTCAAGTTAAACTTCTAACTTCTTCAATCCCACATGTAAAGGCCACTAACCAGGAACTCCTCAGATGGCCTGGAAGAATCAAGTTCACATGAGTTTTGCATTCTTACTTGATAATGGAATGCACCAAGCCAGAACCCTTGCCAATTCTTAAAGATAATTAGGATGATCCAAAACAAAGAAGAAAGAAAAAGAAAAGTAACTTCCAAAAAAAAATGTGTGCGCCATGCTTTGACTATCATCCTCACAATACGCGTGAATGTAGTAGCATAAATAAAATGAACTTCCAGAAGCTAAAGAAACCTACCAAAACTATAGGTAAAGTGAGGAAATATGATATGTCCCATGAACAGCAAAGTTATAACATTGACAAAAATAGCTACCAACTGACAACAGTAATTTCCAATCATCTAAGGACATACCTGAAAACTGGAAGTCCGTCCTTCTCTTCACTTAGTATAGTGGATATCGACTGAATCAATTTTCCACTAGGAACTATTTCATCATTCATGACTGCTTGGTCCGCTCCAATGATGCTTGCAAAATCAAAACATGCCTTCCCACAAAATTTAATTGTCAGAAAACCAAAATCAAATTCATGAATTTAAAAAAAAAAATATTTTCAAATAAAATAAACCAAAAGTTTGGAAGGAATTGTGCCAGCTTGTAATCAACCAACCATATGCAAATCAGCATCTCCATAGCACAACAGAGTGCATGCAGCCAAAACAGATGGAGCATTGATTAGTCCTTCAACATATAGAGTCCCTTCAATTAAACACTTAGAGAGAAGCTTAATAACCCAAGTAGCAAAAGGCTGCCACCTCTGTTTGCTTGTGAGGTTGATCAAAATACCATAGCCAGAGCCAGGTCTGTTACATGCTGGGAGATCACTAACGCCAGGATCACTGGAAAGTCCAGCAAAGGACTCACAGAAACACTTCAATGATACTTTGCTTGATTCCCTAGTGCTTACCTTGTGACAACAGGAAGCCACGTACAAAAGATCTGCGTGCAAGACAAAAGCAAGTTAACTTTTTTGGATTCTTCAAACCATGCCTATGAGATATATTATTAAGACAGATACCCTGGCAACACACCCAAAAATAAAATAAGAACCAACCATGATGAGAAAGCAAAAGCCAGGGCCACATTATTGCAATGAAAACAAATAAGAAATGAATGAAGAACCCACTTCTCTGTGAAATGATTTTTTTAGAACAAGAAGGGAAATAAAAACAACCAAGCCAAAACAAAAAGAATGACTAAGAAGTACCTTCAACAACCAACATGCAATCCATAAAGAACTGACGATAGGCATCTCGATCTCCTGTTCGGAGCAAGGATAAAAGGGTTCTGATTGTTTCAAAAATCACTCCATGTATAGAGCTGAAATAAAAAACATCAACATTCTAACAGATGGATTTTAAAAAAAAAACAAAGTTAAGATGTGTGAGCATGTATGTTACGAAGGAAAGGATTGAAGAAATAGGAAGATATGAAACCATAAATAAAAAGACAACGAATATCAACAATACCAAGAGGTGATGATTGACAGCATAGCATGCATAACTTCCCAATCATGGTTTGAATATTGTGCATATTGATATAAAACACTACGGAAAACCATTTTTCCTAGTAATAGCATTTTCTGCATAAGGTTCACGTAGCTTTAGTGAAGAAAAAATTTACATTATGGATTTAGGATTAAGTAACGGGTTGGGCATGCATAAAGATGCTGGCAGAGTTAAGTGTACATATTAATTTCTTGAACATTGTAACAAATGCAATCAGAAGATATTCGACTGTCTTAAACACGCCATATGTGTTATCTTACATGGCTCCGTTGCTATGACCAAGGCCAATTTCATACAAAATTAGTCAATTATTGGTAAAGTCATGATTGACCTCAATTTCAAGATATGTGATGACATCTATCAACTCTAAGAAATATGAATTATTCACTCAAATTTTTTAATATATTTATAGGAATATTCCCTCAAGTGATGTAAAAAAAGGAAAAGAAAATCCCCTAAAATATGTACCATGAACAACCGCCAAAGGTTTTCCATTCTTTCTTAGAAGTTAGTAATAGCTTTTCAATTTTTTCATAAATTTCCAGCACATTCATGTCCTCTTTTTTCTTCCCTGAGGAACTCAACAACCATTGACTTATAATTTACTAAAAACTCAATCTGGCCGAATAATGTAAACTGTGTTAAGCAAAGACTCCAATTCAATCAACTATGTTCCAATTGTGGCCAGTTCACAAAAAAAAAAAAAGGATGACAATCTAGACAGTTTTGCATCTGAATATATAGGATAACAATGTAACATTTGACTGAGAGACAGAAGGATATTCTGCAGCAATGCTTTGATCATCTTTGTCTGAGTTCTTCAGTTTAAATAGTCTTTAATCTTTCATAATGTTCATTATTAGATATAACACACAAACAGGCCCTAAGAAATTTATGAATATCAAGAGATCAAAAATATAAAAAAAATACAAAAAAAAAGTCCACTATATCCTTTTTCGCTCAGCAGAAGGGTTGTTACGCAAGATTGTTTGATCACAGATATTAAATAACGTCTAATAATAAAATTAGTAAACCTAAAGTAAAAACATAATTACACAGTACCTGTAAAGTCTCACATGCGTCAAAATATATTAGATTTCAAAAATCTCCAAACGATGAAAGAATTTTTTTTCAAAAGACATCGGACTTTCACATAACCAACCGAAAAATCATAAAATTTCACAAGTCGCCAAAACAACTTCTAGAGAATGACTGACCGGAATGCAGGTTCGGCAAAGAACGGTAATATGCGACCGATTATAGGGATAACTGCAGTGGCCTTGCCATGGTAGAAAACTCCAGGAAAGAACTTCGCTGTGTGAGTCAAAAGCCTTAATATCGCCTTAACTTCTCTCTCATTGGCTGCAAAATAGAGGAAAAACGAAAAAAGAGATTATAGTGTTCTATCATCATAATGTTGATTGAACATAAATTTTAGAGAGAGAAAAAATAAAGAAAGGGACCTGATGAAGAAGCGACGACGTAGGTGTCGAGAAGATTGGGAAGAACAGTACGAAATTTGACCTCCAGTGCATCGTCGTCTCGATTCGTCGGAGACGTTGATGATGAAGCAGCGATACGTTCACGAAGCTCGTGGACTAGACTTGAGATGTTCGTCATAGCATCTCTTTCCGTCTCTCTCACCGGCGCGCTCTCTCTGCTGCTTTCACCGCCTCACTCACTCACTTCACTTCCCTCTACTTTCGAAATAGGAAAGCTTCCTTTATATTGAGTTTTTGAGCGACCCTTGGGGCTTTGGTCCATCATTACTCGCCATATGCAATTAACAATTTCCCTTTTTATCCTTTTTCTTTTTTTAATTGTAAAGCAACGGTAAAATAAACATTTTCGCTGACGTATGCTGTACCTCCGATGCCAAGTAAAATTAATCTTCAACTTAAGTTAACTTACCTCAATATATATATATATATATATATCCTAATTATTTGGAATCAAATATATAAATTATATTTTTTTATTATATTCTATCAAGAACAGTAAAATTAATTCTCATAAGTTAAAAATTTGTACCAAAGCAATAATTTTAATAAATGATTGAAGGGAGAAAGATGCACTTTATTAATGTTTTTAGTCGTAAAAAAATGAAGGAAAATAAAAGATTGAGAGAGAATTACACTAGTGACTCTCAATTTTAATTGATGCATATGATTAGCAAGTGATTGGAGATATTCGAAATTTATTTTATATATTATGGATCTAATATAGTATTGCCTTAAAAGGTTTTTCATTACCAAAAAAAATAAAATAAAAGATGAAGATAGGACCGTCACAAATAATTTTGAGAGAGATCTAGTAGTGTGAATAGTTAAAAATGTTCCCCTTTGAGCTATCAAAGGATCAAATACTTCTTTTGGGTTAAGATTATGTCATTCTTGTGAATTACTTGCATTCTTTTCATCTACAAATAAAAAAAAAAGGCAATAAACCATTCCCCCCAAAAAAAGAGTCAAAATATTATTTATTTGAAATTCATTTTTTAACAACTTGATTTCCCTCAAACTACCCTTCTATAGTATTTCTTAGGCTTATGATTAAGAAACTCTTTCCATAAATAAATCAGTGTTTTTATAAAATACTAAAATACCATAAATGATATACCGTTCCAGATAATTATTTTATTTTCTCCAATTTTATTTTTTTCTTTGAACAACTCTCACAGCTTGTTTCTGTAGAGCTTCTGACCATTTTGCTGAGGCAAATGTGTTATGATTGCCTACTTGCATTACATTTTCTGTTGGGGAGGCCATGGCTGCTATTAGCAACACTAAGAGCAACTCCAAGAGAGGTGGCATATGGGGTGGCATATCCCATATGTCACCCCAAATTCAAAAATGTTTACACCAAAGGGAGTGACATATGGGGTTGAAAAATAGCATCAAGTGGGTTGGGGTGACATTTATGGCAACTCTGGAGAGAGAAAGTGAGAGATTGTAAATGGGTTAGTGAATATAGATCCGTTAGATGACTATAGATCCAACGATTCATATAAATTGATGAATACAAATATGAAAATGACACCCCATTTTGACACTTATCATTGGAGTAGATTTATAATTTAGTGGTGTCAAAACACTGTTTAATATTATAAAATGACATTTGACACCCAAAAAATGACAACTACCCTTAGAGATGTTCTAAATCAATGCATAACAATTGCAAGTCGTGTCCTGAATATGACTTAAACCTACCTACGAAAGGTATTAATAGTCGTTAATCATTGCCTTAGATTTTTTTCACTGTTAATTATTATTGTTATTACTACTACGATTATTATTCTTATTACTATTATTTTGTAATCATCGCTTATTTGTTATTATTACAAACGGTACTTATAATTCACCCTACTGAGAGTTCTCGAGTATTTCATGCTTTGTTTTGCATAAAGGGCAATAAGGCCTCCCATGTAAATGTTGAAGATTATTTTGTACCCCTGACTTATTGTAGAGTTTTCTAGTTGTATCTTGCAGCTGTATTGAAAGCAGACTTCCATTGACATGATACTAAGTCTCTCTCCTGCTACCCCCCCCCCCTTTTTCTCATCCCATAGGTACGATGAGGTACCCGTGCAAAAAGGGGCTGTCTTCTACTGAATCTCCTTCAAATCCTGAAACATTTTCACTTACAAGAGTTCTATCCACCAAAGAAATATGTAAATGCAGGACTTTATTCTATCTCAAGTGTATTGACATAAACATATTTGGAGTATTGTCCATTGATTGCATTCAATTTAAACCAGGGAAACGAGCAGTTTCGCCCCTTTGCTTTTCTAACAAGCGTTATGGGTCTCTTGTTAATAGATCAAATACTCCAAGTCGTAACAACAAACAGCGGGTAAGCATCAAAACCAGTTAGCATTTTGTAAGTAGATTCTGCTTTTGAAATATAGTAGAGAACTAACGTTGAAGTTGCTATAGAATTCTGAACATAATTTGAGGAGCACATACTAGTTAGAGGCTTTAATTCGAGGCTGCTTACCCCTGTTCTTATCTAATCAGTTCCCATCGGAGCCTCAAAGATCAGTTTCCATGTGCATTCATCCAGAAAGCAACAGGAAAAAAGAGATTCAACCATATTCCAACAGAAGTAAAAGTTTCTTCAAGAAAGGAAGATGTACCATACTGGTATCAGGATGGCTACTGAGAAGGCGAACAAGACATGATTCGGAGTGGAAGGCTGAGAACATCCTTTTGACACTGTTTTCTTGTTTTTCAAATTCTACATGCCATACTCCAATTCATAGCTAATTGAGCATTGGAAATCAAATGCTTGTATCCGTGGTTGAAATTTGCTCATAACCTTGATGCTGTCAGGTTCGAATCTGTGAGCAATCTTTTTACAAATAATGCCAAATGTTTCTGTACTCACACTCCACCCCGACCCCATCAATGAGGACTAAATTGGATGCCTGCAGATGTGCGTGAAACAAAATTGTTGGCTTTTATAGAACTCTCTACTGAGACAAGAAACAAGATGGTCCTCAAAGTTTGATGGTATAGTAGACACATAAAAGGAAAAGAATATGATGTGGCCTTTGTTCAAAATCCAAGATCAAAACATGGAAACTCATCCATTTTTCTCGTGCCTGTGGGCTCCTTGCAACTCTTCCTTTCACTGTCACAAGGATCAGGAGCTTCATGACATGTATCACTAATTTCCATGTTATCTGCACAAGGCTGCACCAAAAATAATCAGAACCCTGAAAATTTTCACAAACGTTGAAGGGTAAAGGAGAGGGAGGCATTCCATCACTTTGCAACATAATCAACTAGTTCTTTTAAGATGGATAAATGACATCCAACTATGATATTGCATGAAACATCACCAATGTGTTATTTCATACGCTTTCAACTTGGCTTGGCTCCATAAATGCCATTTCTCTGCAGGATTCATCTAATCTAACAGCTCCATTTTTTCTCATTGAACTCCTCTCTTTTTGCTTTTTTGTTTCATTTCTTCTTTCTTACACCTATTCTTTCGGTTTTCCTTTTTGATGTTTGTTTTGGTGTTGGGGAGGGGTTTTTTGTGGTTTGGGGCTGAATCCTTCTTTACTTTATATCTGCTATTGACAACATAAAATAATGAAATTCGTTGAATGATGTGCTTAAACATCAAGCAAGAATGGTAGACCTGGGGGAAGTTTCCGGGTTTCACTTTGTTTGATAACTGACTGGTACTAAAGCCAGATTTCCCTGCAGATATTACTGTTTGTCAGAATCCCTGGCTAGTTGCACACTGGATCATAGAATTTGGAAAGACTAACCAGATATTATAAGAGCATGTAATTGAGGTAAAACTTGCCTTTGGAAGGCATTAAATCAGGGTAATCCCTTTTTTCTGCAATTCCATTTGACATATCTTGCAGCACTGATGCAGTTGGCGGTGGGCCCTCAGAATCCAATTTAAGAGCATCCCAAACTTGAGCCTCCACAACAGGAGAATTTGGCCTTGTCCTACTTCTATCAAACTCGATGCACACTACATCATTAACCATGAGTCCTGAGATCTCTGATTCTCCTGATCTGGAATAAGTCATTACACAAGTCCAAATATTAGTCAGAGCAGTCTTACATAACATATATATGCCTACAATAAATCAAAGGAACGTGTGCCGCAGTACAGAATTGCTTTTTCACCTAAAAAGTGATGTCACTCTCAGAATCTATGTAAGGGATATTTTTATTTCTATGTAGAAATCACCAAAAAATATTAATAAATAGAAGCGCTTGGTTTATTGTCTCATGAGTTCTGACCAATGGATCCTGGAATTCAGTAAGTTTGAGCACTCTTGGCAAGGGACACATGCACTTGTAACATGAAAATAGTTCAAACGTAGAAGGAAGAAATTTAGTCTCCCAACCTGAAAGATACCCCTTTTCTCTCGGTGAATTCAAGCATGTGAATTAACATTTCTCCATGCAATTAATATTGTCAAAAATTACTTCAACATAGCACATCAAGTATATACATACCCCAGAGAGAAGCTGGATGAAATAAAAAAATTCGGTTGTGAGTCTTCTCTGTTGTTAGAATCTGCTGACTTGGTGATCTCAACCGAAGGATCATTGTCAACAGCTTTGGATTTTGAAATCTCACCACTGTAGTTGTGCGTAGCAGTAAATTCTTCATCACAGTCCTCTATGGCACTTCTCTTATGATAGGAGTCTTGCACAGCTTGTTCCTCTACCTGATTTTGAATTTCAGAATGAAAAAAACCTGAAGATTGTGAAGCATGGAGCTTCTCTAGAGATGCCCTCTCCATATTGCCAAAACGCTCCTGAATCATAGGTTTCTTGAGAATGGACAAAATTTCAAGCGCTGGCGAATCAGAAGCCAAATTCTCAAAAATTAATATGAGTGCAACAGAGCTTAAGTACATGAAAAGATGAATGTCAACAAGAAGTTTTCCAGAACAAACCCCTCCCCCTAAAGGAACAAAAAGAAAAAGTGTTAGATATAATCTGAGTTTTGTAGCTTGATGTACTCAATTTGAGTCTCCATCACAAAATAAGATATCTTCAGAAAAGTCCTTGATACAATCATACATTATGCAATGGATCAGTGATTTAAATGGTAAAACTGCTACAGCAGGCGCCAGAAACATGATGTGTAAGATCAAATACTGCTTTTTCAGGCTGTCCTCAGAAAAAATAAACGTAATCCAGGAAAAGCACAACATAGTTAGGAAATAGAAAAGCAAGTAGATGTATAATTGTATAAATGGACACTCTGTCTCGTGGACATTGAAAACATATGAAAACAGAGTAAAGGATAGAAAAAAGAAAGGAAATTAAATTAAATCAACTCTAAATATCCTCTTAATACATAAAGAGACCACCAAATTTAAGAGAAGCGATAAATTCACTTCTTTCAATTTGTGTATACACATATCTAACTGGTAATTGATGTTCATCTGGCTAAATCATCTAAAAAAGTTCATACAAAATAAACAAATAAGTCAAAAACTTCAAAGCCAACCACCCTAAAACCATCATCATAAACCTGGAAACCTTACTGTGAGACAACTACATAAATGAGATCTTGATACCCGATAACATTGAAGATAAGTGATTAGTGGCTGCTTCGAACCAGAAATAAATTTCAAAGAAAATGTGTATCTTAAATATGTTTTGGGAGCCAACTTTATACTCAGAGTTCCCCAAGTACAATGGCATGCCCGGAGTACCTCTAATTTTGTAGAATAAACCTCTAACATGACACTTCAAGGTTCATCCTTCACTCGTAAGGCATATATCTTTTATTTCTTTTAGAAATATAATGTTTCAGAAACTGCGGCGTCAGTGTTTTGGCACAAACTAATGAAAACAATCCCCAATAGTGACTAATAGACACCCATAGTCTTAAGTTAGGACCCTATAAGCTCAACATATTAGAGCTTACTAAATGTAACAAATATAAAAGTTTTTACAAGTACAAAGGCGAGGAGTTTGTAACAAATATAAAGTTCTTTACTACTATGTAGATCATTTGGATGGAAAAAAATGCAAGGATTTTTTAGGATAAAGGCGAGGAGTTTGAAAGGATATGTAAAGATTGTATTTTTTGGCTTCTTTTTGGGCCTTTGTGACTAAAGAGTTTGAAGATATTCCTCTCTTTTGTATTACTACTAGCTAGAAAACTTCATGTGGATTATAGCTTGCTTTTCTTTATGTTTCTATTAATCAATCATTGTGTTGGACGACTTGTCCACCTTTGATTAGGTTATCACCTTTGTATTGCCTTTTTGGCTTTTTTATCAATGACATCTTGTTTCTTATCAACAAAAGAAAGCAAACAAAGATAATTGTTTTCGGAAGACTGCTGATGAATTGTCTTACATATAAGTAATTATCAGGGTCAGGCCTGTTCCCAGCAATTTATGTTACTAATATACTGCACTCAGTGGGGTATATCAACAAATTACTGGTAGCCATGTAAAGGCAACTGCCGTTTCAGGGTAAGAGGTGGCGTAAAGGTTTGTTTGAAGGTTCTTTCTTGCTTAATTTGATATTGTCAAACTAAAACTTCTAACCTTTGAGTCATTATCTTTCCATCAAGAAGCATTGTCTCGAGGTTCTCCCACACATCCAAGTCAATACACTTACAGAAGGAAAGATCAGTCGAACCAAATAAAAAGGTAAAAACAAGAGAATAAAGGAAAGCACAAGAAAAACCTCTATTATGATGTATTGCTTACAAAAAAAAAAAGGTATTAGAGATGAAGAAGCTACATCATGATTAGCTATGGAAAATTCAGAATGCTTCTCTCATGGACACAAGGGTGAAAAGTGAAAAACCATTCACCATTTGCTATATTAACGCCTTCACTTACATTTATATGCAGAGATTCGGTAAGTTTGATAGCAGAGAAAATATAAACCACACATAAAAGGGGAAAAGAAATCAAAAAGGCCAAAATTATAGGAATTGTAGAGCTCCAACAATGTTTGTCACAGCATGTGACAGCTGACTTACCATCTCGCAAAGGCTGCTTTGCGGGGACTCTTCTGCTAAATTTGATTTTGTCGGTCCCGTAGCTTCTAAAGTTTGAATCCACATGTTTTAACGGGGAAGCATTCTTCTGAGGCTCTCCTAAAACATCCGAGTCAAAACATTCACAGAAGGGAAGTTCAGGAACCTATGAAAGAAACAAATAAGATGATACGAGAGCAAAAGAAGCACCCACAAACTCAACCACATACCCTGATGATGTAACAAAAATAATGGAGAAGCCACATCGTAACTTTTACATAAAATGTAAGAGAGTAGATGACAACAAAAAAATGCATCTTCGAGCAAAACTTTACCTTTATGACTCGTCCGTGGCTCACCAACCTCCACCAAATAATTTGGCAGTTTTAATGCACTTCCAGTAGTCACATCTTCTGATAACTTGAGGAATTTGCGACTCAAAATGGTCCCATCTTCAGTCAATAGAGTAACCTGATAGTTATAGAATCAGCCAATACAACAGAAAAGTGAAATTCACAAAATTAGAAAAAAATCACAGCAGGAGCTGAAATTTAACTGCTAGTAAAAGTATGGAGCTTGCAGAGAGCATTCAAAAAGAACATGATATCTAATTCCATTTCATTGTTTGTAAAAATATTTATGTAAGTTTATAACTTTCAGGAACAGATATGTTTGCTGGTGATTAGAAAATCAGCCTCTCACCTTTATGTCAATTCCCTGCAGTTTTAATGGAGTTACTCCATGTAAATGATGAATTGCTTGACGGTGTTGCCAGGTTATTAACCAGACATCTTACTAAGTCCTTTCTTGTTAACACAACATATATGGAAAGGAGGGGATTCCATAAGCATAAAATCTCCAGGATACAAAGGCCAAGCGACAAATTCAAGTACTGAGGAATATACCACAAAAGTAGTTCTACATCACATGCCAAGCACTTATCAAACTCAAAAGGCTGGTTGAAAAAGTTTCATACTAAGGGCAGATATATAGATATATTAGAATCGATATCACTGTAATAAATGCCAAAGATCAGGTATTTATTATTTATGGAAAAATACAGTGGAGACCTCTTCCCAAATAATAAGAAGCCAGAATGAATCTGCAAAAGAACAAACATAAAACCTAAATGAAATAGCTTCTCTGAGAAAGGTAACATATCTATTTTGCTACTTGAAACCGACAGAGAGCCTCTGCTTGAAGCGCTTGAAGCAAGACCTAAATGTTTTATCAAGTTTCTTGGAACTTATAACTTGGAAGCAATAGTGTTTCATGGCATATACAATTCATATGAATTTATTGGTACTACTGTGTACCAATTACACCAGACTGTAGAGTCATTCATAAGCAACCATTCAAATTGAAAGAAAATGAGCATTAATTTGGTATAAAATAACATTTTCTAACATACCACCGATCAAGATCAGATATCATCTATAACAACCCATTATAGATGATGGATATCAGTAAAAATACAACCAGATACATAGCATATCATCTTATAATTAAAAATAGTAGATGCAACAAATAAATTATAGATATAAGCTCTTCAAAAGCACGCCTCTACTATTCAAAAATGAAGTTCATGGTATATAGTGCTGGCATTCTAAAAAAACCTTCAAATAAATCAACTGAGTCATTACCAGATTACGCACAAAGATGACTGACATAATCATTTAAGCAGGAAGCAGAATGAACATAAAAACTGACCTGCTTTTGGTAGGAACCACAAAGTGCAAGTCCAAGGATACCGTTGTGGTACTTCTTGCTTTTCTGAGTTATATGGCTCGTGTACATAGCATCCCATTCTGCATTGTAGAAGGGGTGAAAAGAATAATAGAGGGATAAATCTCAGAAGATGACCGAACGACATCTTTGTAAGCTCTATAAAGAAAGGTAATACCAATGTCTCCTCTATTTTTCCTTGTTTGGGCTACACTTAAAGAACTGGAAGTTGGAACCATCTTAGACTCAGATAGAGAACATAAATTGTGTTTAAAGTTCATGCTTGTTAGGGAAACAAAGAGCTAAGAGTGTTCCATGCAAGTTCCAACCAACTTGGAAGATGTACTCCAAACTAAAACCAGATCATATTCTTCCACACAATTCTCCATTTTTTTCTGTAGAAAAGGTGCATTATTATGTTTCCCATGTGAGTCAACGATACTAGTTTGTAACTGGAAATGCTATATAAATTATATGAAATGATGGCACCATCTTCGGAATACTTGCTGCTTATTAAACCAAAAGAAGGCATATGTCCATGCAAGACGTAAGGAAGAGAGCACTTGACACAAACTTAAGACAATACTTATCAGTCCCAAATAATAGCTTCAACAATAGTCAACTTACAGCATAAGGGATCAGAACGGAAGTACTACACACAGCTGATTCATTAATAAGAATAAGGCAGTATAATATTCAATAACTAAACAATTTATATAACAACCACCGAGACAAATGCAATTCTACTGACCCCTTACTGAGGAAAGTAGTTTATTGCCATGTTAATTTTAAAACAAACGGAAAAAATATTTGTGGGGGGTTGGAAGAAGAAAGCATGGAATGCACCATAGTGATATCAAATAAAGTACTAATCAATAGTCGTTAGTTAAACAGTCTTTTGCTTGAACAGTGCACTGACAAGAAGATGCTTCATACAATAGCTAGACACGCAGAGGCAAACATACCAACAACAGGAGAGCCATTGTGGGCCTCGACTTCTTGTTCGTGCAGTGTTCCTCTATTTCCAACTACCCTGCAGTTTCTTTCAGGAGCTTTCAAGTCCATTGAAGATTTATGGATCTCTTCAGTCTCTCCAATGTCCACCAAGTGAGCATCAAATGCTAATGATTCACCAGACCTAATTATTTCATCCTTTTTAAGAAACCTGCTATCTAAGAGTGTCCTGGTTGCATCGTACAGCATGATCTGAACAGTGATACAAAAAAAGGAATTTGAGGATCAATGTGCTTTTGTATTAACAATCACAACAGCAGTAAGAAATGAGTCAACACAAAAAATGTTCAAACTTTACTAGGT
This sequence comes from Ilex asprella, assembly GCA_023539305.1. Lineage (NCBI taxonomy): Eukaryota > Viridiplantae > Streptophyta > Magnoliopsida > Aquifoliales > Aquifoliaceae > Ilex > Ilex asprella. The sequence goes on along the minus strand of CM042186.1, from coordinate 41,180,706 downwards.
AATAACATCTCTACTGACTAGGTTGGCAGAGGAAAAAAATGTGTTCATTGCATGCAACAATCACCATAATGTCATCGGTAGTACTGAAGGGCCCAACAGCATGGCTATAAACAAGCAGTGCAAACATGTCATTCCTGATAATCCCCTGAAACATTCTCCTTAAAAGTCCTAAATTTCAGGCAAAAGAACTCCAATTTCAAAAACTAGCTCCAAAGGTTTGGCGGTTCGTTATAGACCTCCAAACAAAAAAAATAAGGACAGAAAATAATACGGGGGAGTCTGTAATGCCTGAAATCAAGAATAGTCTAATAAGTGGTCAATAACCTTTACTTTTATAACAACTTTCCTCTTTTTCCTAAAGTAATCTCTCTAATTTATAGAGTTCAAATACATCTTTACTTCTTATTGTGAAAACAGGTATGGCCATCTCCCTACATAAGATGTTTTCATTTACAATTTTTAACTGTTCCAAAATTTCAAAATTAAGGTCAAATTATTTATCTCTTCCCATGTTCTCTGCTTCCTAACCACTACTTACGCCGACAGTGTGCCCAATTCTCTCTCACTCATCCCAACTTTTGCTCTCTTGGTGAAATTTCAAAAAAGAGTAATATCAATAAACATTAAATTTAAAGGACATACAGAATTTGTGAAATCAACCTGCCTCCCTGACGATCCACAATTTGCAAGCCTAAGGAAACCATCGTGAAACTTCTTGGCCTTCTGAGTTATTTGTTTTGTGTACAAGACCTGCCATTCTAAATTGGAAATGATAAATGTTTAATCATGAAAGGAAAAGAAAATTGCAGTAAACTGAAATATATCCTAAGGAAAACATGAAAGTCGGGTTTGTGAGAAATCACTAACTATATAGTGTCAACCTGACAATTGATGAAACCTAATAATAGTGGTTAGTTAAAGAATTCAGAATGGTTTGATGTTTTGTTGCACAATTGAGTGGAACAAACCATAAACTAAACGATTACTAGCCCCGTCCGGTTGGAGGGGGGGCAACAAAATGAAAATAAAAGAATAGAAAAGAAAAGAAAAATTGGGAATTTATGATAACATTATATTTTGAACGCAAAACTGCATTCTGAAACTAACCTGTTATGCTGGTTTTTGTCGTATCAGGACAGCTTGGTGATGCACCATACTTGACCATTTCACTCTTCTTGAACTCTATAATTTTCAAAATAATAAAATTATCATTGTCAATAAGATACATTGAAAGAACTTTCTGGCAGTAAAAATGGTTATGCGCTAGAGCTAAGGCTTCCTTGAGAGAGAAAGTAACATAAAAACACACCATGGAAACAAACAATTCTACCACAAATTAAGAGGAAGATGCTATGTATGCACACAGAGATAAGACTCACATACAGAGCACACGTACGAAACATGTTTATAAAATGCTGGATTTCCTATTTCAACCTTATAAAATGTATATTATAATCTCACCATGCCAGCTCACACTCAGGAATAACAGATAATACTGAATACGTGTTTCACTTTGCAAATGAAGATGAAGAGATGATGAATGTGATCAAAGTAACCTCTGATAATTTTTTGTGATGGACTCAGATTACTTGATGGTGCTTTATTCTTCCCTGAATTAGCATTCTTATTTTCTGAAAAGAAAAGAACCATTGGAACTAAGAAATAAAAAGGAAATAATTAAGCAACTTGAAAAGGAAAAAATAAAAGAAAAATCATGTGATACCAACAGAAATTGGATTGTTCCTGAACTTTTGGCCATGTAAATTTCCAGATTTCTCCATAAACTTTTTATCTCTTCCTTGGAAATTCAAATTAGCTATAGATTTGTGATCTCCATGAGAATCCCCAATGTCGACTAGATAAGCATCGAGTTGCAGTGTTTCCCCGGATCTGATGACATCCTCTTTCTTCACAAACCTACTTTCTAATAGTTTTTCACAATCATCATATAACAGGACCTGTGTAAAGAATTCGAAAAAAGTATTAATGTGATATTTTCTGTATGATTGAACTCTACAAAAATTTAGTTTCAAAAAAAATTATTCAAATCCAAGCATAGAAGAAAACGAAAGAAAAACAAAAAGGAGAAATGAAAACACAATAATAAAAAAAAACTCTTCAAAATAGTGGATTATCAGACATGAACTAGATCTTCCAGGTAGTGCCATCAGAAATCAATACAGTAATCTGAGGTGCTAAACAACATTTTTCCGCATAAAAGACTCAACTCAATAATCTGAACACAATTTTTCCACACATTGCCACTTATATTTGTATCTAAATTTATTGTGCATTTAATATTCACGAATCATCATACAATGTCTTCTGTAGTTGAAATCAAAGCACAGTGAACTTCTTTGGGGGCCTTTAAGCAAACAATTTCACTGTAGTGTGTGTGTGTGTGTGTGTGTGTGTGTGTGTGTGTGTGTGTATAGAGAGAGAGAGAGATATTGAAAGATTGAATGCATATGAAGGAACAAATTGAATGATTGGAAGACCTTGTGGCTTGACGAGTGAAGCTCTATGAAACCGTCCTGATAGACTTTACGCTTCTGCTTGATGTGCTTTGTGTAGGTTACAGACCATTTCTTCGCATCTGCCATCGTTACAACAAATTTGCCTATTGGAGGTGATAAGATTCTACACATTAGGATCGCCAATTCGCAATATGCCAGAAATTTATCTGAATATCACCATTGAAAAGCGAGGAAACAAGGATTTGAAAAATAGCTAGCATTCAGTTGAGCTGCTTTTGATTTTAATGGCGGGAACGTAGCAGTTCTAAGCAGCTGACCGAAAGTCTGAGTTCCAATCTCGACTCTCACAAGGTACGCATGGGGGTGACCGGGGTGAGGAGAAAAATAAAAGAATCTAGGGTAAATCTCATAAATGTCCCATGAATTATGATCTTTATTTTAAATTATCCCTTAAACTTTCAATTATTCCAATTTATCTCATAATTTATTTCAATCAACTTCTTTCGTTAATATTAATCATTAAATAATATAAATTAACTATTAATTTTAACATGATTTATTTCATTTAACGAAATCAAACTCAATTAGCATTAATTTCAACAGAAGGAGTCCATTGAAATAAATTACATAATTCAATGAAAATTTTAAAACAATTAAAAATTTAGAAATTTTTTAAAAGCTGAATTTACTCAGGAATTTAAAAGTTGAATTTGATGATTCACTTTGGGTGAATGTCACTTTGTACTCTAAATGTCCATCAAATTCTCATTTTAATATTTCATATTGCTATCTAAATTTTTTTTAAAAAAATGTAGTAATCAAAAGTATGTTGCTTTATTTGATAAGGTTTTTTGTTCTATTTTCGTTTTTTTTTTGGGTACATAATGATTTATGTATTGCAAAAATGTAAGTATTTTATGAGAAATTTAAACTCAATTTTGTTAAGACATGCTGAATTACTATATTTTTATTCGATTAAGACGTAATATAAAAAACATAATCCTTAAGAATACAAATTAAAAATCTAAATATCTTTCAAATTGAAAAATCATTTGTCCCATCAGTTTTTAGAAATAACATTTTTTATACCACAGTGATTGGATTTTATGCTTCCTAAAGGTTTGTTTGGACACATAGGTATTAAACAAATAAAAGGTCGGTTTGATAGTGATGGGTCAAGCTTAATGACCCAAATCATGTTACAAGTCCAAGAAGCCCAACTCTAAGAGGTCCAGCAAATTCAGCTCAATATGATCAACTCGATCAAGCTCAAGGAGCTACATCAGCATGAAGCAGCTCATCAAGCTTAGGAAGCTACATCTAAGAGTCTTTTCCTCTCCACATTGGAGTCCAGGAATTGGAGAGTCTCCTCCTCTCCACCTTGGAGTTCAGGAGCTGGAGAGCCTCTTTCTCTCCACCTTAGAGTCCAGGAGCCTCCTTCTCTACCACCTTGGAGTAAGGGTCATCCAAGAGTCTCACCCTCGCTACTTCAAGAGAGTTAGTCTTCATTCATCATTTGACCAAGTCCTTTGGAGAGCACCACAACTTCCTTATCCGTTGAGGAGAGGAGAAGTCGCCAAGAAGATGAAAGGTCGCCAAGGAGAGGAAAGATCGTCAAGCTATTTAATACTATTAAGTTGCCCCCAATCCGTTATGACCGGTAGACTGGTTATGCAATTACTACACAGACAACTATAAAATGTAAGCTCTCCCAACACTTGGGGGACATCTCACAAAATCAAGTTCATCTCTCTATCTTGTAATTCTCTACCCTTCCTACACTCCAGAGTTAATAAAGTTACCGGCGAACTCAGCCATTGAAAATGGACGTAAGTCTTGATTGACCGAACCACTATAAACCTTGTCTTCACTCTCTACCTATCTTACTGCATTTTAGACTATTTACTTGACTGTGATGTGCAAACCAATTTGTGCATCATCAAATAGCATGACAAGTTTTTTAATTGCTCCCATCCCCTAATATCTGTAACTATTTTTATTTGCTCCCTCAGAATTAAACTCCAAATTGGTTTTTGTCAATGATCCTATAACATAGCAATCTTACAAGGAGTAATAGAAGTGATACACTCGAGCCTCATAAAAAAATGTTTGCCGAAGAGTGAGAAAAATGAGAGATGGTGAGCCCATGGGGGAGAGAGGGAAAGGGTGACCATGAGAGGGTCATGCCAAGAGATTTAAAAAAAAAAATAGTAATGTCAAGAGAAAAGAAGTTGTTATCAAGAAAGAGATACCGAAAGAGAAAGGGAGAAGGATTGAGAGTGTGACAGGGTCCACTCTATTTCAATTTAGTTTTTTTTTTAGAAATCTACTACGTTTAGAAATGATTTTGACCATCAATGTTGATCTTAAGATAAAATTAATTTTTTTTATTACTTTTGCTAAAGTCATGCTTTTTCTTGTTGACAAGGGGGTTTTGTTAAAATTTTCTATCAGTGACAGGTTTTAATGTAATTTGATTTGAAACATCAGGGGCTAACTTTTTTTTTTTCTTTTTCTTTTTGTAAAATTTATATTCAGGACTCACAAAATTTGTTACTTAATTAGACAGACCCCTTAAATATAAGAAATTACACACGATCCTCTTCAACTATATGCATGTGGGACACATAAACCCAACAATGTTGGTATCCACGAACCACTCGTCAAAATTACATAATGGGAGAATATTATCCATGAATATTTCCTGAAACGCCTTTATTGGGTGGGACCACCAAATTTGATCACCCATGAGACTAGGTTAACAATGCAGTGGGTTCTACATATTCTTTGTTTGGGAACTCATTATTGAGCTAATGTATAAATCTCGGGTCAAATCTTGACCCGTTTGTTACAGTAAAATTTAACCTTTCTAAGATGGGTTAAAATAAACCCACATCCACAGTGGGTTTCAATCCCAATCGACGAGTTTTCCTTAGGTAATATCATATTTATCCTTCTCCTTTCTCGCATAACATTCCAGGTATCTCTTCTCACTCTCGTTTCAAGCCATTCTTTTGAGTTGAGAGCTCTTGTGAAGGCGACGACGAAGGCAAAGGAGAAGTTGTTCAGAGGTAAGCATCTGAGTTTCGCTCTCTCTCTCTCATTTTCTGTGGACCGAACAAAGAAGAGATTTGGATCACCAAGGGATCTAGTTCTGCTTCCGCCAACCATTCCCACCCTTTTTTTCTGTCTCCAAACCCATATATTTTCCCTCTTTTAGAGTACAACATCTGTCTTTTTTCCTTGGTGGTGGTTGAAGTTTGATCAAAATTCTATTTTTTTGGGGTAATTTTTTTACTATTAGGTGCTTGCTTAATTATACTTGGTATAAAAATTAGGTCTTAAAGTTCTTCCGATCCTTGACTGAATTAGTCCTCACCCTGCTGGTGTAACACCCCGTATTTTCTTTTATATAATGTATAGATATATGTAATAAAATATTTTGTGAAAATGAGGATATGGATAATGATGTAAGAATGAATCACATAGGTTAAAACATTAGAAAAGAAGGATTGGGAGACAAATGGATTTGGGGAGTTAAGTTCAAAGACGTTAGGGATTGGAATTAGTTATTAGATAAATTTCTAAACGTTTCTAGGTCAAAATAATGCTTCCACTGAATCCGGAAGGTCGAAAAACCTTGGGAAAGGTAATAGGAAGTGCATTTGGAAACTTGGAAGACAGAAGAAGACTCTGTCTGCTGAGTGGTACCGGTACCGGGTACCGGTACCTCGATTACAGAAGGTTTTTGGTACCGGTACTGGGTACCGGTACCTCGATTCCAGAAGGTTTGTAGTACCAGTACTGGGTACCGGTACACCCGAGAAAAATCTGAATGTTTTAAGTCGCGACCGAGGTCCAATCCTAACCTTATAAATACCAAAGGTCGTCCATTTTGGCCCTATTTCAGCCACTCCAACCTTAGAAACCCTAAGAGATAAATAAAGGAAGAGAAAAGAGGAAGGAAGGAAGGAAAAAACAAGAGATTAAGGGTAGATTCAAGAATCTAAACCCTAGTTCTTCAAGCTTTAAGGTAGGAGTTTTCTCCCACTCACTTACATTGAGGCTAGGGTTTACTTATATGTACTCTTTCCACTCTA
>CM042186.1:41151171-41174029 GCA_023539305.1 Ilex asprella | reverse complement strand
AAATAAAGGAAGAGAAAAGAGGAAGGAAGGAAGGAAAAAACAAGAGATTAAGGGTAGATTCAAGAATCTAAACCCTAGTTCTTCAAGCTTTAAGGTAGGGGTTTTCTCCCACTCACTTACATTGAGGCTAGGGTTTACTTATATGTACTCTTTCCACTCTACATCTTATATATATGCTATAGATCATTGATTCTTCATTTTATTACCATGATTTAAACACTATTATTGTTGGATTTACCCGTGAATCCTTTTCTTGATTAAAAACCCTAGATTTCAAAGAGAGATGAACTTTTCTCTAAATTGTCCTTAATTCTTGATTTCAAAAACCTTAGTGTTAAATATCAAACCATAAAATGATGCTATTGCGATCTCATGTACTTTTATTGGTTGGTTGTGAAATGGTTGTATGATATATTTTGGGATTTTAGAAAATGCTTGTAAAAAAATTGGGATAATGGTGGAATTGTATGCTTGGTTGGTTTGTTGGTAGTACACATTAGTGAGAGGTTCCTTGTAAGGATGCTCACCCATTCTCAAGAGGTTCCCGGTAAGGATGCTTGAGAAATATGCCCGTGATAGCGAGAGGTTCCTTGTAAGGATGCTCACCCTTTCTCAAGAGGTTCCCGGTAAGAATGCTTGAGAAATATGCCCGTTATAGTGAGAGGTTCCATGTAAGGATGCTCACCCCTTCCCAAGAGGTTCCCGATAAGGATGCTTGAGAAAAAAATGTAATGATTGGTGAGAGGTTCCATGTAAGGATGCCCACCCCATTCTCAAGAGGTTCCCGGTAAGGATGCTTGAGAATCCAAGGTAACCTAAAAGGAGGTGGAGGTTACCACAAAGTATGCCACCTACCTAAAGAATGATTGAAAATTGTTTACAACCATTAATGAATATTTTTGGAGTGTGATTGCTCGTTTATCCATTCACATAATGTTTTGAAATAAACTTGAGATCTTTTCTTTAAATGTCCCTATTTTATTTCAAAGGTTATAAATATGTTACTTGTGAAATTAGACCGACCATTTTACAGGCTTTTCTAAACCTTGTATGGGTTTGGGAGAATTTTTCTACAGAGCTCAGTGCTCACCCCCTACCGTTGAACATTTTCAGATGTTGGGCCAGAGGACGTACCCGATGCTAACGAGCCGTACCTTGGGGAGGCTTCACTTGAGGGATACTTGGATCCCGAGTGGGACATCTAGAGATGTCGTCTACTTTTTGTTCTAGACTAGAATACTACTATGGACCCACTGTATAGTCTAAATTTCTTTTGTCATTTCTGATACGCTACAATAGTAAGTTTTCATTGGAAATGTAAAGGCCAATGATGACATATTCTTTTGGGATATTTATGTAATTGTTATGAATTATGGTGATGAAGACTTATTTAGTAATGGTTTATTTTAGTGCTCTCATAGTATGAATGGTTATTGAATGTAATGCCGTCCAGGGTGTATTTTGGGGCGTTACAGCTGGTTTTGATGATCTTAATCATGTTGGTTTATTGATTAAATTAGCTCACACTAACATTTTTTATAATTTCATTCACCATAGCCATGTAAAAATCTCTATTATGTATCTTGCACCTCAATTAGCACCTCATCTTGTAGAAGTCTTGTATTGAATAAAATTAGTTCAAGAAGATGCTCTCACTTAGCAGGTTTTATTGAATAAATTTGGTGTATTTTTGTATATAAGACAATGGTTCATTATACCCATGCTTTATTAAACGCCAAAATAAATGTTTATTACATTGTATGAATGTGTTGGTAAGTCAATTAAATAGATTAAAGTGTATTTTTTTATGTATAAATATCATGTGATAAATTGTAGATGTTTGTAAGTTAAGAAAGAAATTCAAACAAAGGATTGTATTCGATTGAATTTGTCAATGGGTAAAATGTTAAATATCTACAAAAACAAATATCAAAGCCTGTGGATCCCATGAACTTGAATTGTTCCTTGTTAAATAACGGTTTGGATTGGATAGTAAACATAACCCATCCAATTAAGTGACTGATTGGGTTTGAGTGGGATGAGTTATGAAACAAAAAGTCATATCTTTTTCTATCCTTGTCTGTTAACCAAACGCACCCTTAGTGATTAATATGACCATTGCTGATTATTTTGACTATTAGAACCAGCATTATAAATAGCACCCATATTTCTCAACCCTTTTCATGCCATTTGTTGAAGTGCTCTCTCTCACAAATATTGTATAATATTTTTATAATTTTTAAATTAAATTTTGATATTTTGTTTGCGATCCATTATTGTCCTATCAATGGTAAGGGTATTTTAAGAAATATAAATGGATAATATACTGCTATTATGTAATTTTGACGGGTCATTCATTTATGGATATTAACGTTGTTGGATTTATGTTTCACACGCACACATAGATGAAGGGGTTTGTATGTAATTTTTTATACTTTATGGGTCTATTTGATAAAGTTAAAAATATTAGGGGATCTAGATGTAAATTTTCCTTCTCTTTTTGACAGAATTTGCCCTATACTACTTTTTCAATTTATGGATCTGAAACGAAGTTGAGAAGGAAAAAGCTCGCCTGGCCTCGCCCAGTTTGAGGGAAAATCAAAAAATATGGTAAAGAAAAGTTTCAACACAGTTCAATTTCTTACTAATTTTGTAGTTTTTTCCGGAAGGTTTGTTAATTTTATAGTTGATGTGAATTGAATGAATAATTTGATTTAATTTGAGGGTGGTGATTCATTCTTTGTGGGTATCCGATACACAGTCGGCGCTATTTAACTTCCATTCGTTTCTAACGGTGGTGCTGTTGGTAATTTGCGCATGTACGTTCTTGAAGATGCAATTCCCAGCACTCCTTGAACAGAAAACTGGGTAGGTCTATTCTTCTCCTTCGTAGACATATACACATCATATTTGTAGTTTTTTCCCTCAATGGGCACTTGATGGGTTGATTGTTTCCGGTGGAATTTTTTTTTGATGGAAACCCGTGAATTTTTTTACCAGTTACTTCCCTTTCAGAAGGTTTTTGCATCCAGAATCTTTTGTTGATTCCAATTTATGCACATGATCAGTATGTTATTTTGTTGTTAAATGAGAATACTTTCGAGGGTCAAGCCTGCTTTTGCAGATTATTCACGTAAATTGGCATTTTAATGAAGGGCAGCGTTGTCTGAATCTGTTGCATACGAGTTATATGGTAGTGGTGTAAGAACATTTCAGTATTTGGTTGTTTCTGTAGTTGGATATTATCAAGCTGAGAATATCTATTAGTTAGAGAAAGCATGTAACAAGGTTTGATTGGTAATATACGACATAGATATATCAGAATGAGATAATTGTGGTGAAGTTGTAAGTATCATTGATGGTGGACAGGTGATGAAGATGTTTAGTGTGGCAATGAGAAGAATTTGATTGTTTTGATGCCTTTTGCAACAACTTAGAGCTTGGGTAACCATCCCCAGAGTGGCATTAGTAAACATCGGTATTATCTTTGTTTGCTCCCCAGAGTGGTATTAGCAAACATCAGTATTATGTTTGTTTGTTGGTGTATGTTCCTCTGGGATCACATATGGTTTCATATCATCACACTGAAAACCTTCGGAGGTAATGTGTGTTCTGAGTAACCAATGAGTTGTTTTCTACCCGATCATTGATTCTCCAAGATTTCTATGCTTTCATCGTTTTAATATTAGAACAGTGTTAATTGTGGAAAACGCTTGCATTAGGACATGAAGATTGTGTGCCAGCCATTTTATTTTCTTTAGTACTCTGATATATTCTGATTTTTTGTTTTTCTTTTATTTATATTTTTAAAGTACATTACCTCTAAATCAATGGCATTTTGATTGGTGTTTGTTTCCCTTTGGCAGATTTCGGGGTTTCTTTTGGAAGGCTGCTAGAATAGGTAATTAATTATTATTTTTTTGCCTGCACAAAGGGTTCTCATCATGGTCAGGACAGCATTGCTTCTCCCTTTTTCAATCATATGATTAGAAAAATGATGGTTTTTAAGGTTATGATAGGCTTGGTAGTGTCACTGGGACCCAAATTGCTTTGTTTCCCATCAGCAAACATTTTGTGGAGGCCAAGTTGACAAACACCCCCACCCCCACCCCCACCCCACAAAGAAAGGGCCTGCATGTGTCCACCCTTCTATTGACACGCAAAATTGCAAATAATTGGAGCGCAGGTGTTGAAAATGAAAGGTTTTGGTAAAAAAAAATTAGTCTGCAGTTTTGGTTCAAAGCAGAAAAATTCAAGTCCGATAATTAACCAATAGTGTCTTTTGAGTTGCCATCATTCACTTACTAATGTGTGTACCTTCTTGGTGGGTAGAATGGCAAGCATGTTTCAATTTATCTCTAGTCAAGTCGAAACTTCTTTGGTCTTTATTATGTTCTGTACATGTACCGGATCAATAAATAATGCTTGAAACAGGTGAACGTTTGAGCCCCTGGGTGGCTGTCGGATGCTTCACAATGGGCGTATCAATAATATTTTTCTGAGTGTTAAAGAATTTGCTTGTATTGATGTAGATTCACGTTTTGTTTCGTCCAGATAGCTATTGATTTGTGAGGCTCCAGGATTATTTGGATGTGAGAGGATTCTAATTTTTGTGCCTTGTAGGTGTGTAATCTTGTTATAGCCAAGTGTTATTTTTGGCAACTTCATGTATGATAGAATTCACTATTAAATCATTAGAGATGGTCATGTGGATTGTTTTGCACCTTAATGGATAATGAATGCCCATGGTTATTTTTCTGGTGTTTGATTGTTTAGAATTCAAATTTTTTAATCTTTTGCATGCATGAGCAGTTCCAATGGATCTCGTCTGGTAAATTTTCCTGGACGGTGCAGAAAATGTCATTTAATAAACCATCCGGATGAATCTGTAGTGCGAAAGTCCAAAAAACTTTTTGCTCTGTTTCTTGGTTTGCTGGAGGTGTCATACTGTGCATCAGTTTCTAAGTTGCAAGTTCTCACTGTCTCCTAGTTGGGTGAAGGGGTTAAAAATCAACTCAATCTGACCACCTCTTGATCTATGCTAGTCACTCTGAATAGACCTAATTTGACGTAAACCTTGGGCCACTCCTGAACTTAATTAAGTGTGTAGGCAGTCTTGACGTAGAATCCATGATTTCGAGTGCTCGAACCTCGTGGATACCAATTTAGCAAGAGGATCGATGAACTATGGCTGGTGCCCCCATAGACCAGCCTTAGGTGGTATTTTGAATGGTTTGTAAAAAAATTGATTTGTTATTTACGACTTACAAACAAAACGGTAATGCTTCAAAACTTATTTAATGTACTTTGAAACAAGTCGTAAGTTTTACCACTCGAGCAACTCTAAGGGGAGTGCCATTCGGTGTGGCAACTCCATAACTGTCAAAATGTCATCTCAAATTAAAAAATTTCACTCTAAGGGGGATGACATCAAGGGTTGAAAAATGACAACGGACTTGGGATGACAAATTTTGCAAACTCTGGAGAGAGAAAGTGAGAGGTTGTAAATAGTCGTTAGTGTCTACAATTAAATCCGTTGGTGTCTACTGTTCCTTGAAAATCGCTTCCCTAAAAAACATTAGAAGGAGACGCAGAGGGCGCAAGGGGAGGGGAAGGAGGCATAGAGCGCGCAGGGAAAGGGAAATGAGACATTCTAGGTGTTTTAATTTAGGGTGATTTAGGGTTTAGGGAAAAGAGGCATTTTATTTAGAATCTATTGCTAAAAATGCAACAAATTTTAAACAAAATTACCAAAATACGACAATTTTAAACTTATTTGCCAAACTACGACACTTTTTGAAAGCGAATTCAATAATTTCGCTTTTATTAGAAATTGCATTTAATAATTCCGTTTTTATTAAAAAACGGATTCAATAACTCCGCTTTTGACTCCCTTTTTTTTTCAAATGTGGACATTCAAGAAAGCGTATTTATTAAATACGCTTTGCATTGATCTCCCTCACTTACAATATTCTGTGCCATTTTTTCTCATTATTTACCAAAATTCATCTCTAAAAATCCTCAAAATCTTTCAAAATCAACCATGATTTGATCAAGCAACACAATTGGGTTGGTGCTTCACAGTGCTGGGTTTGGTTCATTCGCGGTGGTGGTGGTGGTTCAACGCAGTTCTGGTCTTGCGTATTGCGCTAGATTTGGTGGGTAGGATCAGTTTTCTTTGAGAAACTAGTGGAGGTGGTGGTGGTGGTGGTGGTGGTGGTGTTTGGTGCTTTCTGGTCATGGGTTTCGTTGTTCTGCTCTGGTGTTTGGTGCTTTTTTAAGAAGATGGCTAAAGAATAAAACCCTTCACTGCTCTTGGGATGCTTTGTATTATGAAAAGGAACATTGGGAGGAAGTGAGAGAGAACGGTCTTGAGGAGGAAGAAGAAAAAGAGAGCTATTATAATGACTGTATAAGCCTCAAATCTCCATTGTTGCAAGAACATAATTTGTTGTGTGAAGAGGAAGAATTGTCTTCTTTGTTCTCAAAAGAACAGAAAAACCTTCTATATAATAGCTTTCAAACCGACTCATCATTAGCTGAGGCTCACAGAAAAGAATCCATGGAAGTCGTCACCAAAAGAGTAGTGGGAGTCGAAGACTGTGAAAAACGTGTTTAAGAAACACGCTTTTCACAAAAAACCGTAAAAATCGTGCTTATAGAACACATTTTTATCATTTGCCAATTTTTTTCTCCTCATAAAAGCGGGTTGTTGAACCCGCATTTTAACAAAAATGGGGTTATTGAATCTACTTTATATTAAAAACGAAATTATTGAATCCGTTTTAAAAAAGTGCCGTAGTTTGGTAATTAAGTTTAAAAGTGCCATAATTTAGTAAATTTGTTTGAAAAGTGTGGTATTTTGGTAATAGATTCTTTTATTTAGGGGCGAAGGAGGCATAATTTAATGAATGGAGAAAGAAGAGTGTGCATTGAGTAAAATTATCGCTTCCTTGTTTATTGGTATTGTTTTTTGGGATAAATTATACTTTTACGCTCTCAACTATGAACTATTAAAATTTTTATATTTTTAAACTGTTTATTTACCAGTATTGAGTAATTTAATGTTGCTATTATTTAAGAAAAACTATGTTGTATAAGTTTAATTATATTTTTTAATAATATAATTAAAAAATAACACCCCATTTTAACACTTGCCATTAAAACATATTTATAATTCAGGGATGCCAAAACACATAGCAGCCCCCTTACGAGTTGCTCTAAGCAAGTCAATGAATAGAAATTCCTACACAAACTAAATGTAAGTCTATAACCACCATTTAGCAACTCAAAGATCTTGTATTGCTCAACTGATGTAAAACAGTATAACAAGGAATTACAACTCATCAAGAAACTAGAATCCCCAAAAAAGGAACAAGCGACAAGATGCCTTTTAAGTGACCGGTGGCACTGAATCTCTATATCCCATGTTTAAATCCAGGAAAGAATTCTGTACCAGCTGGCGCTGGGATTTCACAACTCTTGCCTAGTCTAGAACATGAAAAGAAATTAACAAAATCTCGTGCTGAAGGTACTATTCATTGGCAATACTGAAGCTATCTCTTCTTTTTACCGCCCTTCCCAGACTTGGAAGGTGCAGCAGCCGAGGTGGATGTGGGTTCCTGTTTCTTAGTCCTCCCGGGGTGTCTCGGAACCAACTCAGCAACATGGAGCATTAGCTGTTTCCCTGCAATATAATCCCGATGTTTATTTATTAAGCCATGGGGAAAAAGTATATAGAATTCCCCTATTAGAAAATACAATAACAGCCAAAACACCAGGATATGCAAAAGACATGAATGATTAGCGTACTTTCGGCAGATGATGTGCTGAGCCAAACATCATATACAGTTGGGAATCACTTTTTCTTCTAAAAAACCACATCCCACTAATTCCTTCAAAAGTATGAACGCATTACTTAGGAATTAGTATGCAGTGCGTGGGAATGCAGCGCGGCTCCCAACGTAGTTATCGATCCATCAATCCCAAGCTAAATGGTTTTATGGTTCAAGTAGGTAGTTTGGTGCAACACAACAGTACTTGAGTAGAACAATTCTTCCTTGTGCCAAGCTCAAGAAAGACAAGCACCAAAAGAATCCTGGTTCGTGCATAGGCTGAGGGCAATCTAAGTCTTGAAGAAATGACACTAAATGGAATCTCCAAGTCTTGAAGAAATGCTCAGAATCACCATGCAGATGAGTATTTCAACAATTGTGATCACGTTGAATCTTGAATTTCCAATTAGTCATGCTCAATAAAATACATGAACACCTAGGTGTTATCCTTGCAATTGATCATAGATATTTCTAAAACAAAATTAAGGACTCAAAATACCACCCAGGAGCAAGAACTAAAATAATCACATTAAAAAACTCCCTTATCTTGGTTGTGGCCAGAAATATGAATACAGTAGTTAGTAATTGACAGAACCGCAGTTAGTTTACCCGTAAATCTAGAATTAGCTCTTTGTGTTTGAGCCCTACATACAAGTTTCTCCTTTCAAAACATACACACACACATACACAAAATAAATCTCCTGCAATAGATCATTATAGGGGCACTGCCATGCAAGTACTCAAAAGGCATTGGCAAAGATCAAATATTTCGAGCCCGCTTTTGGAACTCAAGAAAAAGAGATTAATTCAAAGATTATCACCCACCAGAATGCCTCCTTTCAAAGTATATGATAGTAGTTACATTTCCCTAACAACCTAATAAAAATGGGTTGTTAAAAAAAAAAAAAAAAAATGAGAAAAAACCTAAGGAAACGAAGAAGACTGCTTACTAGAAGATATAGCCGGATTGCACAGAGTCCCATCTTCCTTTTTCAGCAAAACCCTCACCCTCCCTCTTTGCATAAAATCACGCGGATACGCCTTATCAATCTAACGAAGATCCATGAACACATAATCAAACATGAGAGCAAATTCCCAACCAATAGTCCCCTAAACTGATCGCAATTAACCACATAAAGAAGAATAAAAAACTGGGAAATGAAACATCAATTAATCACTACAAAAAAAACGAATAACAATTCAAATAACATTGATAAATCAAACCTCAATAGCAAAAGGGAGTTTGAGGTAGCTACAGCAATCACCAATCTCAACACAAGTAGGGTTTTCACATGCTTTGCTAGCGTTAATCCGCCGACCCTCAGCGATCGTTTTCTTTGAATTTATGTAAATTGGGTAGAACACAATCCACTTCTTTATATTAGGTATATCCCCATCCATGTTCCTATCAAATCAAAATGATAGGATTCGAAACCATCACTCAAAACAAAAACCCTCAACTCATCTAAAAGAAGGTTTATATTTGCAATCCAACTTTGAAAAAATAAAATAAAAACCACGTAGGCTAAAAAATAAGCAAAATTGAAACAGATCTAATGCTGTTACGGGTGAGGGAATGAGAACGTACCTTGAGCTGAAGAGAGAGAAACCTCGACCAAGAAAAATTCCGGAGAACTTTGCTGGGCACAGACCAGACCAGACCAGTTATACTGTTTCCATATTCCCTGGTTATGATAGGAGAGGCAATGGGCCAAGCTCGTGTTTGTATTGTGGTCTGGGCCATCGAAGATGATAATTGCATAACTGTGGGTAGGGGCCCATACCAATATGACCACTATCGGGCCCTAACGATGTATAACAAAGACTTAAAGTACGTTTGGTAGCGTTTTTATTTTTATGTTATTCTGTGATAAAAATTAAAAATATAAAACATATTTGATAGTCATTTATATTTAAAAAATGGTGAAAATAAAAATAAAAATCCTATTTTGTATTATACTAAAAATTCACCACCCAACCTTACCACCAAAACCCACCACTACAACCACCGAAACCCACAGCCCACCCCTACCACTGAAACCCACTATCCGCCCCATAAATGATAATAAAATTTTAGACATAAAATTATATTATTTATTCAAATGTTATATACATCAACACACATACAACACATAAGTTAAACATATTTATATAAAATTGATTAATGTTTGACATAAACTCAAAATAATGCGACACCACACGACACGATACAATTGTCATTGAGAAACAACAAACCATAGTTTTAAAACTTAGCCCGAACATTAACCCGGAAGAGAGACTGGTTCACTGGTTTAACCATTGGATCACTAGTTGAACCAATAATATAATAAAAATAATTATTAATGATAATAAATAGGCTAAAAATTCACAATAATTGTAAAAATAACATCCTTAATGTATATTAGATGAAACAAAAGCTCCAAAATCATCAAATATGAATCCACTTTCTTCTCTACTGTTTTTAGCTTTTCAACATTTAATTAATTGGTGGTGGAGAGGTTATAAATCATTCTTAATTATGGGAAAATATGAGAAACACACATAAACAGGCATTGAATTGAACCCACATCAATGTATGGCATACATTTCAAAGCAAAACTTTGCAACAAACTAAAAATGAAAAATCCATCACACAGAATAATTGAGGATCTACCAATTATAATAAATCTATCAATCTAGAGCATGCAACCATTATTTTGTGAGTTATTAAATCCTTAAACTGGAGCATCCCCACAAACCCATAACGCAGAATACTTCAGACTACAGAGAGAGAGGAGAGATGTACCTGCTATGCTGTGTGCTATTCACACTTGAGGGATGCCTAGGAAATGAAAATCGGCGATGTAGCTCTGGCCAGTGAATCCCTCCTACCTCGACTTCGACGTAGTGCAAAGAAGAGAGAGAGAGAGAGAGACTGAGTACTAGATTGGAGTGAGTGGTCGTCGGACCTAAGCTGACCTAAGCTGTTCGCGAGAGGTGCAGCTGAGAAATCAATTTAGGACAAAAAATGCCCAAAAGAGCCAAAAACAGTAATATTTATACTTTTAAACTATTCGGCCGGTTTTTTAGAACCGTCCGGTTTGAGCGGTTTTCTCAAGAACCGGATTATACCGGTTCTAGATCACCGAAGGGCCGTGTTTTAAAACACCGATGACTGCAACTTCTTGGGACAGTTGGGTGCATTTGTAAGTGCAACAGAGGATAATTTCTCAGTTGTTTTATCCGCCAATTTGCAAGTGGTACTTCCCAAGTTCCAACCCACACGTAGAGTAAGGCAGGAGATAGATGAGTAAATATTGAATACAACGTTGGTAGCATGTCATAATTGATGATATGGTATCATCAATTAATAATAAAATTTTAAATAAAAACAGTAAATTTCATTTGGACTTACATGACAGAAAGATGAAAAATTATTTGCATGACAAGTTAATTATTAATTTTTATAGAATTTATTTATTTATTTTATTATTATTAGTTAGTGATATTGACACAAAATATTTTCTGGAGATAGAGAGGTTTTCCGGGGGAAAATATTTTGGCGAAAATGTCCGGTCCAGGAGAAGGAAAAAGCCCGCAGACTTTCTCTGCAAAGTCAAAGGATCAAACTGTTCTATCACCAACAGACTCATTGCTGATGATGGATATCGATCTCGACGGTTCTTGGACCTTTGATCAATTATTTTCTTCAAATCCTACTTCGCCGTGCCTTATCCCCATCTCCGACCAACCTTGTTCTCCTCTGTGGGCTTTTTCCGACTACAACGATGGCAAAACCGCTGGTAACACTCTCTGACTACCGCATACTTCTCTTGCAAATTGTCTCTGTATTTTCATGGATATATTCAAATATATTTAACCTGAAATTGTTTAGCTCATAAAATTTCATTGTTTTAATTGTTCCTATATATTATCTCTTTGAATTTACTTTGCTTGAACCGATTCACTCGGCAAAGTTAAAATATTTGCTGCTTTCTGCTTGTTAGTGATCAAATCTGTGCTGTATATGTTACTATTGACTCTTGAGCGGCAATTGCTCGATTTAATGCGTGGAACTGCGAATACTGTCTCCTTCTACACCTACTTAAGACATCAAAAGGTTTCGTTTCGTTGGTATCGCTTCATTGAACTTTGTTAGCTGCTGAGAAGCCCGAGGAAGATGAGGCAAATCGAAGTTTCGCACCTTATAAATGGAAACAACTACTTTAACTATGCCTTGCACAATTTACTTTGCTACGTTAAGATTTTTCTTTCATTATAGGAACCAAATAACTGTTTTTTGGGGGAAGAAGGGTGGGGAGTGATTTTAAACTGTGCTTGTCCTTCGAGTTTGTTTGGACACACTATTGAATATGGTCCTCTTCTGCTTGATATTGGACATAAAGTTGCTGACCTTGTTTACATCTTTTTTCCGGAAGTTCTCTGCCTTGATTGAATCTTCCAAGACGAATTCTCCTGTCTGAAAGTTTCTGTATACATGCATAATAGCAATGTCTGCGAAAATCCATGAAGCATCTGCTATGTTCAAAGCACATGGTGTTTTCTTTTTATGACATCAAAAAATAATGGCTTATGATATCAGGGTTCCTTATTCGTTTCTGACTTGGCATTTTTGGAAAAGTGTAGGTAATATTGACGCTGTGACTGAAAACCCATCAGGGATTGATGATAAAAGAAGGCCGCCCCTTGGATTAATGCCCCTAGATTATCCTGATGGGTCTTGTGTCATTAAGGAAAAGATGATTCAAGCACTTCGGTACTTCAAAGATTCGACCAACCAACATATTCTAGCGCAAGTTTGGGCACCTGTGAAGAACGATGGTCAGTATGTACTCACAACTTTAGGGCAACCCTTTGTTCTTGACTCGGATAGTAATGGGCTTCATCAGTATAGAATGGCCTCTCTAATGTATTTGTTTTCTGTTGATGGGGAGAGCAACGGGGTCCTTGGGCTTCCTGGCCGAGTTTTCAGGCAAAAGTTGCCAGAATGGACTCCAAACGTGCAATATTACTCCAGCAAAGAGTATCCACGGCTTAGTCATGCTCTGCATTACAACGTCCGTGGAACTTTAGCTTTGCCAGTGTTCGAACATTCTGGGCAGTCTTGTGTTTGCGTACTTGAGCTCATAATGATGTCACAGAAGATAAACTATGCTCCTGATGTTGATAAAGTCTGCAAAGCACTTGAGGTTTGTTATCGGGTGTCAATCCTTCCTGCTCTGCACATTCAGTCCAGTTTTATGTCTTTCGCTGCAAATGAAATAACATGCAGTTTCTGCCAAACATAGAGCGAACCTATAATAAAAGATATTGAACTTCTGCTCTGAGGTATAGTGTAAAGGACTGTGTTCGCTTGGATTTTTGGGCTCTTGAGTATTTCAACTTTATTTTATTGTGCATTCATGTTTGTTGTGACATTCTATTTGGTGAATTTGTGAAGGATTTAATAGGTAATCAAAAATCATTGCAGGCTATGTTTTCATTGTGCATGTTCTAGTTTGAGTTTATGACAATTCGCTAAAAGGGGATGTATTGGATATTTGGATGTATTCATCTTTCTAGAGTTTCCGAATCTCTTTTCAGAAAAAAATTAGGTGGTTGAAATTTGAGCACATGGACTAATGCTTCCGTGCAATGTTACTCCCATGCTCTTTGGTGATACTGTTCTTCTGAACCTTCCGAGATTCTTCAGTTACATAATTTCAAATTTCTTGCAGGCAGTAGATTTGAGAAGTTCGGAGATATTGGATAATCCAAACATACAGGCAAGCTGCAATAATTGTGTATATCAAATGATGTTTGTTTTTCGTCACAAATTTATATACTTGACTATACTTCAACCAGATTTGCAATGAAGGTCGCCAAAATGCACTTGCTGAAATTCTGGAGATCTTGACAGTGGTGTGTGAAACTCACAAATTTCCTCTGGCTCAGACATGGGTTCCATGCAGGCATCGCAGTGTTCTGGCCAATGGTGGTGGTCTAAAGAAGATTTGCCGTAGCTTTGATGGAAGCTGTATGGGACAAGTCTGCATGTCCACCAGTGATGCAGTGTTCTATGTTGTGGACGCTCACATGTGGGGTTTCCGGGAGGCCTGTGCTGAACACCACTTGCAAAAGGGCCAGGGTGTTACTGGTAGAGCATTTGAATCCCGCAACTTGTGCTTCTGCAGAGATGTTACACAATTTTGCAAAACTGAGTACCCCTTGGTACATTATGCCCGCATGTTTGGGTTAACCAGCTGTTTCGCAATATGTTTACGGAGTACTTACACTGGAGATGATAATTACATTTTAGAGTTCTTTCTACCGCCTGAAATCACAGATAGTACTGACCAACAGACCTTGTTGAACTCGCTGTTTGCTACAATGAAGCAACATTTAGGGAGCCTTCAGGTTGCTTCTGGGAAAGACCTTGAAGATGTGGAGCAATATGTTGAAATCATTATAGCATCTATGGATGAGAAACTTGATCCAAGACAATGTGTCCAGATACCCCGTACAATTTCTCCACCCAGGCCAGATGCCTTATCAATTAGAGGAGAGATGGCGCAGGTCAAGTCATTGGGGCAGGAGTCGGTGGTTGAATTTAATACCATAATCAGTGGAGGCGATGTTGGTGGTGCAGTTGGAATCCAAAAAACTGTTTCCTTCTCAGGAAATAAAGACACGAGCAAGAAGGCAGAGAGAAAACGTGGAAAAGCCGAAAAAGTTATTAGCTTGGAGGTTCTGAAACAATATTTTGCTGGGAGTCTTAAAAATGCTGCAAAGAGCCTTGGTGGTATGTTTTATGCACTTAAAACTGTTTTTTGTCATGCTGAACTCTTGTATAAAATCTGGATTGATTTGTTCCAGTAACAACTGAAATGGAGTGTTCTTACCATGATTCTTGCTTTTACAGTTTGCCCTACTACCATGAAACGCATATGTAGGCAGCATGGGATCAATCGTTGGCCATCTCGCAAGATCAACAAGGTTAACCGTTCCCTTTCCAAGCTAAAACGTGTAATTGAATCTGTACAATGTGCCGAAGGAGCATTCACTTTAAATTCTCTGGCTACAAGTTCACTTCCTCCTGCTGTTGGTTCTATTTCTTTGCCTTCTGCTTCGAACGGATGCAATCAACAAAACTCACCAGGATCCAAACCATATGAACTTCCAGGTGAAAAGAATGAAGGGCCCACCTGTAAGACAATAGGAAGCGATGGTCAGGCTGAGATAGAATATGATATGCTTGAAGGCAGGGTGTTAGGTAATGAGAAAGCTATTAGTGTCCAAACTCAGTTTCTCCCAGAGTTAGGTGATGGCTCAAACCGGTCCAAAACAGGGAGTGGCTCAAGAGAAGAAAGCACTGAGAACCCTACTTCCCATGGTTCATGTGAAGGTAGCCCCCGTCTCGGAAATGAATCCTTGCCCCAAAATGATTGGGTTGTTTCTCCTATCCATGAGCAAGGCAGAAAAGCAGGTGATTTGTTGGAATCGGCATGTCAACCGAGAGGAGAAATAAATCTATTGGCTGCATTCTCAACCCCTGATGTTTTTGTCACAACACAGCCCCACGAACCGTTTGGAGGAATGCTAATCGAGGATGCAGGAAGCTCACATGATTTGAAAAATCTCTGTCCAGCAGGCGAGGCACTATTTGATGAACAGGTCCCAGAACACAATCAGACAAACCCGCTCTGTCCTGATGTGGTTCCAGAACAATCCATGGCTACTCCTACTGTCCGAATGCCACAGTTTTCAGCGAGGCCAGAAGTGAAGACCATAAGCATAAAAGCTACTTATAGAGAAGATATCATAAGGTTTCGGCTATATTCAAACACCTGCATTGTTAACTTGAAGGAGGAAGTGGCTAAAAGGCTGAAGTTAGAGACGGGTACGTTCGAGATCAAGTATCTGGATGATGATCAGGAATTGGTTTTGATAGCCTGTGATGCGGATTTTGAGGAATGCTTGGATATTTCAAGATCATCAGGTTGCAATATTGTCAGACTGGTGATTCATGACGTAATGGCCAATATCGGGAGCTCCTGTGGTAGCTCAGGTGAATAAGGACAGACTCGACTAGCCTGTATATATGGATAGCTCGTAAGTGTATCATGCAGATTATAAATGCCGGTGGTGCTGTTATGTGCAATAGTATAATTTATTTTTGATTTTAGGTCTTATTATACGTACTACACGAAGCTTTTGAATTTCACTAAAAGGTCTTTTCTCTCTCCTCTAATTCAACGTCGAGATTTGATCTTTGATTGATTCTTATGCTCAGTTTGGTAGAAATGATGAAAAGTAGAAGGGATAGAAAATAGGAAGGATACACTTTTTATCATTCAAGAAAAGAAATTAGGAATGATATACTTTATTTCTTTGTTTTTGTGTCGGGTAAGATGAATGAAAAATAAAAAAGATCAAGTTTTTTTTTTTTTAGTGTTTGTTAAGATTAGAAGTGACAATCGAGTTGTGTCGTGTCATGTTCATGTCAAGTCATTACACGTTCGTGTCGAATATTAGTTAAACTTAACTCAATTTATTTAACTGGTCGTGTCATGTTGAGTTAACTTGTTTATTTTCTTGTTGTGTTTTTATTCGTGTTGATACACATAAACTTTGAATAAAAAATTTAACGCTAATATTATATTTTCATTTATCGGAATTCATGTTCATTTTTTCTACAAACGAAAAATTAATTTAAATAAATATAATAATAATAAGTAAAAATATTTTTTTATATAATAATTATGTCAGTGCTAAATAAATAGTTATTATATAATTAATATTTTATTTATGTCTATAATATTAGTTAAACATGTTAATTTTATGTTACTATACAAACGAGAAAATAAAAAAAAATGTTTATTTTTCAATAAACGGGTTGATGGTGTCAATTTTGGATTTGACAAGTTGAACTGAATAAAAACCGTTTATATTTCGTATTGGTGTGTCAAATTATTTTCGAGTTCGTGTCAAATTATAATTAAATTTGTGTTATAAAATTCGTATCGAATTCGAGTCGTGTTATCATGTTGAGTCGAAAAAATGTGGGTTGTTAACATGATCCATTATCCATATCATTATGTCAGTTTACTTGAATCTTTTCGGCGATAAACATTAAAAAATACAACCAAAAAAAAAAACAGAAAAGACGTTCTTTCTTGCGGTAAGTTAGGAAGAAGAAGAAGTCAGGCTCAGGTCTACTGGATGACATCAGATCAGTAGGCTGAATCCATGAAAGCCCATGGATTTTGAGAAACCCATTCTAAGGCTCAGTGCTTATCTTTTTGGCCTCTCCATACACAACTCCCTCTGCCAAGCCCAACCCGCCTTTTCCTTGCTCTTCCCTTTCTGCCATCTGTAGCATTGTTGATTTGTAATACGTGGCATAAAGTAGTAATTGTGCCAGCCCAAGCAGTGAACCCATCCCATTCGGCGCCTGAAGAAATACATCAAAGGCCCACATAAGAATTCAAATGAAAAAAAAAAAACTTTATTGAGTGGTAAAGTTTTTTCCTGAGTAATTTTTTAATTAAAAAATTATTTATTGTGAAAAGAAATGTTTAATTACTATTTTTAAAAAATAATGTGTATTGTATCTCATTGTATAAATGAACAATAGTGTATTCTATACTTTTTGGTGGGTGTGTTGGGGGGCGTGAAATATTCGATGCAACGGTAATATTATATCATCATTGATTCTAGTGCAATGCTATACATCTCAAATTTGTTTTCTAAATTTGTATCCCAAATTAATGAGAACCATTGGATGAGTGGGTCTTACCAATTTTTTTCATTGGGACTCACTCATCTAATGGTTCCCATTAATTTGGGATACATTATTAGGATATAAATTTGGGATACAAAATATTACTCTTGATTATATGATATTAGTAATCAATCATAAAATTTAAAATAGACAAAATAAACCTCACTTAAATAAAAAAAGAGTGGGTAATTATTGAGGTATATGGACATGTAACTATTGGCTTGTATAGAGTTCGTTTTCTTATATGTTTATTGGAACCAACATTTAAGGGAGGGAGAGATTACAGCGATAAAGGGGTCAAAACGTATGAGGGCATAAGATGACCAGCAAATGCCGTTAGCAAAGGAAGCCAGGGATAGGAAGAAGGGCATGTATTCTACACTTTTTGTCTTGATCACCAGTTTCTGCAACATAAATCACTTTCATATATACGTTAATCATTCAAAATTTCATGACAACAATCAATAATTAATCTTACAAACAAATACGTGAGACCATACAGAAGTTCTGATAATGGAGGAGATAGACTAACCATGACAGATAAGGGTGAAGCATACATCATGATGTTACCCACTATACATATGCTTCCGACGATCAAAGACCGAAGCTTAGTAGTATGGGCTAGGTTTAGAACCAGAAGGGCAAGAAAAGCGAGGAAGGCAAACTCAGCAAGCATTGTTAGAACCACTCTCAGCCTCTTCTTTCTGTCAGAATATATGATAAAGATGAACAAGTAAACCAGCTCAATGGCAAAACCTGTCCCATTGATGGTCACCACCAGGGTGCTATGTGGGTGCACCATCGGCAGTCCGTACAACACCCATAGGCCGCAGTTGATTAGGGTTGCAAGGTACGGCACTGGTGAGTACTGTTCAACCGCTCCTTTTTTCCATATACGCAGGAAAGTTGGCCTGAAAATGATACCGGAACAAAATTTTCCCAGTAATAAATTGATAGTTTTCCCTCACAAGGGTTTGTTTACAATACACGTTTATATAGTTTATATAGTAAGAAAGGGTGTTTAAAAAACATATTCTTTTATAATTAAAGTTAGGTAATCACGTTTTTACATTAAAAGTATATACAAAACGATGTTCTTATTCAATCTAGGATAAATTTGAAAATAAGTAAGATACAAAGAGAGTGCTTTGAAAATTATGTTAGAAGAGTAAAAAAAATGATCTTATAGATCGATGGTTGCATCACTGCTCTTGAAAAAGTGAGAATTTGAGCTTACACTGGTGACAAGAACAAGAATAGCGAAATTACGTTCCCTGTAAATAAACAAATCAAATCCACATCAGATTTGCCTACAACAAAAACGAATGGGGAGTTCAAAAGCCACAACTCCCCCCTCCCTTCTCTGTGTGTGTGTGTTAAAAATAACAAGAGAATTAGAGAAGGTAAAAGTGGTTTTATGAGTTAACCCACTCACCTATAATACCAACAACTGTTCGACAAGCTTCACTAGAAACCATGGCTGTGAACCGAAGGAAAAAGAGCAAGCCAAAGCAGAAGAGTTTGTGAAGCAGGAATTGAAGAGGGTGAGGAATTGACAAAGTTATATAGGCAAGCGAAGGGGTTCGGTTTGGCCTTGTCTATCACATTACATAGGCACGCAGTTGGGGTCCACTTGCATGACATGTATTGGGTCGTAACATTCAGAAGAACACATGGAGAGAGAGAGAGAGAGAGACAACGATAGAGATAAATGAGGAGAGAGAATGTAATTGGCATTGGCACTGCCTTCAACGTTCTCAAAACCCTAACGCACAAATTTCAGATAGAGACTGATACTCTGTTGGCATGGCTTGTATGAGGTAAAAGCCAATTTACAGTCACTTTCCATCTACACTGAATTCAAGTCAAAGTTATCCTTATCCATACAAGGTAGATTTGCACGAATATATTGCAGTGATTAGCATGTTTCCTTGGACAAGTTAAGGTGACCCGCTTTTTAAGAATGAAAAAGGAAAGCAAATTAATGAGTGTGAACAAGTTCTGGTTTAGAGTTATGGAGGACAGCATTGAGGGAGATCATCCAACAATAGCTAGGTCCCCACCCCATATCATTTCCCTGGGGAGAAAATCGGATCATAGACAATCTGCTTTGACAAATGCTCAAAAGCAAACATGATCCCGGGTCGTTTATTTTTTATTTGAATGATTTATAATCATTGATAATAAAATAAAATAACTTTACATGTACCGTGTTTTTATTGAATAAAAAATAAATTAGTTTTCGATAACACAATTTAACCCTAAGGCAAACAGGTTGGTCATGGTTAGAATGTGAAATGCATACATTTGGTGTTGCATATCTGCTTTTTTTAGTCATGCCTCAGTTAATGAACATAATTCATATATAATTTATTAGACTTTATCCAATCTTATAACCAAGAAACTAATTTTCATCAATGGTACTATTTTTTTTTTATTAGAACTCTGGTGTCTACTCTTAAGTCACATTACACTAAGGATTGTTGACCAACAAACCAGCTTAACAGTCACATATTTTCAGTTAAATTGATTTCCAACCCAGTAAAGTACTTGATATTCTAAATCTCACCTTGGATTGACTTGCATGCTTTGAATCCTGGTGTCCTAGACTACAAGAAATCTATGTTGATTTATATGTAATCTGCATATTGTTAGATAGATAGTTAATCTACAGAGCAAGTTTAACTTAATTAGTTACACTGTGTTTGGTTGGAAGGAAAGTTGGATGGATGAAAAATAATAGGTGAAAAATGAGGTGGATGAAAAGGCTTTTTTCTGTTTGGAATCAAAGGAAAGAATGATGGAAAGTAAAATTGGAGGGAGAAACCCACAATTTGCTTTCCCCTAAAAATTGGGAGGAAAATGAGAGGAAGGCAGGACAATTTGATTTTTTAAGAATTATTTTACTTTTTTACCCTTTACTATTAATTACTCGGAAATTAATATAAGAGTAGAACTGTAAATTGAGCGTGCATATTTTTTTTATTTCATTTTTTATTTAATATCAAACGATAAAAAATATATATTTCTTATTTTTCATCACTCCTATCAAACAAAAAAGATAAAAAATAACTTTCTTTCTTTCAGGAATGAAAAGTTTATCTCTTCCACCTTTTCTTCTTTTCTACTTTCTATCTTTTATATCAAACGGACTATTGGAGCAAAATCAAAATATAGAACTGCTCAGTTACTATAAAAAAGTTGTTGGATAAGGATGCATTAATGATCCAAATTTGGAGCCTTCCACATATAAAAATTCACATGATCTGATCAGATAGACTGAGACTGAACTTAATTCAAGTCATTTATTGTCACGTATGAAAATGGAATATGGAAAGAATAATGCTACGCTGACCAAATTTTGGGACCAAATTTAGAGCCCAAATGACATGGCAGCATATGATTCGAAGTTTTTATTGGGACCCAAATGACATGACACCAAATAAATGAGCCCAACTCAGCTGCCATGTCATTTGGGCTCTAAATTTGGTCCCAAAATTTAGTCAGCGTAGCATTATTCATATGGAAAACACCCTTCCCCTCCAGATTGTGAGAATTTGCTGGATTTGCTGATATAAGCATCTATTACTCTATTTAATGTGCATCATGCACAGGGGCGGAGCCGGACTTCTTTTCTAGTGAGGGTAACATATATTATATTAATATTAAAATTTAAAATATTCATAAAAGTATAATTTTATTAATAGAACACTAATTAAAGACGTAATTCATATACATGAGTGATATACAAAAAGAGCAAACAAAAACAACTATTATAGATTTATCTATAAGACCTAAAAAAAAAAATTTGAACCGCAAAATTTGGCTCAATCATATATTAAATTTTAAGAAAAATTTTCATAACCAATTCAAAAATTAAAATTTTCAATCACAAACTTAATATTCATCATTAAATTTTAACAAATAATCGAAACTAATTTAAACTATAATTATTCTAGTAAGCTAAACCTAGGCATAAGAAGTACTTAACTTATCACAATAAAACTATTCAAACTGCCAAATCAAAATAATTTAGTCTAATTATAATGGAAGACTGCAAGTCTCAATTTCAATTTCACAAATAAAAATAAAACAAATGATACGACCTGAAGTCCTAATTTCAATTCAACATATAAAAATAAAACAATAAAAAGGACTACAAACCCAAATATCAATTAAATATATATAAAATATAAATCATAGAAGAGGACTACAAGTCTCAATTTTTTTTTAATATAGAAAAATAATACAGGACTACAAATCTTAGTTTTAATTTTTTTTTAACACATCCTTGTTTCAATTCAATACATAAAAAATAAAACATAAGAGATGATTACAAGCCCCAATTTCATATTTTCAATTCAACATGTAACAAATAAAATAAGACAGAGAGCTACAAGAGCTAATTTCAATTCAATATTTAAAAAATAAATCACAAAAGAGAACTACAAACCTTAATTTTTAATTTTAACATATAAATATAAAACAAAGAAGATGACTACAATTTTCAAATTTAGTTCAATATATAAACATAAAACAAATGAGATGGTTAACTTATTTCGTAGCATATTAGTTAATTTTTAAAGCCCAATTTTTTGATATCATCTTCCATTAATATTTACAAGTGAGACTCATATATTTGTTAAAATAACATAATTACCCATAAATCTTTTTAAAAAAATTCAGTAGAGACAAATCTCTAATAAATTTTAAATTTTTTAAAATTATACTTGGTCCCCAAAACTTTTTAAAATTACAATGGGGGCAGCTGCCCCAACTGTGGATCCGCCCCTGATCATGCATACTGATACGGGATAATATTACAGTATTCAAAAGAGATTTCCAAAGTTTGTATTTTTTTTTTAAATTATTATTTTTTTGAATCAAGTTATAAGAAATCGTGATCAAATTAGGATTGAAATAGCTAGGGTCGATCTTAATAGTTTAGGGATCTAATTAAAAGTGAAAGAGAAGCCAATCTAATGTTAGAACTCATGACAAATCTAACGACTAAATTGAATTAAGTCGTTGATTAGGTTCT
Organism: Ilex asprella; assembly: GCA_023539305.1. Classification (NCBI taxonomy): domain Eukaryota; kingdom Viridiplantae; phylum Streptophyta; class Magnoliopsida; order Aquifoliales; family Aquifoliaceae; genus Ilex; species Ilex asprella. Next base: position 41,151,390 of record CM042186.1, on the reverse strand, counting down.
CGAATTAAGTCAATAATAATCTTATGCTACTTATATGTAACAGTTGAAATCAAAGCCACCACCAGCCCCTCCGGTTCTAATTCCACACTCATAATCCCAATGAAATCTTGCATAAAAATGGGTGTCGGTGGTGCAAAATGCTTGTTAGCTGTCTCTAATGGTGCTAGTTTTGTGTAAGAAGGAAGCTATACAACGTCAACATTTTGAGCCACAAGTCTT
>CM042186.1:41125534-41146171 GCA_023539305.1 Ilex asprella | reverse complement strand
GCGTCATAAATTGCAGCAAGGTTGGCATATACACCAAGGGTATCTTGATGGTGTGGGCCACACTCCTGTTCCAGTATTTCTCTAGCTTCTTCAAACAACTCAGCAGCCTCATCAATCTTGAACAACTGTACACAAGCCAAACCCATCTGGTTCAACACAACTCCAAAGAAAGCTGATTTCCTTTCACCACTGGCCCTAAGTTTTGATACAGCACTCTGAAAAGAACTCCATGCTTCCTCGTACCTCCCAACCATGTAGAACATAACTCCCATCCGTGCTTCTATTCCTGCAATTGTACATTGCTGCCCTGGTTTATCCTCCAACAGTTTCATTGCCTTCTGCAAGAGTTTCAAAGCCTCATCAGGTTCATTGAAAGATTCATAAATAGCCGAGATTTCAGTCATTCCACTAGCAATCTCTTCTACAGTGGTTCCAGGCACAGGTTTTGCATATATTCTCAGCGCATTTTCACAATATGATCTGGACTCTCGAAGCTTTCCTGTCTTGTAGTACAAGTCAGCAAGCCGTACAAAAACAGAGGCAACTAAAGAGTGGTTGTCGCCTTTTGATGATTTGACAACAGTGAGTGCTTTCTGGTAGGAAAACACAGCCTCGTCGAAGCGAGAGAGGGACAAGTAGATATTGCCGATGCTAACATCGATAGCAGCAACCTCAGTGTCTTGTCCATTGGCAATCATTGACATGCTGGAAAGTACAAGGTGTTCGAGAGCTGATTCATAATCTCCTTTAGCTTCACATATGAGGGCCATCAACCGGCGGTCAGCTGCTTCTTCCAGAGATGCCGGCAGACTGTGCACCCGGTGGATTTCAAGGGTTCTCTTGCACAAGTTTTCAGCTTCATCAAATTGCATTGCTTGAATATAGGCCTCAGCCAAGTATCTGCCGTTTTCAACATAGTTGTTCTGAATCAGGAGCGTTCAAGAACTTGAAGTGTACAACTAAAAAGTTGCCAAGATCCAACATGGAAATTTAAGAGCACTATGGTTGTTCATTAATATATTGAAGGTGTTGATGTTGTTGGATGGAAGATATATCAGGGTTTTGATTAGAAATCTATGATGCAAAATCTCTGAAAACACTAGGTAGATACATCAAACGCCAGAATCCCAATTGACATGGAGCCATGGACAGTGTTGTGCATAGAGCATCTACAGGAGCTATGGAAAATCATAATTCTCCCACAGAAGAAGACACAGGAAATCAGAGTCATGTGAATCAAATGGATCAAATTTTAAGCATTCTGATTGACACAATTTATTTTGAGAACCTGTCACTAATTTGACACATTCTGCCTAAATGGCCAAGTCAAAGCTAAAATCCACCTGCCCTAGATTAACACATCTGCTTTTCACTGATGATGCTTTGATTTCCTCTTCGCATGCTTTGATTTCCTCTTCGCATGCTTTGTTTCTCTCTACACCTCCAGTTCATGATGGCCATGTTACATAACAAACTTTGCAAAAATATTGCAATGCTTTTGGCCAGCAATTGAATTGCAACAAATCATGTCTATTTTTCAGCAAAATTACCCCCTCTTAAGAAGATTAAGAGATTACAACTACGCTGGGGGTAACTGAAATTTAAGAGACTCAAACTATCTGGTATCGCCACAAATCGGGAGTTTATGGTCTCTGAGGACCTACCTCAGATTTTGCTACCTGATAGTTAGCTCTCTATTTCGCTTTTCTTTGTAACTTTCTTTTCCTATCATCAATGTAAATGAGGATATGTGGCCTAGAAAGAAAAAAAAAATCACACCCTTGAAAATTTCAACTTCTTTCATTAATCCATCCACAAAGATAAGTTTACTACATTCAAACTCTAGATGAGACGCAGTAAATCATTTTATTTCCCAAAAAATGTTTAAAGGGTTAGAGCATCTCCGACCATGACTCAAATTTTTATTAAAATTTAAATTAACATTTGAGTAAAAAACTTGATTTGATATAAAGGACTCTGACGGACAAACTCAAATTTAACGAAGAAGAAACCCAAATTTAAATTAGGACAAACCCAAATTTAAAAGAAAGTAAGCATGATCATTGAATTTTTAAAAGATGATGAAATTTCACTATTAAATCTTTGAGTAAAAAATTAAAGCTCTCTTGATTTGAGTAAAAAAATAAGTTTTGATTGATTTGGTATAAATTTGAGTCAAGAGTTGGAGCAAATTTTTTAGACTTTTTTACCCAAATTTAAATCCTTATTTCCTTTCTTTAATAAAATGTTATAATACTACGAGTTATCAGAGAACTATCACAAAGTATAATACTGTTTACTCTCACTGAAACAAAAATCCAAATCTGATCCGCATCACTTTCCCACTGGAATTTTCACCAATGTATCGAAGTTCACAAAAAACAAATAGATAAAACGATACCAGCACTCTGCTCAAAGAATAAACAAGCAGTAAAATGGACAATTGGATTTTACCTGCAAGTCTCTGCAACTCTCGGATCTGTATCACCCAAAGCCTCAATTTGTATCTTCAGCCCCTCTTTATAACACTCAATCGACCGATCCAACTGTCCAAGCATAGAATGCGTATCACCGAGCTGCATATACCCCGAAAACGCGGCGAGCGCGTGATCCGCACCACTGGACACATCCGGAACTCTTATTGCCCTCTCGAGCACCGGAATCGCCTCCTCCAAACTCCCCAAACTGCAATAAATCGCCGCCACAACGTGCAAACTCATTGCTAAGTCCAAGCTCGGTTCATTAGCCACAGCACATCGCTCAAACGATTTCGAGGCTCGAAGCGCGTAGTCCAATGCTTTGGCGGGTCCATCGCCGGAGGCAATTGTGTCACGCGCGAGTTTGAGAAGGAATGGGCCAAGATCGGGGTTGTCCAGCGACGGTTCGTCGGCAACTACCAGTATTTCCGGGGATTTATTCTTGCCGGAGCTCCGATCTGGTGACGGTTTCGCCCGTGAGGCGAATGGAGAGGGTGAGGGAGGTCGTCGAGGAGCTGGCGACGGCGTTTTGGGGTTTACGGGTTCGGATCGTTCGGTGTTGGGTCGCATGTGGTTGTGATTTTCGTCGGGAACTGTGATTCGGAGCGGCGAAGCTTCCGGTGGTGTTTTTACTGAAACCAAGCCAGGCATGGTGACTGGTGAGGAGTCCAAATGCTGTACCAAATGAGATTACTCGATATACAATGTGAGTGTGTGTAGTTTATGAAGAGAGCGATGGCAAGAGAATGATGAAGAAGGAAAAAATGGAGACATTGATGGAGGATTAAAACTGGCCACCCACCATACCCAAGTTTGGATAATTTGGTTGTGTTGGTGAAGGTGCAGTGGGGAAGACAACGGATAGAGGGGACGGGTGAGACAGGTAGGAGAGATGCTCAGTGAAGGCAGGACAGGACTATCAAAGTGTGGTGTGATCTATCCAGGTCAGATGGGGCCCATGTTGAGGTGGGCCCGTAGTGAGGTCTGATCGTGATTTCACAACCATGATGGCTCATAATTAGACACTAAAAGGTGTACCTTCCGTGAGAGGAGGGCAATCTCTAGTGTTCGTCTGAATTTTTTAACATTTTTTTTAATAAAAGAACGAAAGCATCACTATTAATTAAATAAAATATAGTCAATTAATTAATGAATTATTGTTATCATGTAAAATAATTTTGAAAAAATTTCATTCACACCCTTTCTAGTTATGTTTAAATTTAATGACACCCACTTCTGATTTTAAAATTTCACTGCACCCTTTTCTAGTTTATTCTTTCAAATTAAAGACACCCCCATTAATAGTAATTTTTTACTTTGTCAATACAAAAAATAACTGTTTGACTATAAATTTTCTAAAACATGCCAAAACTACACTTTCTTATATAAATATACTAAAATGCTTGTTTCACACAATATATACCACACTTTTTGTTATTCGTAAAGATCCAAAAAGATGTGGGGTTGTTGGTAAGGGATTGAAGCCAACTATTATTCTTCAACTTGTTCCCCACAGTGATCGATCATTTTCTAAGTTATTAAAAAAAATCTTGCAAATTTGTAAAAGCTTTTTATGCGGATTTTTTGAAGAAAAAAATCATGCAGTTTTTTTTTATTTTTTTCATGCAATTTTTTTTCTATTTTTTTCATGTAGTTTTTTTTTTTCATGGAGATAGTTTTAATTTTTTTCATGTAATTTTTTTAATCCAAAACACCAGTTAGACTTTTAAATCATGAAGTCCATTTTCTTATAAGTTATTGGGTAAACTTTTCAATTTTTTATTTTCTTATATTACCTAACTTCCCTTTTTGATATATTTTTTGTTGTTCGTTATAAATTAGGGCAAAATCTAGTTTATCCTCTCGTGGTTTGGTCTTTGTGCACATCACCTCCTTGTCGTTCAAAAATCAGCACATAGTCCCCTTGTATTTTTGGACTAAAATGCTACCGTTAGTTTTTCAGTTATATTAGACAGTCTGACATACACGCGCCTAATAGGAGATTTGACATAACAAAATGTGTTTTCTTAAAAAAATAGAGACAATAAAAATACAATAATACCCTTCTTCAATCTTGATCTTCCTAAGCAATTGCCCTATAGTGCACCACTACCATTGCCACCACTTCAAAGCGAAGTTCAACCAAGTAAGACACCAGTAACTACAAAGTAAAATGTATGCCTTAAAAGACAACAAACCAGACTAAAGTAAAAAACCAAAAGTTAATAGCAGCCCATCCAGCCAACTTCCAGACCAAAACATCACCAATGCCCAACCTCCTTTCCAGCAAATTTCAAACAAATCAACATTTACTTCAAGGATGTTCAAATAAAACAAAGTCTGTTAGCCCATATCATCAAACACAACCCTCCTCTTCCTTCGTAGAACAGGTAATCCCTTCTGGTCATTCAGCAAAGCCAACTCAATCTCACAAGACAAGGAATTGTAAATATATGTTTATTTTTGAACGATAAGGAGGTGATGTGTACAACGACCAAATCACAAGAAGGTAAACTGGATTTGCCCTTTTATATATGGGTTTAAATTTATTTATAGTTAAAAATAAATTTTCTATAATAAAATTACAATCGATAAAATCAATGTCAAAATTCCATCTATTTATAACTTCTCTGCTATCGTATGTTCTCCACAACGTCACTTGACCACTCTTTATATATAAAATTTAAATATTATTTGATCAAATTTAATATTAATTAAATAAATTTGGTCGTAATATGATAAATTTAAATATTAATTTACTTTTAATTTGATAAAATTAAATATTAATTCAGTGTTGATTTAATAAAATTTAATGTTAATTTGTGTTGATTTGATGAGATAGAATGTTAATTTAGTTTAAATTAAATAAAGGACATTAATTTGATAAAATTAAATATTAAATTGATGAATTTAAATATTAATCTAATAAAACTAAAAAGAGTGTATTGAAATTTCAGAATCAATAGGGGATATTGTTAAAAATAAGTCTATTTACAGGGAGTGTCGTTGAAATTATGTCTATTTATAGTGAATGTCATTCAAATTATGTCTATTTATAAGGGGTGTTGATAAAATTTATCCTATAAAATATTATAAGGTATTTTTGTAAATTAACAATCGTCGGTGTAATCCGACAAACACTGATGGGAGTTAACAGTAATATTTTAGAATTATAAAGGAGTATCATTAAATTTAGACCTAAATATAGAGGGTGTTGGTGAATTTTCTCAATAGCTTTTTTCTGATTTCTAATAAATTTATATAGAAAATTAAGAAGTTGTTTATTGTAGACAATATTTGAATCCAGTTTTAGTAGTTTCAACGGTTGAAATTGATAGCTGCAAGGGTATTAAAAAAAGAGTCAAAAGGATGTGCCAGATTGACAGGTACGTGCGCTAATAGTGGGACCAATTTACGTTGTTGCATCATACTTCTATTGTAAGAATGAACAATAATTAATTAATTGCTACTATTTTATTGACAAATCCAATACTGGTATCATCCCGATCTTACTGATCTTGCATTTCCCTTTTGATTCACCAGTGTCTGTCTCAGCCTCCGAAACTCGATTCACTTAATATGGTTAATCAAAACTTGGTTTTTCTTAGTTATTTCAGTGCTTACTGTGCCTCTGTTTTATGGAACGAGCCACTGGCACGGATGACAAGTGTCAATCAAGTGAACCTTGAGCAAATAAACAAACCGTTCCGTCGACAGATTTCGTATGAATCCACAGCCCCGATGACATGATCCAAATCAGTCTGAGAGTGCAATTCCTGTAGAGATCACAGTATTATATAGAACAAACAACTCATGAATTCAGTAAAATCTTGCACCAATCCTTTGAAGACATCGTACCATTGAATTCAGGTCACAGGATTGAAACACATATGGATTAAAAAAATAATAATAATAAGCAATCTGGCGAATGTTACAGATCAAGAAAGTAATTCATCAGCATTCGGCAATTTACAGTAACATATTAAGCCATCCATTATCACAATATCAGGACGGCAATGCCATACAACACATTTAAGTTATTATTTCCAAAAATGAATAATCAATACAGAATTCACAACAGGGGCTGAATCAGATACAAACATCTAATGGCGACCGTGGATATATAAATCCGCATTTGGGTTTGCAAATGTAGTGAAGCCTCTTTTTAATATGCAAGAACTGCTCCACTAGCAGCAGCTGGTGTAGAAGACAGCCATATATCACTTCCTCCAAGATCTAGCTTGGCTCGAAAAATATTGGCATCAGCCATTTGTCTCACAAACCGAGTAAAATTAACCCAATTATGATATTCAAACAAGTTTTTGTCCATTCTATTGAAGTTGAAAGAGAAGGATGGCCTTTCTAGACCATCTGAGTAAAATTTTGACATCTTTAGCACCTGTTTGAACGATTCATCATCCAAACCTGTTGCAGAATTTTCCCCTTCCAGGGGTATATTACAAATCCGTGCAGCCAGAAGAAGTTGTCTGAGAAAGCCTTCGGGACTGCTGACAGGGTTCATCTGCTGTTCTTGTGCATCTTGCATCTCAAAACATTTACAACACATTGTAAATCCATACCTTCCAAAAATGCGAGCAATTGGTAGGTAGCCATCTCTGATTGAAGTATTGTAATAACCAGCTGTCAACTCAGATGGATGAGATTGTGTGCCATAATGCCAGTGGATTCCAGCCACTTTTCCTGATGTGCTAACTTCAGTACCCCGAAAAATGGTCTCTGTTTCCTGGCATATCCTCTCTGCATGCAGAAGCAGCATACCCGAGTACCATTCAAGGAAGAACTCCCCGTAGGGTGTATTCCAAGAACCATCACTTTTGAAAAATTCAGTACTTTCTGGATCCTGCATCAAGTTGCCAGCACCAATAGGGCCCCCATTTATCCATTCGCGCATTCCAATCTTCCGGGCACAAGCATTCAAAGATGCAAGCATATACTGGGAAGAAGATATAATAATACATTCAAATCATACGAATATAGTATAAACTTAAATGTCCAAGAAGGCAATAACAAATTGTGAAAGCAAAAGATTAGAAAAATGGATGTAGCTTAATGAAGTGCAGCTGAGTTCTATATACTTTATCGTAGCATTGGAACTCTCCAAGTTCACGAGATCGCCAAGCCCTAGTTAGCTTCTGAGAAGGACATGAAGGGTATCTTAGTTCACCAGCAGGACCCATTCCAACTTGGATCCCCTGCAAATGTCACAAGAAACATCATGAAAACAAGATTACAATACTAAGCAATGTACATGTATGACTAGAAATACTATACTAATCAGCTTACAGTTATGATGCCACCAAGAAATAATCTGAAAGTGCTTCTAAAGTTTTTCATAAAATCTGCGTAGGCTTGGATTGGTGATCGTCCATGCAGAACAGGAAGAATGTCACATCCTAGGGAAAGGTATTCCATATTTCTTCTTCCAAACCTGTCAGAATATGCTAAATCTGAATCTTTATCGATTTCTTCAAGCACCCACTGGGGAAGAGGAATCCTTGAGAACAGAAGAGGCCAAAAGTTAGAAATGATAAAACATGAAACTAGAGGGTTGAAAATCATAAGGTGAATGAAACCTCAGAGTTTGGTTTTGAAGCAAAGTCATGTCCCTTTTAAACAAAACTCAAGGCCAAACATGACTTGAATCTAAGTCAAAGTCTAAACTAGCATATCATGAAACAGGTTGACTTGACCAAATATGGTGCTGGTATACTCTTGTAATGATGTAGACAAAACTAAGCTGTGCACTTGTCTGCGTGTGGGTCCCGATTAAATGCTTCGTATTCTGGAGTTGTCAATCTATTACCTATTTTGTTGTCCTCCAATTACATATTCCTTGTTATGGAGTTGTCAACCTGTAAGCCATTTTGTCATCTTATTTTTATGTCCATTGTCAATCCTACCTAATACATGAACTCAAATTTTGTTGGTATTTATATCATTTGCATATGGTATTGTTGGTTTTAGCTTCCAATTTTTTATATAGTCATCCCTATAATGATTAAAACACTGGTGAGATAGTTCTATTTTCTTCAATTCAAAATTAATCAATGGTATATGTTTCTCTTAGATTTTCAGTCACAGAAAAACATGCAGGTTCAAGGGTGATATTTTTTTGATCTCTTCCACTTTTTATACAGAGAATCCAAAACTGTATAATTAGACATCTTTTTATTAGGCTAAATGACACACAAACAAATGTGATAAAGGGAAGATAAAGTATTGAAAAGTCACAATAAGGAGGAAAAGAGACTTAATGAAGACTAAAAGAATTGCTAGGGAAGAAGAAAACAAAGAGAGAAGGACCTTAGTATAGACAAATGAGGAAACGTCATGGAAGCACATAAAAAAATAACATTTGCTAACTGATCCACCTAAACTCCATGGCCACACTAAAAGCTAGTCTAGTAGTGGAATATATTTGACGAGAACCATTCACGAGTTTCTTGATCTGAAAAGCTGAAGCTTCCACCATTCTGTAAGTTGTAGCTTCATCTTCAGCTTAATAGACAAACATTTCAAAACCTCCAAGCAAACCAACAATTGCAATTTAACCATGCTTCAGACCCAATTTTTTTTTAAAAAAAATGATATCACAATGCTAAATTTTTATAAATTAGTTTCTGTCATACAACACATTTGTTATGAAATATCACTTTGTGCTTCCCCAAGAGCTCGATTTTCACTGGACATGAATATACCAGAGTCAGCTACAACAAGATGGTATATTAGGGCGGAAAAAAGGAAGGAAATAAGAGGCACATGAACAACATGCAAAAATCAATACATTTATAAGTAATCATCCCCAAAACCAATAACTCATAGTCACAGTCATATTTATCAAAGTTATATCGTAATGATTAATTCATTGAAAACTCTTCTTTTCTGATTTAACAAAAACTCCAATTCTTTTTGTAAGGAATTACTGTAAAAGTACCTACATGTGGAATGTAAAGATAGTACCCAGATTACTGTACAGTAAATCAATGCTGTGGATTGACTTTCCTATCACAGCTTCCTAGACTTGCATTTCCCAGATACCAAACTGAGCCTAAATGTGCTTATTATAATCAGTTAGAGACCTCTTAACATGCACTCAACACACCAAATCAGCAATAACTCGGATAAAACATTCCACATGCATCAATTAAGCAAAATTAGGATGACATTACGCCCCTCAAACAACAAGATATTCAAAACCAATCGCGGATAGTATAAATCACAAATTCAGAGTAAAACCAACCAGGAAGGATCGCTAGGCTGTGATCCACACTGATGAAATGCCATGACAGCACGAACTTTCAATCCGTACCGTTTCGCCAAAGCCACGATCTCCAAATACCCCTGCCAATTGTAAATCCTAGGCGAATCCCTCTCCACCAGCCCCCACCACACCTCCATCACCACTCCCTCGACTCCTGCCGCTGCCAACGCCCTAAAAGACGATGCCATCGCCTTTTTCCTCTTCATCAACCCCGAAGAAGGACTCAAAACATCCACCGGCAGAGTCACGAAAACTGGCGAGCCTCTCCGGAGACTGCGATTCGAGACTCCGTGTTGAACCTCGTCCTGTAAATCGCCATTATCGGGAGAGACAAAGCCATTGGAAGGCGTCGACGAATTGAGGCGAGAGGAGAGAGTTAGTCGCCGAGTAGGAGGGCAAGTTTTGAGGAATTGGAGAGATGAGAACCGGAGGGACTGAGTTGGCCGGTTCCGGGAACAACAGAAGGAGGCTGAGAAGTTAGGAGCAGAGGGCGATGCGATCGCCATTAAATTAGGGTTAGGGTTAGGGTTCGAAATGATTATATATGTTACAGTTTATTTGTGCTCGTGTCAGAGAGAAAGAGAGTGAAGGAGATTGAGGTGGCGGCCCGGAAGCGAGTGGTGTGAATTGTGTGCGTGATTCCTCGTTAGTTACGAAACGAGGTTCAAATGATTTACCCACAAAAAAAAAAAAAGGTTCAAATAAATGTGTAGTGCAGAGTTTTCAGCAGAAAATAAATTGCATCGTAATTGATTTAAACTCTGCTCTACTCTACCCAATGCTCCTATTTTATATTTCTTTTAATTATTTATAACTTCTTCTTTAACTATATTTAATCCCATTATAATTTATAGGGTTAATTATAGATTGCTCCCTTCACCTTTAGATGTTATTTGAATTAGCTCCCTTAGTTTTTAATTTTAAAGAATTTACCCCCTTTCATTTTGCACCTTTTTCAATTAACTATTTCTGTTAATTTTTATCTGTCAAAATTGACATTTATTAGTCCCGTCACATGCAAGTGATCACTAACTAGCTGAAATGAAAATATTGCTCCCTTCCCACACATTCCCCCATCTCCTTGTTGAACCCCAATCTCCCCTTCCTTAGTTACATATCTATGTCTCTTTTTTAGTATTTTCTAAAAAACTTAATTTGGTATAAGGTACTCTAATGGACAAACTCAAGTATCTATTCAATTTTCTTAAAAAATTTCCTTATCGTCCCAAAACTATATGGGAATAAAGAAACTATCTCATAATTCTAAGATTGTTCCCTTATCATTTTTTATAAATTCAGATAAAGAAAAAGAAAAAAAATATAACTATTTTTTATGATGCACAAAATCGTATTCGTGCGAGATCAACAGTCACGAGTGTGATTAATGAACAGTAATTGTTGGACCAAAACAGATTTTTGGTTGACTTTGAGCCAAAATTAAAGTGGGATTCAATTGTTATTTTGAATAAATTTTCGTGGGTTCATATTCTACTCCGTGAGGAGTACAATGTAGTATGTTCACTTGCTCAAATCGAGTAAGAAATGAATGAGAAAATAGGCTCCAAAGTGACCCTCTTGAAAAGGTGGAAATAAAGGAAGTGCAATGTGGGATGTGACACCAATCCCACATTGGTTAAGGAAGAAGCTCAATATGGGCATATATAATCCAAGTTTGCTCTATGGGTTGGGCCCCAAGGGGTACCACAGTTTTGTGAGCGGAGCGAGCGCCTACATGCCGTTGGTTTGACCACACACGCGCGCGCTGCCTGCCCGCCTCACCACGACCTGGCCTTGCCTATCTTTTTGAAAAAAATTTATTTAAATAAATAAATTAATTAATTAAATAGTTTTTTCTTCCTTCCAAACCGAAAAGTTGTATCTGTTCATACAAGAACAGTTAATTCAATGGTGTCCACTGGCTGTTGCATTTAACTTCTGGGTTGTGTTTTTTAGTATGATGACTGTTCGAAAAGTCACCTAAATGTCTATAAATACCCAAATTCATTTACCATTCTAGAGACATGAAATTCAGACTCTACATTTCGATCAGGCATTAAGGCATACATTACAGTCTGCATTTCGATATTAAGTCAGTCAGCATTTAGAGAGTACACAACACATCTTGGTTCGCTGGACGGGGAGATTGGAGTTCTACTTCTGCCCGTGTAAAGATCATTGTATCATGGGAGATAGACGCTCGTGATTTTATAAGCACTGTGTGTGGGGGCGAAATCTGTCTTAAGGACATAGTGTCAAACACTAGTCTTGATCTAATTGAAGTTCAATCACAGTTTCTGGTCTGCAAACGGGTCAGTGTTTATTTTATTTAGACAGTACTTATGTGTAACTGTATGCTGTAACTCTTTCGTGGAAAGCTTCTCATTGTTACTCTTTACTGTATCTCTTTGTTGTAACTCTTTTGAAAAACCTGTCGCTGTAACTCTTTTGTGTAACTCTTTCGTCTGTGTAATTGTTTTGCATATCACTGTTATTGTTCGATTTTACTTTAAGTTACATAATATCAGAAATATCAATAGGTGATTTTACTATTTTGGAACACATATTTTCCAACAGTAATGAGCAATCAATGACAATCAATGGTAAAACGGAAAATATAGAGTCAACACCAAGATTTATAGTGGTTCGGTCCAAGTGACCTACGTCCACTTTCTCGAATGACAGCAGTGGCCGGCGATCTTTATTAATGTATCAAGGTACTCCGGAGAGTTTACAGTGCTTAGAGAGATGGAAAGAGAGATCAATGTGTGTAAGGAGGTGTAGTGTGTGTAGGAGCTTCAAAGTGTAAAGGTCTGAATGTGGTGCCAATGTCCTCCCTTTATGAGGAGAAGGTTTATATTATATAGGTGTGATGAGGTAGTGACGTGAGGAATGAGTCTTCCAATATTTTGGTAAGCACACTTTTGGTAGGAGTAGACCTCTTTGGTAAGCACACTTTTGATATGATTAGATCTCTGTGCTGTGTATCCCGATATTCTCTCCCTCATGTCCCTATTACTTCGGAGGATGATTCTGAGTTGGATTAGTCTTGATGCTGATCTTGAGGCTGGACCTGGGGTAAGCTAAGCTTATTTGGACTTTGGAGTCAAGAGGACGAATGAGGACGGACCAGGAGGGCCTGGCCCTGGGCGGTGCCCTCTTGGATGGCCAGCTGGGCGGCGCCCTCTTGGGTGAGGTCCCTTGGGCGACGCCTTTTGATGCTTGGGCTGCGCCTTTAGGTGAGGTCTTTCTTGGGTGAGATTTGCTTGGTGATTCCCTTAGGCGTTGATCAAGTGAACTTCTCCTGTGCTTTGGGCTTAGACTCTTCTGAGTACTGATGATTTGGGTCTCCTTCTAATGGGTTGACCCAGTTCTGGTCAAACTTTTCTTGAGCCTTCTTGATTCATTTAGATTGGGCTTGGCCCGTTAAAATTCGGACTCATCAATTTTGACATGGCATGGTCTAAAGAGTACAAAAATATACGTCTTTAATAAAAATAGAAGATTGAAGAAATAAAATGACGAATTTTTTAAATTTTTGGGTAGTAAAGGCTTAAAATTTTAGGAAGAATCAGCGGCCGAAAATTGTACGATAGTGTTTAACTTAAAAAAATCAAAAAAAATAAATTTTAATGAGTAGATTTAAGGTTTATATAGTATAAAAGATGGGTGAGATTAGGTTTTTTTAAAAAAATACAAGAAATCAAGAAGATGAAAAGGAAAAAATTACCTACAGGCTTTCAAATGATTTGTGAAAAACTTCGATGGTGATCAATAATAGAAGTAGCATGGTAAAAAAAAAATCGTCAAAGAAATCATTTTGTTTTTGATAGGTTAAAAAGTTACCGTTAGAAATTTGGTATAAAATTTGAGTATGTTTTAATTTAGGTCCACAATAAGTTTTGTCTTGATTTGATATAGATTTGAGTCAAAGATTGGAGAAGTGTTTTGAGTCATTTTGATTCAAATTTAAATTTGAGTCTATATTTGAATCAATGTTGAAAATACTCTCACACAAATAGGGTGAAACTCTCCTTGTTAAGATTCTTCTCCCTTTGCTTCGAAGATAAGCCAATTGGAGTTCAAAACAAGAGATGAATTGATATGTGTTGTGAAACAAATAAGAAAAAATATTGTTTGCAATGATTAGAGAGTTGAAGGTAAAAGTATGCAATGTTTGTGTTGGTTGTTTGGGTTTAGGTAGTTTCTCTTGGAGGTGAAGGTGTGAGGCGATAATGGGTGGTGACGAGTTGTGTTAATGGTTTGTTTAAGTTATATAGGTGGTGGTGATGGTTAATTTTGAGTGATGTTAAGTTGGGGGACGAATGTTTGGGTTTTATTTTATTGTTTTAAGAACATAATTTTTTGATTAGGGAAATAATGATACAGATTGAGGGCATAAATGCACTTTCACATTTTAATCGGTTAATTTAGTTAACTTCAAACTTTGAAGGGGTAAATTATCAAAAGTTCAAGGGGATAGTTTATAATTAATTCTAATTTATATTTTAATATTAATTTAATTTGTTTTATCGATTGTGTTATCAGAAATTTTGAAATTTGTCTACTTCTCTTATTAAATTAACGGGTAGGATCCTCCCAAGTCCCAACACAAGATCCGTCCTCGTATTCTCATTGGTCCACGTCATCAAGAATTGACGTTAATTTTCAAGCACCAACGTGTTAAACCGAGAGCCATTGGTCCACGTCGTTACAATGACGTGTTCGTTCATTTCAATCTGGGTTAGGACGGCCGACACAAATCAATATATATAAACTTTCTCAGGGGCTTTACCAAGTCCAGTCTAATAGATGCTAGATAGGCATTCCGCTTTAAGCACAGCCGAACACAGAAGCTCTTTCTCTCCCAAATCAGGTTGCTTCAGCATATACGTAGGTAAAGCTATAGAGAGAGGATTAGAGAAGGTGAGAGAGTGAGAAAGAAACTGTTGAAGCCGGACGGAGTGAGAAAGAAGTTGTTGAATTGAAGCCATAGAGCGAGTGAGGTGGTTTTTCTGAAGCCATGGGTGGCTGCTGGAGGCGGAACGGGTCGCTGATCGTACTAGCAATCGTTTTCTTCGGTAACTGCTATTTTATGTTTCTAAATTACAGATCTGAGTGATTTGTTCTCTAATGTGGTTGTCTGTGATTTTTTTTTTTGGCGGTTTTTGTTTTCGTTGGTTATCGACAAATGTATTTGACCAGGAACGGTTTGGCAGATGTAAATTGTTGTTGTTAATCTCATTACATATCTTCCTTGAACGAGCTTGTTAATTTTCTTACGGCTGTTTAGAGTTTCAGATCTGATATGTATTTCCGATTGCCTTTATGAAATTTGTGCTGTTATGTACATGTGTTTAACTGACAGATCAAGTTTGCACTATGAACTAAATCTATGTAGAGCGTCAAACGAATTTGATTAAGCACAGCAAATTTTCAAGGAACGTAATAGAACATGTTTTTGCTGACATACACACCAACAGTTGATATTTGCAATCTGAAAAGAACTCTAATGAACACTTCAGAAGGTTTTTTTTTTATATGAATCAGATCTTTGTTAAATTTAAAGTGATTTGAATACTAAGGCACGTTTCTGTTGCCATTCAGACGTCAGTTCACTGTTCACATGTTATAGAGATTATATGCATGGTTGCCCGTAACACATGCCTACGACCAACCAACCATCTGTATGTTTTCAATTGACCTTCATGGCCGAGCAGTGTGTGGCAATTCACTAATTGCTGGCAGTCCTGCTTTGGAAGAATCATCTCTAGGATCTGATGTACTTATCATGATCATGAAAAGACTCCCTTTGGTTTGTTTTACTAAGCAGTACTAGGCAGAGGGTAATTCTGGTTAGTTATTGAAGATGCACACAGAGAACTTTAATTTCTGTCGTTACTCAGATTGTAGTTGAATTTTATCATGTTCATGTCCAAATAAGCCACTTGCATTTACCTGATTTGCTTTTTCATTTTGTCTCAATAAAGGCAGTTATTTTGGCCAAGTAGTTGGGCAATGCATCATATCATTATTTCATTCCGTTTGGTTACTTATGATTGAACCTATTCCTGAATTGTAATGAAGTAAGTTTTGCATCAATGGCAACTAATTATGTTTGTTTTTGGCAATAGGCTGTCTATCAGCAATTTCAATTGCGAAAGAGGAAGCCACCAAGTTGGGAACAGTTATTGGAATTGATCTTGGTACAACGTACTCGTGTGTTGGTGTTTACAAAAATGGTCACGTGGAAATCATAGCTAATGACCAAGGAAACCGAATCACCCCATCATGGGTTGCTTTCACTGACACTGAGAGACTGATCGGTGAGGCTGCCAAGAATCAGGCGGCTGTCAATGCCGAAAGGACCATTTTTGATGTTAAGAGACTTATCGGAAGAAAGTAATGCATCTTTTTCAGCTCGCTTGTAATAGATCGTATCAGTTTGTGGGGAAATATAGCCACTAACCTATCTTTCACAGGTTTGACGACAAGGAAGTTCAGAGGGATATGAAGCTTTTTCCGTACAAGATTGTGAATAAAGATGGAAAGCCTTATGTTCAAGTCAATATTAGGGATGGGGAAACTAAGGTCTTCAGCCCTGAGGAGATAAGTGCTATGATTCTTATCAAGATGAAGGAGACGGCTGAAGCATTCCTTGGGAAGAAAATTAAGGATGCTGTCGTTACAGTTCCTGGTGAGTTGAACTTCAAAACTCTCGACTTGAATATGACTCAACTCTTTTTGAGAGAGTAACTGCATTGATGTTTTGAGTCTGTGTTGGTACTAATGTAATGCAATCTGCAGCATACTTCAACGATGCCCAAAGGCAGGCAACCAAGGATGCAGGCATTATTGCTGGACTGAATGTTGCAAGAATTATCAATGAACCAACTGCTGCTGCCATAGCCTACGGGTTGGACAAGAAAGGTGGTGAGAAGAACATCCTTGTTTTTGACCTTGGTGGTGGGACGTTTGATGTCAGTATCTTGACTATTGATAATGGTGTTTTTGAGGTTCTTGCCACAAATGGAGACACTCATCTTGGAGGTAAGAATCTTGCTCGTGCCATCACTCTATTTGTTTTCTCTTGGACTAGTTTCCACTACTTTGGAAATAAAGTATGGGAAGTAAAAGTAGACACAAAATTGTCCCTCCCCTCAGCCAAGAGGTCTTGGAATGACTCTAACTAGAGGAAATTTTGTTTGTCAATTTTATGTGTAATTCCCATTTTCTCGCAGGTGAAGATTTTGATCAAAGGGTTATGGAGTATTTCATCAAATTGATCAAGAAAAAGCATGGTAAGGACATTAGCAAGGACTACAGAGCTCTTGGAAAGCTCAGGAGAGAATGTGAGCGTGCTAAGAGAGCCTTGAGCAGCCAGCATCAGGTCCGGGTTGAGATTGAATCTCTTTTTGATGGTATGGATTTCTCTGAACCATTGACCCGAGCACGGTTCGAGGAGTTGAACAATGATCTGTTCAGAAAGACCATGGGACCTGTGAAGAAAGCAATGGAAGATGCTGGGTTGGAGAAGAACAATATTGATGAGATTGTTCTTGTGGGTGGAAGCACCAGGATTCCAAAGGTTCAACAGCTCCTTAAGGACTACTTTGATGGGAAGGAACCCAACAAGGGTGTGAACCCTGATGAGGCAGTTGCTTTTGGTGCTGCTGTTCAAGGGGGCATCTTAAGCGGAGAGGGTGGTGAAGAAACCAAAGGTACTACATGTTATTGTATTCGTTTTGTAGACTACAATTCCGGCATATATAATATATGTGTTCTGAAATGTTACGGGAACAAATTTTTGTAAACCCCATTTGACAGGGGATGACTTTGTGTGTTATTCTCAATGCAGACATTCTTCTCTTGGACGTGGCACCACTCACCCTAGGAATCGAAACTGTTGGTGGTGTAATGACCAAATTGATTCCTAGGAACACTGTCATCCCAACCAAGAAGTCTCAAGTTTTCACTACCTACCAGGATCAGCAGACCACTGTCTCCATTCAGGTACCATAAACTCAAACCAATAATCTTGTTATGCCCTGTTCATGCTATGGTTCTCATAAAAGGTGTAGTAGAAATAAATTGATGCTGCCTAAATCTTAAGCTGAGTTGATCTATTTCTTCTGATAACAGGTCTTTGAAGGTGAAAGGAGTCTTACAAAGGACTGCAGGCTGCTTGGAAAATTTGATCTAACTGGAATTCCTCCATCTCCAAGGTTTTTTACATGTCTCACATTGAATTTCTATTAAAAATTGCTTCTCCTGCTCCCAGGATTTTAATGAGGATTTGATCCTTCATTTGAACAGGGGAACCCCTCAGATTGAAGTTACATTTGAAGTTGATGCGAATGGTATCTTGAATGTCAAGGCAGAAGACAAGGGCACTGGTAAATCAGAGAAGATTACCATCACCAATGACAAAGGTCGGTTAAGCCAGGAGGAGATTGACCGAATGGTTCAGGAGGCAGAAGAGTTTGCTGAGGAAGACAAGAAGGTGAAGGAGAAGATTGATGCTCGTAACAGCCTTGAGACTTACATCTATAACATGAAGAACCAGGTTAATGACAAAGACAAGCTCGCTGACAAGCTCGAGTCTGATGAGAAGGAGAAGATTGAGACCGCTGTGAAAGAGGCCCTCGAGTGGCTGGATGACAACCAGAGCGCTGAGAAAGAGGACTATGAAGAGAAGCTTAAAGAGGTAGAAGCTGTGTGTAACCCAATCATTACAGCCGTGTATCAAAGATCAGGCGGAGCACCTGGTGGCGGATCAGACGAAGACGATGATTCCCATGATGAATTATAGGTGAACATTAGAACTTATTTGACCACTGGAGAAAGAGGGCAGCCAAGAACTGGGGATATAGGATAGGCGAGAAGATTTGGTATAATTTTTTCTGATGCTTACTTACAGTTGGGGGTAAGAGATTTCCCTTCTTGGCTTGCTGTTTGTTGAGGTGAAGATACCTTCCACGGGATACTTTTGTTCTTAAGTTTGTATTTTTGATTCTCACTTGAGAACTCTTTGATGTTTATAATCCTGCTAATGTACTTTTGATACCGCTTCTGTTTGATTCTCTAGGTGAACATTTGCTACAGACCAGCCATACAGCTGGTATTTGTTTAGCATTGGTGATGCCCTGCCAGGAAAACTCCATAAGATGGTGCCTTTGTTGAACCCCATAGATAATAACTCATTAAGGTCATATACTTGCACGGCACGCATTGTCAACGGATCGTGGCATTTAGTGGTTTCTCGGTAGAGGCTTGTTATGGCTGAACGTGGTGATGGTGTGATCCGTTTAGAGGAAGAGTGCAAGTTATTTAACACAAGGCACCTTCCTTAGCATGATGCACATAATACACTCCCTTTTGAATAAATACCTCTCTAAGATGCTTAGCGTCTTTCAATTGAAGCTTCAACCCAGAAAAGAATAGGCTTTGTTGAATCAATACAAAATAATCATATAAGACAGCACCTGAAGTGAAAATACAACTTATTTTTGTTTATATGGACAGATTAAAAATGGAACATGAACAGCCAATTCTATAAATAGATTAGCACATCAAACAGTGTAATGTACCAACTAGTGAGCTCCATTTAAGCATCTAGCTGTTAATCTGAGACTAAAGCCCAGCTCTTGGATTGCCTGAGCCTGCTGCCACCACTCCCATACCACCATTTGATGTAACATCCACCTTTTCCTGGTCAATTGATTTTGTAATAGCAACTTTATCATTATCAAGCTCATGTACAAGTTCATCAATCTTGTGGAATTGATAAGGCCATCTTGCATTGTATAGAAACTGGCGAAGGTCAAACCTATTATCCTCTGGTGAATAACTCTGCATAAAGTGAAATGGGTGTAAGTTTTCCATCAGCCAAAAAAAATAAAAAATGAAATTGTACATCAGAAATTCCTAAGCAGGAAGCATGTAAAAATCCTCTAATTTTGTCTCTATAAAATCAAAGTACCTCAGCATGATATGAAGGGGTTAATACAGTCATTTTGTGTCGATTGATGGAATAATACTTGAAGAAATGCTTCACTTTGTCAGCCACCTCTGATGGAGTTAATCTTTCACCCCATTTATAGCAGAGATTCTGCAACAAGACGATTACAAGGAAAGGAAAGTGGTCAACTTCTACCATCTATAATCTATAATATAAAACAGAGCGGCTCAAATCTCAAAACTTAAATATCCAAAGGTCACAAATTAATTAAGGCTTCAACAACCAACGGTCTCAAATCAATTAAGGCTTCAACATCCAACGGTCTCAAATCAATTAAGGCTTCGACATCCAACGGTCTCAAGTCAATCTAGGTTTCAACATCCAACGATCTTCATTCATCAAAGGCTTCAACAAGCCGATCCTATGGTTTCAAATTCATTCATCCAACGGTAAAAAATTTATAATTTTTTTTAATATTTTCCCTTAAAAAAAGTCAACAATTACGGCTGAACTTCTAACACATCCTATGGTCTCAAATTCATTCATCCAACGGCCAAGAAATTATAATTTTTTTCCTTAATATTTCTCAATTCAAAAAGTCAATGATTACGACTGATCTTGAAATACATCCTACGATTTCAAATTCATTCATTCAACGGGTAAGAAATTATAATTTTTTCCTCCCAACAAGTCAACAATTACTGTTGATCTTGGAATACGTGATTTTCTCTAACATAATAATTAAATTGATCAAATTTGTCATTAATATCATCTATGCAGTGTAATATTTTGAATTTGTATAAGACACAATGAGATTAAAAAAAATTCACCAATTTAAGATAAAAAAAAATAAGGGCGTTGCTTAACACATTCATATTGAATATAATTAATTTTAATTTTATTTATTTAATTAATTATAT